>OY293305.1:20364423-20729742 GCA_958502075.1 Orchestes rusci | reverse complement strand
AAAACGGTGCGTCAAACAGAAAAAAAT
The DNA here is from genome assembly GCA_958502075.1 of Orchestes rusci. Taxonomy (NCBI): domain Eukaryota; kingdom Metazoa; phylum Arthropoda; class Insecta; order Coleoptera; family Curculionidae; genus Orchestes; species Orchestes rusci. The sequence continues at coordinate 20,729,715 of OY293305.1, read as the reverse complement.
CAATAGAGATATTTTGTTGGAAATTGAACAAAGTTTTAGAAAAAAATATCATTGTTCTGAAAGAATTATGTTATAACTATTTAAAAAAAAAATAGTGCATTCATCTTCTCCAACTCCGGCCCTGGACGAGGTATTTTTTTTCCAAATACTCAGGAACATGCAATTCCATTTAGTATTCAAACCCGGAAAATTTTATCAAAATCGGTTGAGCGGTTTTCAAAATAAATTCAAATATTATTTTTTTTTGAGAAACTTGTACACCCTGTATCTTGGAAACGGGGCATCTCCGGCCATGAGTTCCCCATCTCAAACTTCTTATTTATGGTTCCTCTATTTGCGGTATAAGAAGTGACCAGGTGATCTGGGACACCCTGTATATCGAATGTTATCATTTCCAGTGCATGTATTAAGAGTATAAGTAATAATAATAGGTAGATACGTTTTACCAGTTGACAGTTATTTAACTATTGGCTGATTGCACCAACCATTAATTCAAGGGATACTTAACGCTATAAGGAACCCTTAACTTCGAGTTTTGCATTGCAAAAATTGAAGTTAAGTGTTCCTTAGCGTTGAGTATCCCTTGAATAGGTCGGTGCAATCGGCCAGATATGACTACTAAGAGTAAAATTGCATATAGGTTAAGTTACAACTAAATATTATGAGCATTGTTAGTTGTGGATATAAAGGTTTTTTTCGATCAAAGCAAATATATTTTGAACATTGCCCTGAAAACGAATCACAGACAATGTAATGATTGGACACTTGAAGCCAATCGTGCATTTTTATACATATCTGTAAACGTATACCTATGGCAACGAATTACGTTAATGGGAAAATGAACTCTCAAAGCCACTCATCAACATGAACGTATACGGATCCTTCAAATGTATGAATATCATGTACCTAATTGGATCTGTTATTTAGGATACATGTAAGATAGTGACATCGTTAAAGAAATAAAATGAGTGAATAGTACTTACAAAATTAGTTAGAAACACTTTTCTTGACGTAGATATTTTTGACTTTTACATATGCGTTTCCGGAAACGTATGAGTACAAAAAGAGTACGATACGTGTCTTTACGTAGACCGTTTCAAACTACTGTCAACGCATCGAGTTTGCACATACGCAGATCGATACGGATACGGATACGGTTGGATTGTTGACTTGGCTTTGAGTGTCTATTTGTGATAAAAACAATTTTGGCAACGTTAACGACTTCAACCCAAACTTTTGAACTGTCACTGTACTTCAAAACAAAAAAATACTGTAAAAGTGTGACATAATTTTTCAGGAATCAGATGTTTTCTATGTCACATGGTATCGGTCTATTATCACAGTTCTAGTGGAAAGATTTTGATGGTTTCCATATATAAATTCTCGACCTCGGTTTGGGTAGGCTTATTTGTTTCACCAAGTATATTATCTTTGACTCTCTTAAGTGAATCAATGATTATCACTAGCAGAAAACAAACACTTATCCAGGAATCTATGCTTGGTGAATTGGAAATAATTCGGCGTCTATGAATACTTGAGGCTTCTTCCTTTTCCATTGCAAGATAGCGATGAAGCGAGGAACAAAGGAAGACTAGACACTTTGAGCACGTCCTAAATTTCAAACGTATCCGTACCCGCATCAATCTGCGCATGCTCAGAATAGATGTGGGGGTTCCGATTCGTTCCGTTGCACGTATCGTTGCGGGCTTTTCTCGTATCCGTATCTGAGAACGCATCTCAACTAATCGAAGAATTATAACAAAAGCTCTTCAAAACCGATAAACGAAAAATACACAAACATCCAAACCAAACCAAAAATATAAACAAAAATCAATATCTAGGTTACAAAACGCGAAGTTTGACAACTTTGACGTCTCAGTTTTGGTAAAAGAAGGAAATCCTACTGTTCTACTCGTCGAAGAGAAAAACCTCAGAAGACCTTTTCCTTTGGTAATTGAATGAATATTTTGAAAGAAAACAAAATTTTGTTCAAAAAACAGTGGCGTGTAATTTTTGTTTTCTCGAATAGTCAGACCATCCGTTCGATCGGTTGGCTCGACTAGGGTTCTTGGAAATGGAGCACTTTCGGTCATGGGGTTCCAATACCAAACTTCTTATTTCTGGTTCTTCTACACTGTGGGCCAAATTGAGTTAGAACATGATTTGACGCTTGATAACTTTTTTGTTTGTTGAGGGAATTTGATAAATTTTGGATATGATATAAATCAATATGTTCTGAATGTCACCCTGAAAAAGCTTGCGAGTTCCAAGCCAGGACGGGACTTACGACGTTTTTATGAAATTGGTGCATTTAAGCTCGTTGCAAAAACGAACTGCGCTACTTACAGACCAACTGATATATTTTTTTTAAAGGATATTAGTGGGAAAGGGTATCCTAAAAAATATCAATATTCTAGAACCATTACCTAAAAAACGATGTTTTTTTCTTTATGATAGTGCTTGTCGGCATTAAAAATATTTCACTTCATTTTCATCAAAGATTCTTGAAATTTTATAACAATGCGAATTGTTTGTTAGAGATTTGTCGATTTTTTGACATTTTAGAATTTTTAAATTTGAAAAAAAAAATCATTATTTTTTTTTTTTTTTGATAAACTTCGTTAAATTTGACTCGATAATTTGAAGGGGCCGTGACGTTTTTGTGCACCCATATTTTTTTCCATCAATCACGTTCAATTGAGACTTTATCTTTCAAGAAACTTTGATCAAAATGAAGTGGAATAGTTTTAAAGCCGACAATCACCATCATACAGAAAAAACATTGTTTTTCAGGTTATGGTTCTGAAATATTGATAATATCAGAATACCTTTTCCCTCTAACTTCCTTCACAAAAAGAATATCAGTTGGTCTGTAAGTAGCGCAGTTCGTTTTTGCAACGAGCTTAAATGCACCAATTTCATAAAAACGTCGTGAGTCCGGTCACGTCCAAAATTCAAAAGCTTGGTGTTGAAGGAACATCCAGAACATATTGATCAATATCATATCCAAAATTCATCAGCATCTATGAACAAACAAAAAAGTTATTAAGGATCAAACTATGTTCTAACTTAATTTGGCCCAAACAGTGTCTATATGCAGTATAAAATATTGACCAGTTGATCTGGGAACCCCTGTAGATATTAGCCCAGCAACGGGCAGATAAAAAATAATGAGGATGACAAGAAAGTATTTTGCTCTAAGACAGATATATCAAATTTGTATTAAATTGATGACTTAACGTGAAGAGGGCAATGTGGTTGCGTATCTTTTGGGAGGGTGTTATTCGCTAGAATTTTAACGATTTTGGGTAAAATACGTGTTGAGTAAGTCGATGTGAGGATTTTCATGAATTATAAGAAGTCGAGTATTGAACTGTTATTAAATATAATGTTCTTCAGAAATCGCCTTTTAAAATCCACTGTTTTGACTGTTCGTTTTTCTCTGGTAGTAGTGTGTTCATTTTTTATCCACAGTCATGTATGTAACGCTGAATATGGATTGCAACGACAAAGCGCTGAGAAAATTTTTCAAACCAAAAAGATCTTGTCATTTTTTTTACATACATATTAAGCAAAATTTATTAAACTCCACCTCGCGATATGCTCGTGGCTTCAACAGTTTTGCGCACTTTGCTTCGTTGATTATAATATATCATCACCATTTCGGAAGCAGTCTCTTCCACTGGAAGTTCCGAATGATGTTATGGATTTACGGGAAAGGTTAGACCACAGAACACATGTGTTCTGTGGGATAGACTCACCTGGAGTAAAAAAAGCCGTGAACTTCAAATATTTGTGCTCATGTGTCATGAACTTCATTGAATTAAATTGTGATCTTTTCTATACCTTTCAAATCAGTGAGCAAGCTTACATCCACCACTTGAAACTCTATTAATTTTTTTTTTATGTAAACAGCCCCTGGTTTCAACTGACATCATTAATATTAAAATGAATAAAATGATCATTTCCGAAGAGTGATCTTTTGTATTTTGAAACGACTTATTGAACAACGCGACATACGTTCCCAATCTCATACATAGTCTATATAAAATAATGATGTACACTAGCTTGCACAAAAAATGCGTAGGTACATAGACAGTGGAATTTGATTTTTTTTAAACAGTGTAATAGACAGTCAAAGTATTTACATGCCATGCACACAAACTTCTTTATATTTTATGAAAAAATCAAAACGATATACAGTGTGTCCAAGATAAGGATTTCTATCATGTGGATCTTAGAAATCATAAGAGATTCGAAGATGGTTAAATCGGAGAAAAGTTACGCGATTTCAAGCCTAACAATATGCCGATTAGAAAGTTTTGAAATTCCGAGTAGTTTCGGAGATATGCCTAAAAAAACGAAATTTTCCGATTTCGTTTTTATTTTTGTCTGACGTTATTTAGAGAGATATGGAAAAATAAAAGACACTTTCTCATTGCATTTTTTCAAGCTCTACAGAAAAACGACGAGAGATTTTCCGTACGACGTTTCGTTTTGGAGAAACCATCATCAACTTTGATTTTTTAAATACGGTCCTGGATTTTTTATGACTTATTTCATGAGCCTCTTATGTTCCTAAACCAACAATGTATCGCAATTATTCAAAAAATATATATTGATGGATTTTTTCATAGGAACTCATGTGTTAGAGAGAGACAGAAATACATTTTTAATAGGATTAAAAACAAACACATTTTTTTTTAATAAGTGCGATACATCGTTGGTTTGGAAACATAAGAGGCTCTTGAAATCCCTAATAAAAAATCCAGGACCGTATTTAAAAAAACATAGTTGATGCTGGCTGCTCATAGACGAAACGTCGGTTCTTCAATTCAATAACGCTATCTTGTAGGGCAAGAAGTGGCAATGAAAAAGTTTTATTCAAAATATCTCTTCAAATGTGGTCATGAAAAAATGAAGAAAATTTTGAAAAATTTCGTTTTTTTTCGAATAATTTCGGACGTAGCCGGAATTCCTTGGCTTTTAAAACGGCATTTTGTTAAGCATCAAAATACGCAACTTTGCCTCCATTTAACCGACCTTGTATCTCCCTGTGAGACTTTGAATTCATTTACTTGGTTCACAAAGAAAAAAAATAGATTAATTCCATTGATACCCGGTATCAGAACCATTTCTGGCCATTCTTGTAGTCGTCAAACCATGGAATATTGTCAAAATATTGAACATCTTTGGCGAGCTCATTCCACGCATTAAGAATGATATATATTAGTTTTGCCTGATTGTGAGCTGAGGCCTCCAGTTTCTTTGGTGAATAGTTTTCGCCTATCGTCCCCACACATTTTCCATCGGATTTAGATCTTGTTATTCAGTTACTTAGTTATACAGGGTGTCCGGAAAGTCAACGATAATACTGAAAGGGGTGATAGACCAACTCATATAAGCTTCCAGAAAAACATAATATTTATTTTTTTGACTGCTCCCCACCACCTTTTCCTCCGCAATTACAAGCCAGTCACGAAAATTTCCACGTACATTCTTAGTAAAAAAGAAAATAAAAAAAAATTATTTCTCTGTAAAATAATATTTCGGTTCTTGTAAACATTAGGCATCCACGTATTTTGTACTTTTTGAAGGCGAATTTGGTGAGTTATTCTTCGTTTAACTATTCTAAAGAGAAAAAATGCTGGATGAATCACTTTTTTGTAGAAATTGAAATTGTTTCATACGAACATTTTCCAAAAATCTCGATTTGTTCCAGTTGTGGGTCATTGAAATGGACAATTTCTGTTGTTCTCATGTACTACAGTTCCTCACGTTACCACTAAAGAAGTTAAAACAGATGGTTAAGCAGGATAAATAAATGTTGAAGATTTGATTTACAAATCGCCCCGAAGTAGATATTTTTAAAACTGTCAATATGTCAATATTTCCAAGTCTCTACTCACTGATTGAAGACCAAGAATGATAAACACGCAACACAGCGCGTGTTTATCAAGTGGACGCTGTGAGGAATATTTTCCATATTTTTGTCTGTAGCGGATGAAGGGTTAGTTTTGATTAGATTGGGTTTGTTTTTGTTAGTTTGGGTGAGTTTTTGTTAGATTGGGTCAGTCTTGGTTAGATTGGTCTAGTTTGGGTTAGTTTGGGTAAGTTTGAAACTTTCGGGTAAGTTCTGGTTATGAATATTGGAAAAGTTTTGGTCAGATTGATTCAGTTTGAGTTTGATTTGATCAGATTGGGTAGGTCTTGGTTGGATTGGGTTAGTTCTGGTTAGATTGGGTTAGTTTCTGTTAGATTGGGTTAGTGTTGATTAGATTGGTCAAACTGGGTTAGTTTTGGTTAGTTCTGTTTAGTTTATGTGAGTTTTGGTTAGATTGGGTTAGTTTGGGTTAGTTTTTGGTCAGATTGGCTCAGTTTTTTTGGGGCTAGTCTTGGTAAGATTGGGTTAGTTTTGGTTAGATTGGGTTAGTTCTGGTTAGTTTGAGTCACCGTTTCAGAGATTCAGAAACTTGATTGATCAGATAAGCCAAGGATATAATTTTTGAAACTTTGACATTTTTATAGTTCTCGTTCTCAGTATCTCATGTTATATTGTTTTTTTTTGTCATAGTCTATCAAAATATACAGGCAAAACTATTGCAGTCATGGTTTTTAAGAAGTTTGGATACGTTTGGCAACATTGCATGTTGGTTCTAATATGTAGCTTGTAACAATGTGACGAAGCTGTCATTTTAGGGAGTTGTTGCATTGAAATCTGAAAAAAAATTAGTTTATTCTGGAATTTTTTTTCTTGTTAAAAGTTCATCCAGCATTTTTTTTTGTTGAAATTGTTCTATGAATCCAAAACTATGCTTAAAAATTAGAAAATGCATTATTGTATGGATGCCCAATCTTTACAAGACCCAATATTTCTTATTGAATATTTTGAACTTTTAGTGGCATTATCTCGAAAACCATATAGTTTTCACTAAGGTCATATTATGTTTTTCTCGAAGCTTATGTGTTGGTCCATCACCCCATTCAGTATTATCGTTGACTTTCCGGACACCCTGTATAGTTCTTCTTACCGACCATAGGTCCTCAAACGGCGCGTAGGTATTTTTTTTTGGTTTCAAAAGGATGATAAAAATAATAATTGTTTCAGCATATTATTGCAACTGACAAAGCATGACGTTTACTTGTCAATCTTGTCATACACTGCTCAAACCAAAACAATTTTACCATTCCAATCTACGCAATTTATGTGCAATTTAGTGTACCTTCCTGCGTGAGAGATTTTTACTTTCCGATAATAACCTCTAAACCTACTCTTACTAATATAAGCAACACTATCAACTATAACAGCGATGATTTTATTGCCAAGAAGCTCCTGAGAACTCAAGTGGTTTCCAAGACTTGCCATGGACTCAAAAAGTAGCACAGTTGGTTATATCTTCAATTAAAGGGCTTAACATGCATTCAGGGTGGTCCAGATTACACTTCATTCATTTTGGTAGAGGATGAAACTTTATCGAACAATGCATTCCAAGAAAAATACTGTTTATCGTGATTTTCGTTTCAACATCATGATTTTCAAACCAGTAAAACCAACAATTTTAAAACGAATGCTTTTTTGAGGACATGTGCTTATTAATAATAATAATGTGAATGATCAATCACATATCAATATTGAAATTTGGACTGCTGAGGAACACCCGACAATAAAACAGTTAATAATTAGAAATTAATACCAACATTGATCACACACCCTACATTAAATGTGGGGTGAAAACTACTTTAATGTGTTTTTTAAAATAATGGAGGTGCTCATTGAAAAATCTCCTGAATAAATTTAAATAAATTCAAAAGGGTAATGTTATACCAGTTGTAACTACTAGACAGATGGTTGATCATATAATAATGAGTAGTCCATGTATTCATTAGCTGATGAACTCTCGAAAATCTCAATATTTTGAGGCCCGAGATCACAACGATATCAAGAAAGTTCCAAATCAAATAAAAGTATGTGTATTCAAATTAATATTGTAACAGCTTCCTTCCGTATGGTCTTCCAAACATTCAACATCATTCAACCACTTATAAAGCCATATTTATTTCAAAGCTTATCGAAAACCAAGCGGAAGCCCTTTTGACTTGAAGAGTTTGAAGTAGCCGTTCAGAAATAATTCCGATAATGTCATCGACAAACGAGATACAAGGAACCCCTTTTGTGGGGTGTTATTTCATATATCTTCAAAGGTATGTGTTGTTTGTTTAGGCGGCTTGCTGTGTGCCTAAAGAAATAGATAATTTATAAAGAAGTCATTCATATTATGAACTATAATACCTATAGCATGTATTATGTAAGAGCTTTAACTTCTCTCGTATTCGAATAGTATTACGAGTCAATGGCTTCAAAGCCTTCAAAAAAAATATGTAAACATTTTTGTTTGCCAATGGATTTCAGTAGTGTATTGTGTGTGTACCTTGATGAACTGGCTCATTGAAGGCTGGAAGAAATTTACATAATTTGATAAGTTAGTGAGCAACAACAATAATCACTGTCATTGTCAATTTACTCAAATGAAAATTAAGATACCATTAAGATACTAGAGATTATTAAAAAAAAAAATCTGAACTATTTTCCGATATACAGGGTGTTACTTAATGGTATGTCAAAATTTTAAGGGGGAGTTCCTGGATAAATTTTAAGTCGAAAAGGTCATATAAACTTGAGTCTTAAAATGCTTGGTCTCTAAGATACTAAGATACAGGGTGTTAAAGATTTATTTTATTTTCAGTTTTTAATACATTTTCCAAAGACGGTTTGAGATATTGAATTGAATTTTGCCACAGGATATAATGGTATATGGGAACACACTTTTTTTTTAGACTCAAGTTTATGTGACCTTTTTGACTTAAAATTTATTCAGGAACTCTCCCTTGAAATTATGACATACCATTAAGTAACACCCTGTAGAACAGTGAAGTCACAAATAGTGTAATAAAAAAAAGAAAACATTTTTTTTTCCAAAAAAATGAAGGTGCTTTCTTCGAACTTGTAAAAACCGATGCAAAAGATGAAAATAAAATGTCAAAATTTATAGTTCATCATAATAATAGGTGTTTGCCTAGTGAATGAATGTTTATTGAAACATGCGCAAACATGAGAAAGAGGAGTGAACAACTGGAGTTTTCGGAGATATTTTCTTGATATTCAAAGCGGTTCACATGCCAAAATTATGTAGAGGTATAATATGCACAGTGTGTAAAAAGTCCCGGAGAAGTCAGTTATTTCGAAAATTATTGTGCACAATACAAAAAAACTTCCGATATGAAAGTTTTATACAGGACTTGAAAAAATGTATCAAATCTAAACGCTCCAAGATGTCGTGGTGTTTAATTGAAAGAGTTCTAGATTTCTTTGTATTTTGCACAATTTCCAAATAATTTCGGGACTTGAAGTTATACAGGGTCGTCAATTATTTTTCTTTAGGTATAAAGCTTGAAAGTGCATTTTTTTAAACGGAACTTGCTGTATATTATCAATTATCTTGAAAGCTTATTAGGACCCCTTTTGAATGATATAATGTTCATATATACCCGATTGTTCCCGTTTTCGAAATTACCGTTTTTTTTTTTCATGAAAATCTTTCTACATTTGAGATGTATCCAAACTTAACTTATTCACGTAATTATTATCGATTATGATCATTTATCAAGTTATTTCGTGACTCAGAAACGTCTAAATAATTTTCAATTATGATAATGGAAACCTATACTGTGAAAAAAATATTTTTATGAAAAAAAGGCGTTTATTCCGAGAATAGATTGAACTTTTAGGTATATGAACATGATATCATTCGAAAGGGATTCTGATTTCAGAATAATTGATAATATACAGCATGTTCGTTTCAAGAAATCGCGCTTTTAAACTTTTTTGTAACTAGAGAAAGAAATCAATCTAATGTGACCCTGTATGATTTACGGAATATTTTTTACACAGAAACAACTCAAAAGGTCTTTCTGAAACACTTTCAAGATGGAGCTTAGGAGCGTCGTCATAGAAATCAAACAGTAAAGACAGGCAAGCAGAGTCGCGGGTTTTCCAGCTAGTAGGATATCATCAAAAAATCGACGAAATTCGAGAAACGCCCTCTGGCGGCGAAACGATAATGGATAGGAAGGTTTTGTTTGCACCTGTGGGTTTCTCATTCAATTTAAGCTCCTTGGTTGATTTTCTTCTATTCTATATCTTCAAATGAGGGGTGAGAAAAAAAAGGAAAAAGGTTGATTTTTCGAAAACCACCACAGATTCTGATGTATAGGATATTTTGCATGAAAAATATCCAGAATGTCCTGGAGAATCTGAAAATGCAATTATTATATTCAGAATGTCCTGTTGAATATCAAAGGTTCTGCTACTTTCAAATAGAAGTGGTAACATCGCATCACTGATAATATTCTAGATCGATAGAGAATCACTGCTTACGTAACTGAACAAATTTTCAGACGTCGAAGGTATCATCCACCGTGGGATCGATTAAAGACAAAAAAGCAACCAATACAGGGTTTGTTGCTTTTTTCACTTTATTCGAGAGCATCGTTAATAAACTGATAAAGAAGTTAGGTGTAAGAGTAACCTTAGGTTAAATCTCGCCTCTCCTCACTTCTTATTCTCATCAATGAAAACGATATTTATTTATTTATTCATTTAAGTACCATAGAGCTATATTATGGGTATTATTTCTACACACAAGGTTTAACAAAAAGTCAGGATCCCATATACATACCTGCTGCATCATCGATTAAACGATTATGGCAAAATTCCTTCCAATTAATTATTGTTAATATAATCATTATTTGAGATACATAACTATGTTTTTGTTTTGTTGTCCGTTTCTATCGCAAATATCAAGAATAACGGATTTTTCAAAACCAATCTTGAATGATTTCAAACGTAAAAAGAACAAACAAAGGGCAATTACGCGTTTGTGCCCTCGCGCACCCTACTGGGATCAGTCAACAGGGGCACGTACTGTAAAACGATCAATTAGGGTCGGTGAATGGAAGCCCCGCAGTCCGAAAGACGGATTACGCATTTAATTCTTTTAGATTATGCACCTGATGATGGGGCAGAGTAATTTTTTAGCACTTGCCCAGTCAGATCGATTACAGAATAGAATGTCACAACAACCAAGCTAAAAAAACATTCGATTTGATCTATTGATGAATTGACAGTTTACCCCTCTGTAGACTTTTGAGCGGGCAAAGCAAATTAGCAGCAGATGGTTGACTTCAAGTGATGGTAACTAGAATTCAACGGATATTCAATGAAAGATTTTCTCGTGTATTTATCACAGAATTGATTGCGGTAAGTCAATTGTCACAAAAAAAGTAATATAACGGTAAAAAATATGAGTTTTCACATATTATTATTACCTACATCTAGGTCAGTAAGATATTCGCGTTCATTTTCTTCACTTCCAATCTCCAACTGGGAACTTATTAAAATTTCTCACTGGACTAGAATTTGACGTTGGACAGACAGGATAACTTGCGGCCTAGCAGAGTATAGTATATCATCGATATCTCAAAATGTGTTTCAATCCTCTTGGCAGTCTTCTTTATTCCTAGTTTTTTTTTCAAATTATTCGGTAGAAGTATATGTGTCTTTCATAATTTGTTGGAAATATTGAATTACTCGTCAGTGTCTTTATTCCCCTTTTTTTTACGTCAAGTTAACTGCATCCTACAGTTGCAATATCTGTGGACAAAATAATACTTCATGCATTCCTTTGCAGTGTGGTAACGATAAACTCACACATACAATTACCACAGCAAGGACACTAGCTGGGATGGAATACCCAGAAGCAACTGTCTGTGAAATTCGAAATCGTGAGACTAAACAAAATGTTATCCACTCACCTTATCCGGTGCTTCAGTTATCATTGGTACGGATGTTCATAATCACATGTGTAGATTCCTTCTAACAACTTTCAAATCATTATAGTCTGGTGATCATGAAGGTGTCAAATTGAAGGTGATAGGTTAACCATGGATTCAATAAGTGGAAGAACGGGTTAAGCCAGGTTTTTTTTTACGGCGTGGGTATCGTGGTCATAGCGTTGTATCCACATCGCAGATGCGCAACTTCGAGTCTCGTGCGGTGCCAAACCTGCTTTCTGTCCACAATCTGAAGAAAAATTACTTGTACTCCTAATTGGGCAGATAAATTACCCACTCCTCACATTCTTAATCTTTTTCTTGATTCAATTTCTGGAAAAAGTGGTTGACGGTGTCAAATAAATATCCCGAAGACATCCGACAGTTTGTGTTTTCGATCCAGTCACTACCTTAGTGCTTATTGTAACCTCCCAGGTAGCTCGCATTATCTTTAATCAACCTCTCTCAGTGGAAGAAGTATGGGTTAGTTTGGGTTAGTTTGAGTTGGGAAGATGGAGCATCCTCAGAAATATGAAATATCACCGGAGTCAGATCTTCGATATGAGCTGATATCTTTGTGTTTTACTGATATAGAAACGACAGTAACTAAAGAAAAGGAGAAGTAGGATAATAGAAGTATCATCCACGATCACTATTTTTTAAAGAAAGAAAAACTTGTTTATTGTTTAGCTCGCCGTTATATATCTAGAGAATATCCAAACGGGAACGCTTCAATACATGGAAGATACATGCAAAATTGTTGTTGTTGTTGATATTAATTTGAGGTCGGACTATTCTCTCCCTGATTTGCACTGTAGCCAGTGGCTTATTATGCTGCTCAATTCTCGCTGGTCTAGACCATTCCTGTCCCTTCAATCAGATCCACTTACTCACCAGCCAGATTCTCGTGGGAGAGTGGTTCCCCGTCGTGTGTTGCACCAATAATATCGAATCTTCTACGAACCACGAACGAATAGCCTGCATCTTGTAGGACCATAGTGGGCACCCAGTGTCTGGATATGTACTGCAAGCTACCAGTAACATGTCAGCAGCCCCACCCCACTTATCTGAGTACTCCGATGGCCCTTGCTCTGTGGGCGTTCAGTTTGGTCATTCCTGACCTAGTTGGTGAACTAAGAATATACTTTTGGAATGGAAGTCACGGTGAGGATCGTGAAATCACCCCTTATAATTACCCGGAATTAGAGTGGACAATAAAACACTTTCATCTTTTGCACTACGTTTTGTCGGGCCTATGAAAATACAACATAAGGACATGTGCTGTCACTCTTAGGTTATCAACTAACCTATGTTGTTCCTACTGTCAGTTCTCAATGTGTTGTAGTGAGTTGTTGTATCAAAAAAGAACATCTCATAACGTAATTTGAATATTCTAGATAAATAAATGTGAGTTATTGATTTGCCTTAGCTTGACATATTTTGACAATTATTGCAAAATGGCGGAGAATACCACGTGATCTCTAAAGCCAATAGAAACTACCAACCCCATTGTCGCCACTGTCTTGTATAGAGTCACTGTACCTATTACAGATGCCTACCACATACCCCACCCAATTTTTTTGACAGACAATGTTTTGTCGCTTCTCATTGTTATTTTTTCTCCGAGTGTATATGATATCGAGGGAGCAGTTATGTTCCAAAAATTGCTCACCCTAGAAGTGTTGGAAAATTACACCCAAGTATATTTTCCCTGTATATGATATAATGAAGGCAGATCCGGAGATCTAACCCCCATATGCACCGTAGAAATCTAATCCGGATGAAGACTTCATCGCGATTATTTTCCATCAGGTAGTATGGAAGATAATCGCGATAAAGACTTCATCCGGATTAGATTTCTACGGTGCATATGGGGGTAAGAGATCTCATGAGCTAACCAATTTCAATGAGAGTGCGTTTAGTGCCACTAAAAAAAACAAATGGTCCAAACATATGAACAAACTGATTATATCAATATGAGAATATCTATGAATAACTTGATGTACAGTGGAAAGCATATGAATTCGCACACAATATTTCAAACAACCCTCGTAAAATGACAAAATTTGTCATAGTAACACATCACTTTTGTCAAAATGACAAGTCATAAGTAAACAAAAGAGCTGGTTTTTTGTTTTGGAAATGATTATTTCAGCTTATTTCAAATAATCCTAATTCAACAAGATGCATGGTTTCTCAAATATATGATCCAGTGATGCGAAGGGCAATTGAATTATTAGCTACTGTGTAAGATATTTATGTAGAAAACAAAATATAAGAAGGTAATGAAAAATGCATCAATTGCATCTCTTTTACATCAGATTACTAAATATCCTACAGTGAGGACGTAAATAGTCCCCCCCCTCTCTAACTTTTGAACGCATTAATATTTTTGGCTCAAATTTGGAGGTGTTGTTCAGGGTAGGCTTTACTAAGTTTTGACCTTAAAAATAAAATTCAACTGTCAAACTGACAGCTGGGCACCATTTTGAAACAAATTATTGAATGGAAAAGGGGGTCATGTGATACCTTATTTGAAAGGTCCTTCCATTCTTTTTTCACCCCCAAAGCTTGAAGTCCTTAGCATTTTTCTTAAGGAAATGGCGTCATATCGAAAATAAATTATTTGGGTCAAAATACTATCTCTAATTCTTTAAAGAACTTTATTAACAATGAAAAAACTAACCTATAACATAAGTGATTGTTTCTACAACAGTATTTAATAAAAAATTTCAAAAAAACCTAATACTAAAGATAATATTATAAGAACGAAATCATGCAAAATTATTTTATTATTAATTCCTTATGAAAAATAATAAGGACTTCAAACTTTGGGGGTGAAAAGAGAATGGAAGGACCTTTCAAATAAAGTATCACATGACCCCCTTTTCCATTAAATTTTTTGTTTCAAAATGGTGCCCAGCTGTCAGTTTGACAGATGAAAATTTTTTTTGGAGGTCAAAACTTGGTAAAGCCTACCCTGAAACACACTTCCAAATTTGAGCCAAAAATATTAATGCGTTCAAAAGTTAGAGGGGGGGGGGGACTATTTACGTCCTCACTGTATATCACCTCAAACAAATCCAAGCAAAGATACTACACAATACTCACCGCAGTGGCTTGAAAGTTTTCGTATTCATGGTTTAAAACCAAAAATCATCGAAGTAAACAAACGACACGTGATCAAAGACAGTGAAACGAACTAGTAGATCACATGTGTGTTGGTTTATTTCACCTTTGCATATTACGAGGGTTGTCGAAAAATAACTGTCTGTGCGAATTTACATGCTTTCCACTGTACCTATCCAGAAAATAAATAAATGAAGTTTTCTTCAAATGCCTTATATGATCAAAGTCGCGACCAAACTTCATTATTATTATGCGTCGATCTATTGCTGTATTATAGAACGATTGACGAAATAGCCGTCACGGAATATAGTGAACATGGTGATAAGAGAAATGACTAGGAGAAAACGCAGTTTAAGACAATAAGAGGAAACCAGACATCCACGAACTGTCCGTGCCTTTGGGGAAGAGGTCTTGGAACAACCTGGCACAAACGAATCAAATGAATGCTGGCTATCATGAATGTAGCGTGTGATGAAAGAGCAGCTCTTGCACCTTTACCATTACCAGTGATTAGTAGCACTGGTTCGGTAAAACTACCAGTCGTGTTAACATTTTTGTCAGTGGTTTTTGCAGCGTATCGCAAACCATCGCTAACAATATGAATGTTTGTTTGATCATTCCATTCACCGATAAGTCATATTTCACTAAGGATGCTTCATCAGTTGCAACATATGGGATGATTACAATGCATTGAAGAGAGTATCCGCTTTCACCTCGGCTAATTGGTAACATCTAATTACATTTTCTGTAACATGTTGTTCCTGAACTATCGGACAATGCAGACGTTCGTATGAGGATAACATGTAACGGTGCACACATTTTACCCAAGCGTATCCTGCAGATTGACACAACTTGATTAACACGTTGAATTTTTTTTTCTCCAGGATTACAGAAGTCGTTAGTGTATAAAACTCCTTAGTACAGTAAATCCGTGCTTTTGGTGAGAATTTCGGAAAATACGCAAAATGTTTGTTTTATATTTTGGACGGGGTTCCCAATAGCTCAACTCGGTTACCATCCAAGTTTTTCCAGTAACATATAAAAATGCATCATAATACGTCACCATGTCACCAATTATTGAGAGGACAGTTTTTTTACGAAAGATTGGATCACGCTTTAGTTCAACCGTCCAACATCCGAAGCTACAACCTCAAGATTTTTAAATGGAAGAATGGGACGAATCAAACGTGTACACAATATCATTTCGCGCTATCTCGCCATATCAAGAAACCTTCCTGTAGATTCTGTATCATTGATTGAAGAAAAAAAGTTTCGAACAATAGATTTTTGTAATGTAATTCTGAACAACTTTGGTTCTATGATATTTTGTTGTAAGTCTAATAGGAACGGAGAAAACCATTAGTGCCCTTCTTTTGAATATGATGAGGTAATCTCGCCTTTGACTTATTCAAAAACTAAGAGTTAAGCTCCTGACAACCACCTCAACAAGTTGATAAAGAAAAATTGCGAATTTCCCAAAATTCTCAAATGACCCTTTTTACAGCACGGATTTACTGTACTACCTATACACACGCGTGACTGAATGCTACAGTTGATGGAGTAGTAAATAGATCTCGGACTTTATGAGAATTAAGAGTGTGTACCATTATCTATCATCGAGAATATTTGGAAAACCAACGCTCAACATAATCAGGATTTCTGGAATTTCAATGATTCTGAAGCCCCTGGTTGATGACGACGCGACCTTCAAAATATTTCACCTGCAGAAAGCCGCTTCAGTAATTTTGATCATAGAGGACACGTTCAAATGACTTCAATGATGTACAATAATTGTTATTGTCGTAAGTGGTAAGGGTGACAGGATATTATGTAGATACATTACATGGACTTTGAAACATTCTAATATTCTGCAATACAAATGGGTAAGTATCTTCACACATCGCCAAAATTCTTGGTCTCCCTCATATCAATTTGTCCAAACAACAATATTTGAAGTCAAGAATTGTATTACAAATTATATTTAATTTGGAGATGTATCCCATGCAAGTCAACTGAATTGAATTTCAACTGCTTGATTGTCCTCAATTTCATTTTGGAGAGAATGATGGGTTTAATAATTTCTCTAACATAGATGTGCTATCCCCTGTCATAGTGTTTGGAATGGAACAAAGCTGCCTACGACGACTATGACTTGCTATTCTAAACATCACTGATTCTTCTTGGTATGGAACCACTTCTCTGACAAAGGATAGTCTCTCTGTCGCCGAAACCAAATCTGGTTTCGTCTAAAAAAAGGACATTCTGCACTTAGCTAAATTCTAGCCTCTGGGTTCCTGTATCGATTGTAGAGTGTTCCTGTACCGAAGTGAGCTGGATACTCCTGAAGGATGCATTGACAACCCCTCATCATGCAAAACCAAAATGTTTGCTCTATGTAGATTCTATTGCCTGCGAAGAAGAAATCAGAATTCACTTCAACACGTTAGATCGATGTGGTCGACCTTTTGTTATCTAGAATTGCAGGAAATTGTTTTTAAGTTAATTAAGATGCGTAGCAACGATGAAATAAACAGAGATCGAGTGTACAAAAACAGCCATGATAAATATTTTGTGCAAAACTTACGAAGGAGGGTTCAAGAATTTTGGCGATGTGTGTATTCACATATTTATTGCACTCGCATGAATAGTGATATGCATTGAGAAATTTTAATGAAGTACTATGTCCCACCAAATTATGATAGAACTCCATAACTGTTTTACCAAGTTGAATCAGTCACAATGAATATCTGTAGATATAGTTTTTAACGAGGGATTTTGAAGGCTTAAATGATTTCTCATTTGTAAACATTCAAGCATTTTCGTCTGCAATCTAATCATAACCAGCACAGCAATCTTGAAAGTGGGGTAATATCTCGATCACATCAGTAAAGACTGACGGTGAGTCTTGCCTGAATTGTGTCTAAGCGTATTTGAGACCTCCTCTAAATTACAGGCTTAAATACGCACGCTAGATGCTAGATGCATCATGGATGCCTGCAACTATATTGCATTCTCTTCACATCAGGGTGTCTCACTGTGAAGCTGTAATGCATATCCCTATCCTTTCGTCAATATGCGCACTGCTTAAGGCACTGGATCGTGTCTCATGGTGTATATACCTGGATTAGATCGTGTGTGTAATAGAGTTTGCTGTCGTCTACGATTTCACGTATGAAGTTTATCAAGAAGTAGTCAAAAAGTGTAAATACTCAGTGACATAGAAACCCGAACACTAATTTATTAATCAGAATCAATATCAACATGCTCTAAAACTTGATCTCTTCCCTGAAAGAGAAGTCGATTCACAAATTAGAATGAATAAATCAAGTTATTATAATTTGGCATAAAAAAAGTCAATTTTCCATTTCTCTACTCCACAGAATAAATTAAATTTTCAGGACATTTCACCCAATGCCTCTCGAATTACCAGTTTGTATTCACACATGCAGTAAACAAAAATATGAAAAACATACTTTTTTATGCCAAATCATTGTAGCTTCATTCTTTTTAAAGACTTTTTTGATAGGGGTAAGTACATGGGGCAATTTGGTGTACAGCCTAAGGGCATTGCAGGCCAATTCGAGGCATTGTGGGGAATTGTAGAGGCATTGTGAGACATTGCGAGGTATTGCGAGGCATTGTGAGGCATTGCGAGGCATTGTCGGGAATTTGTAGGCATTGTGAGGCATTGTTGGGTAATGCGAGGCATTGAAAGGGCAATATGGTGCAATGTTTAGGCATATTTTGTTGCGCGCGCATCCATTTCTGTTCGATGTGATGCCCACGCTTTCAGTTTGAGCGCTTCACGCAGCATTCAGCCTACTCGCGACTGGATGTGTCTCCCGCTCCCTAATAATCACAATGTTGCCCTACTAATTTGAAGATTTTTGCAGGATTTTCAAATATCTTGCGCTGTTTATTATTCGATAAAGTAGGCAACTTTTAGCCAGATATTCTTTGCAGCAGATAATTCTTCAACAAAGTAGAGGAACGTTTTGATATTATGAGTAAGTCTAAACGTTATAGGTTGTTTTGTGGTTATAAGAAACTAAAGATTCCTATATAATAAATGGGGGTTTATAAAATAAAGTGTGGAGCACGAAAAACTTCCCACCCAGGTTTAACGAGGTTTTTCAATATAGCTTCCTTCACCCCTTACCAATCGACTTATCCAAAAATGGTAGATTTTTCAACCACATATAGCACAATTGTGCCTTCAGAACATTGTCCTGATCAGAATGTTGTTAGCATAAACGACAACACAGATTCAGCTCAGGAGCATACCAAAATGTTTGAAAACTCATGCAAGGCAAGCTCACCAGAAGACGGAGCAGGTCCGGATCAGATTCTTGATAGTATAATATCCAAAAACACTAGTCCATATAGTGAAGCCATAGTAGATGTGCTTCCGAGTGAGTCTCATGTGAATTGGTCAGATCAGGATCATGAAAAATTTGCTGGAAACTCATCAATAGCTACCACACTAGAAGACAAATCAGGTCTTGATCATATTGTTACTGGCATGAGCGAAAACAGATATTCAGCTAGCCCAATATCACTAGATATGTCAATTTATTCGTCACAACAAGAGCAAGAAAAATGTGCTGAAGACTCATGCGGAGCTAGCGCACCAGAAGACAAAGCAGCTTCTGAAAGTATTCTCAATAGCTTTACTGAAAATAAATTTTCAGCAAGCCCGTCGATCCAGCCAGCGATACTTGATGTTGAATGTAGAATGGTCGGATCAGGAACATGAAACATTTGCTGAAAACTCATTCATGACCAAATCATCAGAAGAAACGACAGGCTACTCAACACACAAACTTAAAATATGTCCTGAGAATACAGACATTGCAAGCACTGGTCAAAAAGGTTCCAGATACCATTCATTTACATACCCATCTTGAAACAGCCCACAATCTATCTTAGAGAAATTCAGTTCCTGGAATTATTTCAGAAAGAATTTACGAAAACGACACATGCACCCCAAACCAGAGCCCAAGAAAATGGAAATCAATCAAATATTCGAGGCCCAAAGAGACAGAAGAAGACGTGAGGCTTCCGTTTCTGCAGAACAAACTGAGATCACTAGATTTTTCCCAATAATCAACAAAATATCCCTAGAAATATCCGAATCACTATCAAAAAATCCAAACAAATTGGTTTTCCCCGGACTCTTCCACAATGACCCTATAATGATGACCCCAATGCTAACCCTTCAGACACCGAAGCAAACAAAACAAACTATAGCAAATTCTTGCAAGACGTATTAGAGCATTCGCTAAGAAACAGTGATCCTAAGAAAAAAAATAGCTTCGAAAATAACTTGAAGCAATTTGGAATATATATTTATTATATTGGTGGTAGACAACTATACGATACCTTGCATGCTAATCTACATAATGTTCTACCATGCATAAGAACACTACAGAAATTTACATTTCAACATCGGATTGGGTATGAACCACGCAAAATGAATATAAGACAACTAAATACTTTTTTGGAAAAGCGTAATTTGAAGAAGGTAATATGGATTTCCGAAGATTGTACGAGACTCACCAGCACAATTGAATATGATAGTTCAACAAATAGTATTCTTGGTTTTTCCTCTCCACTTCAAAACGGTCTTCCCATACCTGACGCCTTTCAGGCAACGTCTTCCGAAAAAATACAAAGTATGTATTGTAATTCCTCAAAGGCAGACCACGCACTGATCATAGTAGCACAAGCATTAGAGAACGAAGCACCACCGTTTTGTCTAAGTGTATATGGTACCGACAATAAATTCAATGCAAAGGATGTGTCCCTCAGATGAAAAAGCATCAAAGAAGAAGCTGCTGGTTACGGTATAAGAGTTTTAGGCATCTCTTCAGATGGGGACCCCAGATTGCTCAAGGCAATGAAAGTGGAGGCAGGCTTTAAGAAGGACTCGATATCTTGGACTCATTTGGACTATTCTTTCACTGATACTTGCTTTCTGCAAGACAGCATACATATTATGGTGAAGCTTAAAAATAAATTTTTGGATCATAAAACGAAGTTGACTCTTGGAAAATATACTGCTAGAGTGGAAGATTTAAGTGAGTTAATCAAAACATTTTCAAAAGATAAACATCTTTTGACATCTTCAAATATAAGAAATGAGGATCGCATGAATTATGACAACGCAAGAAGAATTTGCGATCAAAGAATAACTGACTTGCTTTCCAACGTACAAAACCGCAATGGCACGAGAACATTTTTGAAAATCATGAATTACTTGAACTTCGCCTTTGTAGAGAAAAATTGTGATCTTGGAGAAATTGTTTATAGAGCATTTTTTTCAATTTTTTTCTTGAGAATCTGGAGGCATGCAGTTAAATTTAATCAGGACTTGAAATTGCAACAAAATTTCATCACACTAAATGCATACACCTGTATTGGGCTCAATGGCGAAATGCTGATAAAATTAATACATCTGTTCAAGACTGATGACTCGTTAGATCAGCAAATGTTTCGACTCTGGTTAATGAACAGTCAACCCTGCGAAACGACTTTCCGGAACACAAGATCTATGGCACCAAGCAAGACTACTGCAATCAACTTTACTCTGAAGCAATTCACTCACAAACTCGAAAGAATCCAGTACCTGAACAACCTGAAACACGACCTCAAAGATACATATATATTTCCCAGAGAAACAAGGAAGCAACTGCTACAACACAAATACTCTCAATATTTCAAACATTGATATAGACGGCATTTTAAAAAAATGTTTGGAAGACGCAATTTCTGAAGCACAGTCTCTGGAAATACCAGTTAATGAAAATGCTGTCTACACAATGGATATCAACATAGACAGACCAGCTGGTATTATAACTGACCAGGATCTAGAGAATGTTCTAGTTGACTCTGAAAAAAACGACGTTCTCGAAAACTTTATCCATAATGATAAGGACTTGGATGCAAAAGGAACGTTTTCTGAATTGGATTTAACTGACTATACATATAAAAACGTGGATCTAGATGAGAAAAGTCCATATGTGAAAGTCTCTTTGGAAAATAGTAAAACGAAAATAATTAAAAAATCATCACTTTGCTGGCTTCTAAATGAGGGAAAGGGACGGATTAGTAACGATCGCTTACAGCGCTTCAATTCTAGACCTGTCCAAAAAAGAAAGTTGAAAATACCTGCCGATAATTCCAAAACTAAAAAAAGAAACAGACTGAATGTATCGGAGATACTTCAGAAGAAGAAAATGAACGAGATATCGTTCTAGATGATTCCACAGATGTGGAGTCATTCTCCTCTCTGGAAGAACATCGAGAAGATGGGTTTACAAAAAAACTTGACGTATTCGATAGATAAATTTTATGCTGTGGCATTTGAGAACCACTGGTACTTGGGTCAAGTATTAAAGATGAATCAAGACAAATTTAGAATAAGGTTTTTAGAAAACGATTCAAAAAGCGATAATTATATCTGGCCACAGAAATCAGAAATTGAAAACTCCATTCCAAAGGAATGTATTTTTTACGGACCCCTTATACTTGGCGAAAATTCTCCGTTTCTTCTAAAAAGAGTGGATAAAGTTAAAATTACCAAGCTCTATTCGGAATCCAGAAGAAATTTCTAATATTAAAAACATACATAATTCGAAGAATAATGTGATATCCAGTGTTATTCTCGAAATTGTGATACTGCGTTATAGTGATTGAGATTTTTGTTCTAGCTTTTGTTTGTGAAGAAAAAAGATCATTGAACTTCACGATATTTTTTGTTCTATAAAACCTAACTTTCTTTCAGTTTATGTGAAAAATCACAGTTTGCGTCTCTTCTTAAAACTAATAACTTTGAAATACACGTGTTTAACTTTAGTACAATGTAGGTATTACTTGTCTTATATGAAACTTATGTTTGTTTCTGTTCTTATATACATACCAAACGGTGATCTCGGAATTGTGATACGGCCTAAGCAAGCAAATAATTAACTATTCGTTTGACAAGGTTTAGTCTTAAGTTGTTTTTGCGAATACATGTTTATTTTTTATATTTCTTTGTTTCTTGTATGTTAACAGATTCGACTGCTTGTTATGTGTCGTTTTCAAATAAATTTATCAAAAAAGTATTTTTTTGTTTTTGTACCTTCAGATAATTTATTATATGACAGTAGAATCGCAAACTACGTGGAAAAAATTATTGTGTTTTTTCCTGTTTGATAATATCATTTGTCTCTTTTCAACACATGTCATAAAAAGAAATAGGTATATAGGGCACTGGGAGGCAATGTCGGGCATTGCGGGGAAATTTTTGGTAATGCGGGGCGTTATTAGGCAATGTGAGACATTGTTGGGCAATGCGGGGCATTGTTAGTAAATGGGCGGCATTGTCTGGCATTGTTGAGTGAAAAAGAGGCATTGTGGGGCAATTTTATGTAAATTAAGGCATTCATTGCCCTTTGGTGTACAAAAAATGGCTATGTACTTACCCCTAGCTTTTTTGTTGTTGACATGATAGCTTTTTTTTGAAGAAGTTGACCTTTTGAATGTTATGGAGGATAAATAAGAGCTCGGCTTTCTGTCACGGAGTATGGTGAAGTAAACATATTCAATAATTATTGGTATGAATTTCAGTTATTTGACTGCAGAGTTGATCGTCGAAGTTTTCTGGAAAAAGGAAATAGAAGCTTGATATTCTGAGCGTTCGAGGTAAATCAAAGTTTCAAAAGAATAATATAATATATTATTTACATCTTAGGCAAAGACGTATAGAGGGTGTTTTCAATGTTCAGTCATTTTTTTAAATAGTTTGTAGAACAAGTCAAAAGAGGTTGATATACCTAACAAAAATCATAAATGATTATCAAAAAATCCATTAACCGTGAAATGGATTCTGTTTTTACAAAAAAATGTCGAAATTGTCCCTACTAGTTCGATTGACGCATAGTTTGCTTGACATACGCAAGCCTCCTCACAAGTTTCAAAAATAAAATCTAGATGGCCGCAAATAACCTCACAAGCATTTTCAATACGCTTAGGAGTTCTTCCACAGTATTAACTTTTTCATCATGATACGCCAACTGTTTTGAAAAGCTTGACAGAATAAAATCCAAGGCGGTGAATCCGGAAAGCACGGGGGCCAAGAAATAGGTCCATCGCCAGATGTATTAGTGGTTGGGGTTCGCCAATACCGGTCAAGGCCTCATCCTGGGTCCCATAAATGATGTACCAATGAAGGCCCGCCGCTTTCGCGCACCCCAGCAGGTCCCTTAAACAGAAAATTCTTGAGCGTAATCATTTCTTCCCCCCAGTATACCTCCCTAGTGCTCCCAAAAGCTAGACATTTCGTTATGCAGATACCAGTCTCCTCATCTTCAAGGCACCACCTTTAGTCTAAATCTTATCCGATTCCGATTTTGTGGAGGTGACCCTTCAGTTTCATGGTTCATCTGAAGTGTTAACAGACTTAATAGTAGTCAAATAAAATTTTGATTTGAACATAAAAAAATTACGGAAAAGATGATTTCTTCAGGGTTTGTCAGGGAATGTCTTGTGAGTGTACCTAATATTAGCAAAATCGGAAATTTTTATGTGGGAGAATTTGAGCATCAGGGTTGTTTTTTTTTTCAATTGTACTATACAACAAAATAATCAAATGAAAATTGTACAGTGGAAAGCATATGAATTCGCACAATCAGTTATTTTCTGACAACCCTCGTAATACGCATAGGTGAAATAGACCAACACAGATGTGATCTGCTAGATCGTTTTAGTGTCTCTGATCAAGTGTCGTTTTTGTTTACTCCGATGATTTTTGGTTTTAATCCATGAATAACAAAAACTATGAAGCCACTGCGGTGAGTATTGTGTAGTATCTGAGCTGGGATTTGTTTGTGATGAAATATATTTAGTAAGCTGATATAAAAGAGATGCAATTAATGTATTTTGTATTACCTTCTTACATTTTGTTTTCGACATGAATATATATCTTACATACTAGCCAATCCCTTCGCATCACTGGATACTATATTTGAGAAACCATGCATGTTGTTGTATTGAGATTATTTGAACTGAGCTGAAATAATCAATCCCAAAACCAAAAACCAGCTTTTTTGTTTACTTATTATGTCTTGTCATTTTGACTAAAGTAATATGTTACTATGACAAAGTTTGTCATTTTACGAGGGTTGTCTACATCGAGATCCCCTTTCTACCTCCATGGTTGTCTAAAATATTGTGTGGGAGTTCATATGCTTTCCACTGTTCATGAGAACATTCTCTATAGCTTTGCGTTATGAATTGTGTTTATAAGTTCAATATTTCTTGACTTAACGGCCGTCAATGAGCCGTTCGGTTCAAAAAGTTTTTTTACAGCAAAATGACCTGTATAAAAGTTGTTCATAATAGATAGATAAGTGACTTTTTCTCATGATTTTTTTGCTCCAATTGATTATTTTTGGAGATAGCGCCCAGTTCATTAATAATCAAGTGACAAAGAAGAAGATCACTTCATTCACAAGAACCAAACTCCCATTCCACATTTTTTTTTTGTTTAGGGGTTCCGGCCCCAAGGAGAGGATTCTGAAACCAGACACCCTATGGTCCGAGACCAAAGGGTAGTGTGGGGTTTTACCCACTAAACCTCCCCTCCGCATTAGGACGTCAGGGATAATCCCTTTAGTGTCCTAGTCTTCTAACTTAATTTGACTTCTTTGGTACCGGGTTACTTTCCGGAAGGCATCTAGAAAAACAGGTAGGAATGCCAAAAACCCGACTCCTACCTGCGCAGTCTGATCACTAAAGGCTACGAGAGATAAAAGAAAAAGAAAATAAAAATACGAACAAACTGGAGCCTCTTCCAGTAGTGAATCGCGTGCGAGACGGATTTTGTCCTAACTTACATTCTAGCGCTTAGTGCGTTTTGTCTGTTAGTTTCGAACGACCTAGCTTGGAACATCTCCCAGGTTTTTAGTGAAGCGAAACCTACAACTGGTTTCTTGGTCTCTTACGAACCTGTGTACAGAGATCTGCTGGATCGTAATCCACCAGAGCTCTGAGCACAGGATCGTCATGCGTTGCGGCCAGATCGAAAGTTTTCCCGGCCTTGACTCTCATGAATTGGCGAACGGTTTGCCAATCCAAGGCTTGTCTGATCTCGGAAGTTCGGACAAACCATGGGGCACCAACCGCTTTACGGAGATAAATATTTTCCGTTGTTTGAATTTAAGCTTGATGA
The DNA here is from genome assembly GCA_958502075.1 of Orchestes rusci. Classification (NCBI taxonomy): domain Eukaryota; kingdom Metazoa; phylum Arthropoda; class Insecta; order Coleoptera; family Curculionidae; genus Orchestes; species Orchestes rusci. The sequence goes on along the minus strand of OY293305.1, from coordinate 20,703,482 downwards.
GCTTCTGCCGCGTAACCCCATGAGGCTGATCCGTAAGTAAGGATCGGCCTCAAGACGGCTTTGATCAATAGGATCTTCGCTTTGACTGATAAAACGCTCTTACTGTTCATGAGGCACTGTAATGAACCCATAGCGGCTCGTCCCTTTTGGACGTTTTCAGAGATCTACTTGTGCCAAGTCATCCCTTTGTCAATAATGACGCCAAGATACTAGACCGCGTCACTCCAGGGAACTTCCACCTCATTGAGGATAAGGAGGTCTGGAGTGTCTTCGTGACTGCGAATAATCAGAATGGCCTGTGTTTTCCCTGGAATAATCCGGATCTTCCACTTATTGGTCCATTCGACTAGGTTGTCAAGCCCGCGTTGGAGATTACGCTTAACAAAATCTTTGCGACGGCTGCGTGCGAGAAGCGCTGTATCGTCGGCATAGATTGCGACGTCTGTACTGAAGGTTTTCGGAATGTCGCTTGTGAAATTGAATACAGGAGAGGTGACAACACAGCCCCCTGTGGGACTCCAGCCTCCAGTGGTTGAGGTCCGACACAGAGCCATTAACCCTGACTGACATTGTCCGATTATGCAGAAAACTGGCTATCACCCTGCAGATGTAGAGTGAGAAGCCAATCTCCTGCATTTTGTGTAGTAGGCCATTATGCCAAACTCTGTCGAAAGCGCGTTCTATGTCCAGTAAAACCATGCCGGTGCATAGTTTTAGCCTTCTATTGGACAAAATTGACTCGGTGACTTTCAAAACCTGCAGCTCCGCAGAGCGCAAGCTCCGAAAGTGAGAACAGTATGGTTCTACCGGTAGAACCTCAAGAAATTCGCATTCTTCTTTCAACCGCGCCAGAATCACTCGTTCAATCACCTTGCCAAGGCTGTTGAGTAGGGAGATTGGCCGATAGTTCTGTGAGTAGGTACGATTAAATTTTATACCTCACCGCTAGGAAATAACGAGCTGCAGCAGATCATTCGAGAAGCGTCAATCTCTTCAGACTACTGATGTTAAGTCATTCATCCCTATCGCAATCGCCCGGAAAAGGGGCGGCAACCAGGCGGCAGCAGATCATTTCAACCTAGTTTTTGATAGTTCACAAGAATCAAACTCTTTAGACCAATGGTAAGACAGTTCTCACCGTAATTGCCAGAAGTGGTCGTACAATAGAAAACACAATAGGATTTCTTTTGATTGACTCTGAAACGCGAAATTGAATTAAGTAAGGTAACTCTGTGAGAACACTCACCATGGGTCGAGAGGACTTGACCGACAGTGGATTTTTGGTAAAAACAAAAATTTCACCCTCAAATATACGTCCAAATAAGTACATTCATAAAAACAATTGCGGTAAACACACAATTTGAGCCAAAAAATAAAATTTTATTCACATGAAAATCAAGATTTTCACCGACTCTAAACACCATCACTCGTTGGTTTCAGTCAAGGTCAAGAAATATAATTGCAACGTTCCCGGATATTCATCTACCATATAGAGTCACTCTCTAATATGGTAGATAAAGACATAATTTTTTTCTTGCCAAACGCAAACTAACAAGAACTAACCCAACCTAAAGAGATCATATCGGGTAAGGCGACAATAATTCGCAGATAATTGAAAATCATCTTCTCTGGTCTGAATCGATAATCCGAAGAACCTCTGGCAACGCTGTATCACTTTGCCGAGGTGTGTCTAACAAACTGTCAAAAGAAACATGTCGTCGAACATAATTATGATCTTCTGTCAAAGAATTCTGTACATACATAGATTTAAGCGATACTTTAGCTTACAAATGTGTTTTAACAAATATTGGTGCTTTATTTGGATTGATCCTCACGTATAGAAGGTAAAATATTGTTAATAAGTTGAGTTCTTAGTGAATCTTTATAGAAAAATTGAAGAAAATGCTGTCCCTAAAGTCATCTGTAGCCCTTACCATAATCAGTAGAATAGGTGTCTGGATCATCATTACAAAACACATTAGCAGAATAAGAGTCCATCCTCTGCACTCAAAATACCATCAAAAGAAATTTAGATTTCAAATATCAATTTGACCACTGTCAAAATGATTATCAAGGTGAAGAGGAATGGTCAGAAAGCACACAAAATTGTTACAAAAAAAATGTGATAGATAATAAATTCAAGATGGGTATTTAAATTCATCATAAAAAAAACCTCTCCACAACACTTTTATAGCCACTTTTATTGTAAAGCCTGCAATTATTTGCTTTCTTATTATAAAATACTAATAAAGAGGCGTTACATTCTTCTTTCCGATCCATTTTTCAAATAATAATAACTGTTACAGTTCGCGTTAGTTTGAAAGAAAACATTCCCCCCTGCCGGGACAACAGAAAAACTATAACATTTCATATTCATATAACCTAACTTTATTTCTAAATTAACCAGAAAACTGGTTGGTTAGTTTATAAACCAGCCAAAGGTTTGGCTATTTTATGTTACTTGAAATTATGGATTTCATATTAGACAGATTGCCTTGGATAGTTTACATACTAACGATCTATTTTGGTTCTCTTAATAATAAGTGAATCAGCTAAGATTCTTGAATTGTTTGCAAAATAACCGCTATGTCAATGGAAATTGCCTTTTCTATCAAAATAGCCAATGATTTGGTTAGTTTATAAACTATTCAAGTTTGTAGATTAGTCGTAACATAAACAATGGTCCTTGATTGTTTTCACCAGTTCAAAATGTCGCGTGACGTCATTTGGTCTACGTACCAAATAAATGGTGGCCTTTTGAAAAAGGAACATATCTAATAAGCTAATATCTTCATAACCATTACACGGGTTAACTGAAGTTACAAAAACGTGTACAGGGTGTTCACAGACAAATGGACCCCCCCCATTACCTTTTTAATTTGATGTTTGGGAAAAAAATGTTTCAAATGAAAGTTTAATGGTTCAAAATAAATTTTGTGAAAACAAGGACTTGTCAAGAAAGATTTGAACATGTTATACTTTATCCTACAATATTTCAAATTTAGATTCTACGTCGGATTCTACTAAGTAGTTAAAATGGAAAATTTTTATTCTATGAAAACCTTTAAAATATTAAGTCTCTTTTTAAAAGCTTTTTTGAAAATGAATATATTATTATCTCCAATTGTTTGAGTGGATTTTGTCATGGTTTGAGGGGCTATTTCGTCGTCTTTCAGAATAAATGTCCATAGAATGAAGATTGTTCATTTTAATCAGTAGAATCTGAATTTTTAATATTTTTGGATAAAATTGGGTCACCCTGTAAGTTGTTCAGATTTTGTTTGAGAAGTTGACATCTATTAACAATTACCTAGTGAGTCCTCAAGGTTTCCAAATAATACCATACATCTCAAAACATGCTCGAAAAAATAGCAATTTTCTGATGTTAAAATCTTCTTATTGGTTGAGTTTGGGTATAGGGTATGCTTTATACCATTTGCCAAGTTGTATGTTGACGATTCGTTGATTGCTTGTCCAAAAGATTCTGTTTCTCAAGTACTTGCAGCGTTTAATAGCTTCCACCACAAGATCCAGTTTACAGTAGAGTTGGAAAACGATGGAAAGATTCCTTTTTTGGATCTGATGATACACAGTGATCTGAATGGTAATATTTCGACTAACTGGTATCGGAAACCCACATCATCTGATAGGGTTTTGAATTATTATTCGTCCAACCCTCTCGTTCACAAGATTGCCACCATAAAGAATCTTTGTCACCGATCTTACTCTTTAAGTAGTGCCAAGTTTCACGAGAGTAACTATGGTATCATTAGGGAAATACTTAAAAACAACAATTACCCTCGATATTTTGTAAACCAAATTATAGGACAATTCAAAGCCACGGCGTCAAGGCCCCTGGAAACTAGGGAAAAAAACCATCTACACTTTTTTAAATTTCCTTATATACAGGGATTATCTGAACGCATCGGACGCCATATTTCAGTAATGAATCCATTCTGTAAACTTGCACTCTACAAGATGAAAATGGTGGGTTCAATTTTCACTAAGTTAAAGGACCCCACTCCAAAAGGGGATCGCTCAAATTTGGTTTACAGCATACCTTGCCTTAATTGTGATAAATTTTATATTGGACAAACCAGGCAGTATTTGAGGAAGAGGCTGTATCAACATCGGTATGATTGTCGTGAGATTAACAGACATAAAACAGAAAAAACTGCACTCTGTGAACATCATTTCTTCTTAGGTCATAATTTTAACTTTAATAATGTGGAGATTCTCGATTGTGAAAACTTTCTCAGCGAAATAATACATATTTCAATGAATCCCACAGTAAATAACAGAACTGACGTACAAGGTTTAAACACTCAGTATAGGAACCTTCTTTATCTGTATAAAAATAAACAAAAACAGATAAGACACTGATAGGGATTCAGCGTCTTTGGTTTAAATTAGGATACAGCGCTCATTTATTGTTGTTCTGTCCACACATACTCTTCAATTTTAACATTGTAATCCTTTTTTTCGTGACAGTCCATTTTAAATAACTTTCTTTTTTGTTTGTGATGTATATTTTGCCATCGTCTGACATGTGTGATGTTTTGGTTTTATATTGCTCCTGACACCCCAAAAAGGTAAAAGACATTGTTTATTGTGATTCCAACCTTTATTGTACCTATCGTATTTTTTCTGTTGTAGCCTTGATAAAGACTAAAATTGTGGTCGAAACGTCGGCAATTTGCTGAAATAAGGAGTTTGATTTGTTGTCCTCAATCCCACTACCCCCCTTTTTATATTTTTATAAAAAATGTTTAGAATTTTAGAATTTTCCAGATAATGCAAAAATCAAATAAAAAAATAGGGTTGCGATTTGGTCAATTTATCTGTGAACACCCTGCACATGTTGAAGTATTTGTGGAGTGATTTGACGACATTCATCAACTAGTTGTTGCAGATCTTCCAAAGATATTGGCTGGACAGCATTGATTCCACTTTTCAAATGACCCCATAAGAAAAAATCTAACGGGCTGAAATCTGGAGAACGTGGGGGCCACTCAATAGCTCATCAGCTTTCAAAATTGATTGTCCTGGAAACGATCGGTCCAAGTGTGAGAAAGCGTGTAAAACTCGAGGTTATAATCTGCATAAAAATACTTTCAAAATAAGGAATCACTCGACCCCTCATATCATTTAAAAGGTTGGATGCCCTTGCCATCCATTCCAGGGCTGTACATTGTGCAAAAATGAAAAAATGGTTCCTTCTCAAATCAAAACTCGTAGGGTCCAGTTTTTTTTTTCTTAAATATCTTGGAGTTCCCAAAACTACATCTGTTTCCTTTTCGAATGGAAATGCTGTATTTGTAGACCGTCAGATAACGACAGATTTTGCTGACTGATTTTCTCGCTTTAGGGATTTTAACCACTGAAAAGCATGTCAGTGTTGAGTACAAAAAATTAAAATTTAGCGACCGCAAGTGTGCTAGGCATATGGAAAATTAACAATTCTTCTGCAAAAAAAAACGTTTTTTTTTTCTCGTTTATGGCATTTTAACACTTCAACTTAAGTTGGAAAAGTGAACGACTCCAGAAGAAAATATTCAATTCTGCTGTTGCTAAATTGGCACGATTAGATAATGAAGCAACTACTAAACCATACTATAGTAAAAGACATTTTACTGATAACAGGTTCCGTTTTCAGTTTAGAGGCTTTGTCTTTGTGATCATAAATTTGTGAATAATTGATTATCTAGAACATTTTTGAAAAAGTATCCGCTTTTCTTATTCACCATCATATTTATTTGAGATTCGCCGCGAAATAATCGTCGAGATTTCCAAAATCTGTAGGCAAAAATTCTTAAAATCAACAAGTTAAAAATGTGTGGCAAGTTTTCTCAAACTCGTCCCTGTATCACTCAATCATGACGAGCATACAATCAGTGTCCGTCCATTAGATAGAGTGTACAAAGTCAATTAACTGTATCAAATTTTATTCGATCATCTTCACAGGTTTCGAAAATATTTTTACAAAAACCGTCATCAGGTCTTCACCGTCAACACCCTTTATCTTGAAAACGACGAGTTTGTTGACATCTCTAGTTCATTTGAAGTTTTATTTCTATTTTAGGGCGTAGAATACATGGGTGAAATATTGACGTCTATTTTCGGGACACCCTGTATAAACATAGAATACGTAGGTATAGTGTTTTCTGCATACAGAAATGATGTCGTGCGTGACGTAAAGAAAGTACAGTTTGCATTTTCCGTTCCTGCTGTATGAGAGGACAAGGGTGTGTACCTGGCCAGATTCATGTTTCCTGATTCGTTGGCACCTTGATTAGTTTCAAGAAATGTCTGCCATCCATATCGGCAACATCGCCGTTTGCCATATATTTATGTTCGCGCGGTTGCATTAACATTCAATTATGGTGAATTATTTTATGGTCTTGATAAAAAATTAAAAAAAAAAAGTTCCTTGAGGGACGTTATGTACAGTTTGTGTGAACAGGATTCCTGCTGTTTTGTACCCGTCCAGCACCTCTGTTCAATCCACCATCCTATTTGTTACAACATTGAAGACGGATTCTTCTTGAATCCCATCTAATTTAATAATCACCTATTAAATGTGTCAATCAAGTATTGACGACAAATCGAAAGATTCATCTGTTCTATTCTCTTCTATAAAAACATTGAAAATAGGAAAAATCATTGATCGAGAGATTTATTATTTATTGCATGAATATCCAGTAAAAATAATAATTTTCATAGCTGGGTGAATGCGTCAAACTGACACCTATGAGAGAATCATGATTCTGTAACCAAATATATAAAAAAAATTAGTTTAAACATTCGTTTTTTTCAACTGCGCTGGCGATTTTGTACTCTCTTCAAGCTTTTAGGGTACGAAATCAATCTCGCATGTGAAACTGCTTATACAGGGTGTTCCTGAAATGACTGTACAACGCTAAACCACAAATTCCTTAACCAAAAATAAGGTGATCTAGACAAACTTACCTATATCCAAAATTGGTTCGTTAAGTCTACAGAGGGCGTCAAAGATTCAAAAAAAAATTGATTTTTTCTACATTTTTCAAAAATGCTCAAATCAATTTTGATAAGTTCTGGTACCTAGTCTTGGACCATGATACAACGTTTTTTGTTTCTTTATCGACCAGTTGAAATTAACCGGAAGTGTTATAAAGGTGACGTCATATGTAGTTATTTCTTTTGATTTTTTTTTGGCATTGACTTTTTGATGATTCAGATATTTTTAACTAAAAGTTTGATGTAGGTATTGGGAAGTTTTTCTTTCTCTTTTGAAAAATTTTGATAAGATAAGTGGCTGTGCCAAAACTAGCTTCAGAGATTTATTTTTCTATTGATCTTTTTTTCTAGCATAACCACTTATCCCAGCATATTTTTTCAAGAGAGGAAAAAACTATCTTACACTCTGGGTTATTAGATGAAAACATCTTAATCATCAGAAAGTCAATTCTGGCACAACCACTCATCCCAGCGAAAAACTCCCCGACACATCAAACTATTAGATAAAAGCATCTGAATTATCAAAAAGTCAATTCCAAGAAAAAAATCAAAAGAAAAAACATGTGAAGTCACTTTAATTACACTTCCGATCAATCACAACCGTTCGCTTTAGAAACAAAAAACGTAATTTCATGGTCCAAGACTAGGTACCAAACAGTATCAAAATCGATTTGTACGTTTTTGAAAAATGCAGGAATAAACAAAATTTTTTTGAATCCTTGACGCCTTCTGTAGTCATAACGAAGCAATTTTGGATATAGGTAAGTTTGCCTAGATCGCCTTATTTTTGGTCAAGGAATTTGTGGTTATGCGTTGTACAGTCATTTCAGGGACACCCTGTTTATAATTTATTTATTGAAAAAAAAAACAGAATCAACCGATATAATAAGCCCACATATTATATCGGTTGATTCTGTTTTTTGGATTTGGAACATGCTGATGTTTAATAAGAGAAATAGGGAGAAGCAAACAAAATCTCCTCAAACAAATATTTCCGTGTTTTCAAAACACTTCAGATCTATTTTCAAATCTGCAACCCTTTTCAATCTCACCGAATATATTGTTTGCAATGAACATTCAATACATATGAGCAGAAGAGCAGTATTTGTATACAGCGACAACAACCTTATTTTTCAGTCCAACCCTCAGTGTTATTTTATTTCCCCTCAAGTATTTTAAACAGAAATAGTGATTTAGATTTTTAAATTAATTCACCACTGCTAGTTTTGTGGGTGCATGTGTATTTTATTGTGGTTACCAATATTCCCACCGCCACCCGTGTGAATAAAGATTATGATTGGTATTTTTCATGTTTATTGATGCAAGCTATTTTCAGTCCTGAATCTATTTTTGTTTTGTTATCAATACCTCAGAATAATGTTGCGCGGAATATTTAAATATTATTTGCTTGATGCATACAATTTATTTGTGTACTTGAGTCTAGGGATTATCTGATAAAAATCAGGAGAAAAGAGCTTTTTGAGTGTTTGATCAGTTCTTGACAATAAAAACGTGAATTTTACTGAGATATTTTATCTTATGAAACTGTACTCTATTATCCATTTCATTAAACCGCGAGAAGCTTGAAAGTTGTTCATGTGTGGAAACAAATCATAAAAGAATGCTATCATTAAAATACTAAGAGAATTCTAGTAGAAAGTAAATAGCCCCACTATTCTACAGTGCGGCCATTTGAGTGTGCAACATATGGGTTTTTTTGTTAATTAATTGCACAACCAGAATTCAAATATTGCCAATAGTTGGTGCATGTTGATTATCTTATTAGGTCCAACTGGAATGGTTGCAAGACAAAAAGCATACACGGTGGGTCAAAAAATATAAAAATTTTAAGAGAACAGAGTACCCTTTCATTTCGAAGAATTCATCGAAATGTTATGAAGAAAAGTTATTCAGAATCAAAAGTTATGCCTTAATATCAAAAACAGGGCGTCTCAGAAAAAGACTATTGTTTTCTATATTTTAAATGGGTAATGGACAGTATAAAATTCAAAAAATTGCACTTCAGATAAGAGTTTTTTATTATGCATAGCAGGATCACTGATGTTTTAATATGTTGAGAAGATTTTTTGCAGAATTTTTAAGATATGTTTTATATCTTTGCAACAAACATGAAGTATGTGATTCCCTAAAATATTAAAAAACCATGTTGATTTTGCAAAAATACCCGAATTTGGAGAGAGTTCTACGAAGTTGATTTGATTGTGATAAGTCTGCTAATGTGTTCAGGGTTAATATGATAATGAAAGTTTTTTGAGAAAATGGTTAATGATTTTCAAAACAAAAATAAATTGGCTCTAGGGAGCATTGTTTTTGGTATTTAGGCATAACTTTTAATTCTGAACAACTTTTCTCTACAACATTTTGCTCAATTTTATGAAAAAAGCCTGGTTCTTACGAGGCGATCTATGTTGAACGATTTTTGTTGAACAACAAAAATAGCAAGCGATTTGTGTTTTCGTTGTTGAAACGGCTTAAAACCCTGGTTCTCACGAATCGAGTTTTATCGGTCAACTTGAAATCGCTTTGGAATTGGATGACAATCGCTCTGTCCCGTTCTCACTAGGCGATTTTTGATGGTCAACGTTGATTCGCTGTCGAATTTAATGACAATCGTTCAATGAGACCATGCTTTCAATAAAAGTTGAACCACTTTTGTTGAAAGACAAAAAGTTGCCAGGCTCTGAACTTTGAATCGGCAGGTCGTCGTCAAGCGAATTCAAAATTGTCATCGTGACAACCTCCTGTCAGAAGTTGGAGTAATCAAAATTGGTTCCGTTGAAATATTGAAAATATTGCACGAAAACATCACTTCCCATAAAAAAACATTTTATATAGAGTGATTTTTTGACCCTCAAGTTCCTAGACCATTATCAGCAACAAGAGTGCCTGTGGAATCACACCATCGATAAAAAACAAGGATGCCAAAGAAGAAGTTTTGTGAACATGGGCTTGCTCATACGTAGAGGATTTTTTTATCTAGCCTCATCTTCAATTAATAACTCTTTTGAAAGCCTCTGTAAGGTTCCTAATCGGTCCCTTCTTGAAATCCAACCTCTTAACCAAAATCTCTGTTTCTTTTGGCAACATTATTCCTAATTCCTGAATCTCGAGCGACAAGTTTGCACAACCTTCCTTAGAGCAATTTTCAAGTTTGGCAATGTCATTCCAGTCCGATAATCGTTTCAACACGATTTTTGTTGATCAACAAAAGTCGTTCTACTAAAATCGTCTTTTGTGAACACAAATCGCTCGCGATTTTTGTCGACCAACAAAAATCGTTCAACTAAAATCGCCTCGTGAGAACCGTACTTCAGGGTACTTTACTCTCGAACCATTTTTATATTTTTTGACCCACCCTGTATTTTGTTTGACCTGCAACCATTCTAATTGCACTTAGTAAGATAATCGAACAAGCACCAACTTTTGGCAATATTTGAATTCAGGTTCTGCAATTATTAAAAAAAAAAAATCATATGTTGCACTCTAAAATGACCACACTGTACACTGTATACATATAAAACAACATGTCCTAATTGACTTACTGCCTAAACTATTGAAGAATGTAGACACCCACTTTAACAAAGATATTTTTAAAATTCCACCCGCAAGGAGGTGAAATAGGTGGTGAAAGTTTTTGAGCAAGTGCGTCAATTTTGAAGACAGAAGCATAGAACTTTTTTCAGGAAATCAAAAGCCCAGAAATAGATAAACACCTGTTCTAGCGTTTTTTAAAACTTTTACCTTTAAGGGGGTGAAATAGGGGATGAGTTTACACAAACAAGTATGAAGAAAATGAGACGTTGACCGAAGAGCATCGTATGAGTGAAAAAAACTTTAAATAAATAAGTTTGGGGTTTTCTCACGTTGTCTCGTACGGTGAAATAAAAAATCGACTTAACAACATTGAACAAATTTATGAAGTTATATTCTTTTAAATTTAACAACCTGTATATTATTGGCTAAAATGATAGATCTTTTTCTTCAGATTCGAAATATACAATATATGTTGGTATTTGGTTCAGCCGATTTTGAGCTATTCAAGCTCCAAGTCACATTGCATTCCAGAATTCATCCAGAAATTTTAGCCAGACTTAAAAATTCTTGTTTTTTGTCACTAAAAGAACAAATTCATTTAAATATAGCGACCTGGAAATTAAGTTGAAGAAAATTTAACTGCCGCTGGACAAACACGATAGAATCCAGATCAACGTGACCTAGGACGTATTGGTATAGCGCAAAATCGGCTGAACCAAATACCAACATATAGTATATATTTGGAATCAGAGAAAAAAAGATCTATAATTTTGGCTATTAATATACAGGGTGTTAAATTTAAAAAAATATATAACTTTATCATTTTTTTAAATGTTGTAGAATCGATTTGTAATTTCCGCTTAAACCAAAAGATACTATGTGGAAAAACCTAGAACATTTTGTACCTAAAGTTTTTTTCTATCTCTCATTAAGAGCTGTAGGCGGGGGTCAAAATATAATAGATAACCCTGTACTTGTATACAGGGTGTCCCACCAAGAACAGGATCGATATGTTAATTGAAAACTATACATGGAAAATTTTTTAAATTTGAAAGTGAGCCCTTCGAGTCAGCTCAATCTTCTGCGCACAACGAAATGGAAATTTTGTTGGGTTGTAGAAAAATAAAGTGCAAACAAATCAGAAGAATATTCTTGAAGACTTGTTTTTTTTCAGCTCTGACTAGCGCAAACTCTGACTGTCCCAGATTTTTTTAACTGTCATAGTTATGTTGCTATGGTAACCAACTTTGATTTTTTGAACGGGATCATAATATTATGGTTTTTTGGAATCAGCTTAATCTTTCTTGTACAACAATATAAAAATGTTGTGGGATTTCATAAGAATAAGTTGAAGACAAATCAAAAGAATATTTTTGAAAACTTGTTTTTTTCCAACTTTTTCTGATGAAATCCCTCAACATTTTCATATTGTATTGGGAAAAATGTTGAGTTGATTTCAAAAAGTCGACAAAAACTGTAATATAATGATCCCATTCAGAAAATCAAAGCAACCCTAGCAACTTAACAGCTAAAAAACTGAGACAGTTAAAATTTGTCTAGACTCAACACTAGAGGTTTTATTTGAGAAGTTTTTCTTCCAAACAAATATTTGAAGATTAATAACTGTGTTTCCAAACATGATGGGCAATCAAGCTAAAATATTTTAAGATTTTGTCATTCTCTTGTTGAAATGAAGCAACTTCGATGTTTACACAGCACAGGGTGGTCCAAAACCAAGATTAGAAATTAAATTGAGGAAACTGCCAAGAATCACTCTTCCCGGCTGGAAACCTCCAAAATTTATAGTTTCTGATCTATTAAAGTGGGTCCCTTTCAACAAGGAATGTAACAATAATTGAATAATAGAGGCCAACAAATGTTTGACATAAACATTTGGATATTTCATACACGCCTATACAGGGTGGCCCTAACTTGTTTGCACTGTCGAAAATTTGGGAGAAAGTCTAGAAAGGTGAGGTTGTACTTGAACGAAAGCTCAGCTCAGGAAAATTTAGTTATTATGTGGGGCCACACGGAAAGTTGTGCTCTTTTTGCATGCGTGCATATTACAGCATGAACAATTATGTCACTCATTGTCCACCGTAGATGTCGACATTTCAATTTGGACGATATTCAGGAATGGGCAAGCCTTTCTCTCCAACCCAACTGAAATTAACCTCAACTAACCCATTGCTCAATCAACGGCTTGGCCATCCCTGAACATCGTAAATTGAAATGTAGAAATCTACGAATTGTTTATGCGGTAATATTCGAACATACAAAACGACTTTTCTCTTCCTTGTAGCCCTGCATAGAGAACTAAATTACCCTGAGCTGAACTATCAATCAAGACCAACCCCACCAGCCCTCTTCAAAATTTTCTACAGTGCAGCCTAATATAAACAACTCTCTGGAAAATCCTGTAGTCACTTACGTAGAGGACATGATACATCAAATCTTCCTATAATTATTATTTCACGTAGCGTCCAAAAATACAATATAGGCTGTTCTTTTTGAAATAAGCAAATTAACTGCCGGTATAACCGAAAGTGCCAAAATCTTGAAACTATTTTAGTTTTATTGCCCCATAGATAATGGTATAGTGTCAAATTATCAAATTTTTACTTATTCATGCCTTGAGTAGACCTGTTAATTGGATTAATATTGATGATAAACAATGTTGATAAACAACAAAAAACGTACATGCAAAGAATGACATCAGTACTTCATAATCTTAATATTTTTCCTATTTCCAAAAAATGTTCAAATTCTCCATTGCAGCTAATCAAATTGAACTAAGCATTCTCTATTATTCTATTCACGAAAGCTTTTTACAAACTCTCTAGTGCTCGAAAGAGGATATAGTAGATAGTGAGTAATGATTTAGCCATACGTTACGTACGTGTTTTGGCGATTTTTGTCAAAAAATTGCTTAGTGCCTTTTTGTCATGTTTGAAAAAGCTTTTTTTCTGTGTAACTTCCGATAACAACCACTCAAGGAGGAGCAAAATTTTTGTACTTCTTAAAAATATCATGATAATATTGAACAAAGGATAATCGTCTACCTCGAGGTCTACTTATAAAATTGTGAAGTTGGCAAAAATGACTAATTTTTGATGAAGTCATGAAAAATGGGTCATTTTCGTCAAGTCCAAAATTTTACAGCTAGGCTATTTTCTTTACAATTAGTATAAAATTTTCAGAAAGTATATGAATTTTGTCCCTCTTTTGAATGGATGTAGCTATCTTTAACAAAAGTTACATTTCTGTTAAAATCCAGGACACTTGACTGACAAATGGATTATAGTTTTTGAATGCTCTACTACTTCTTTGATTGATGCATGATCAGAGTTTTATCAAATTCAAGGCCCCTTCCATAATATATCCGTATGCTTTCCATAAAAATAATAACAAAACTCGGTGTTTAACCTAGAAGCGAAACAATCTTATATCTATAGATGTGTTGCCATTTCAGGTTTAATTTTCATAAAGAAAAATGTATGTCTTCAGAATAACCATTATCATTCGATATATCGAACAAAGAAAACAAACAGGTCTTTAAGCCGAGTTTTCCACTCAATTTTGCTGTTCAGAAACAATCTGTAAAGTGGAATGAAAAGATAGAAAAAATTCTTCTCCTGCCTGCGATTTCCATTCTGCAAATGAAAAAGAAGAAAGCTCAACAACATAATTTTCCGTTGAAGGGACTCACTTGATTTTTGTCCCCAGGTCAAAATCAAATCAAATCAAAATAAGCTTTATTGTCCAAGTACAACATACTTATTGACAAAGCGAAATTGGCCTTATACTAATAAATAAAAACAAATAAACAACAATTTAACATGCGAGACTGGTTGAAAAATATTCATCCACGCTGTAGAAAGCATGATTCAGAAGTAGGGACTTGACTTTTTTTCTAAATACCCTTGCTACTCGGATTCTTCTCAATTCAATGGGCAGTTGATTGAAAATCTTCTTGCTGTCATAAAATATCGAGGACTTGAGAAAAGACGTCCCCAGGTAATTATTGAACACTGCCGAAAAATAAAAAGTTGGAAACAAAACAAGACGTGGATTGATATAAATCATCACAACTTAGAACTACACTAATGCGTTTTTTTTTTTTAATTTTGTGTTGATTTCGAGCAAAAATTCCGTTGCTGATCCTGTCACGTACATCTTGTTGGTGGAAACATGTACCCACCACATATTCACTTATTGTGTTATATTGAATTCATCACACTGATGAATGTCTGGTGGAAAAAAACACGACCACAAAACCAGCAACCCCAAGAGATTCATACTATGTATGAATGTGAAGATATCACTGACTAAACTATGTTTTTCAAAAGCAGTTTTTTCAACATTTTTCCAAGCATTCTATGATTTTCTTTATCTGTTGTTCGAGCTATCTAGGTGAGCAATGATCTAACGGAAGATTGATACAGAGCAAGGATAAATGGGTATTTGTCAAAAGTTATAGTTGTGTGAGGCGTGACAAGCTGCCTGTTTGATTTTCCCTATTCGGGGTAAAACTGATATCACGAAAGGTCACACTCACCAATACCCCCTGGGGGGTATTGCACTCACACAATTTTAACTGCCAACATTCATTACAGCTCTGTACAGATATTCGGTTTGAACATCGCAAACCGTAAGTCAATATACATATTGTTGTTTATAAGTAATTAACAGCAGTTTTAGAGTGATGTGTGAAAGTCCGGTTCTACATCAAATTTGTCATAAGCAGGACAGTGACAGATAAAGATTTTTACTCTCACGATTGTCACGTAAACTGCCAGGATATTTTGGATCCTTCTAGAAACGTCTATGGATGGAGACTATTAGGAATTATTCCTGAGGATTCCATGAGTATATTAATAGATTGGGCGGAAAAAAAGTAGTGGGGAGTCATGACGTAGCCAGTGTAAATAAATATTATGACACCATAACGAACAAAAATCGACGTCACAAAATATTTTTGTGAATACAAGTAGTGCGTTCATAGAATCTAATGACTTTAAACTGACCAGCAACTAACTGTTTTTCTCAACGTCAAAAAACAAATTACATCATAGCGTGACGGATTAGGTAAACAGTAGAACCGACACCTAACGATTGTCTTTCCGGGTATTATCCGGTTAATTCAATGAGCGGCACGTTGCTCAGAGCAAACAGAAAGGGCGCCGTGGTGGCACACGTCTTTTGTAGCTGGAACACGTGACCTCCACAAAAGGAGCAGTCGGTGGTGGGATTAGCTTGGTTTGTTCTGTCTTGTTTTCGTAGGCGCGTTCGAGATGATTTTTGTTTAATTTAGTGTGCATTCGCAGAGGGAAATATGTCCCATGATCTGATTGGGGGGATGTACGATTCTAAAATGTCCCATATGTTTTGATGATTGTCATGCGAAACCATGAGTTATGCTTGATTCTGAAAATTATTAGTGAGCCAATCTGATCAAGCATCATGGATATGTGTCATTTCTAAATACCTGAAACTGTTTGTGGAGATCAAAGACAATCAGTTTATTTAGCATAGTTTATATTTTTATTGTCATGTCAGTATTCTCAGTCATGTTACATATTAGGATATTTTGACCCTCATTTCAATAAGGTACTTTGATTATTTAAATACTTCACATACCTCCAAGGAAATGATACCTATAATTTTAAAACCAGTCGCAGGTAATTTTAAAAACGTCTGTCAAAAAGTGAAAATCTATCAAGAAAGACAATATTATATTATTTAATGCTCCATTCAAAATTGAGAGAAGTAACTAAAGAGCAACCGTGAGTGTTAGGTGCCTTATTATATTGTAATAATTGTTGTACATAATTGTTGCAGGAATTTGAGTAAACTAAACTTAACTAAACTAAACGAAGAAAATTTGATTGTTGAATTGGTATATTACTGACCTACAGATACATCTCTTACATGGTTTACTGCACATTCAGCTCATAAAACATTTCTCTCAAAGCTCAAATTCGGTAAGTTGCACATTCTTTATAATTATTGCGATATTGTACGCGAAGAATGGCTTCATCAAATAATGAAAGAACCAGACGCGGCCAATGTCCTGTGTGTAACGAACCGTATAGAGACCAAAATATGGTCGAATGTACCAAATGTCAAAAATGGTGTCACTATGAATGTGTGAACGTTTCGGATGAAGTGGAAGATAATGAATCCTGGATATGTCCACATTGCGAACCTTGTGATGTCACTAAAGCAGTATCACACCCAATACTATCCCAATTGCATCCTGGATCGATCAATAAATTGACAGAACAGGCTACCGGTGATTTGGGAAGTAATAGAGCTGAGTCTCAGACACAAAACGACAAGCGCTCTCTGTCAAGTTTTCTTCCAAGATTGTCAAGAAGTGGAAGGGTTTCGAAGGCTAGTAGCAGACTGAAAATGAGGCTTCAGCTCCTACAAGAAGAAAAAGATTTATTGAGACAAGAAAGAGAACTTATCAAAGAATCAAGAAGACTCCTCGATGAAGAATCATGCGACAGTCAAGAGATAAGTGACTCGGAGATTCTTGAAAGTGATAAGTTAGCTAACGAGATATTGTCTCTTCAAATAGAAAATGGTATCAAACGTTTTGATAATGATTCTACGAGAAAGGACTCGAAAGAAAATATTTCAAATAAGTCAAAACAAACGTTACCTCAAAGTAAATCTGAAAATATGTATCGAGGCTTCACTGGAAGAAAGTCACAAGAGAGCTTGGATGACGCAGCTTCACTTCCCAGGGACTCAAATAAGGAAAAAATCAGGCTACAACAATATGCATCAAGGAAGATCATTTCACATGACTTGCCAACCTTTAGTGGAAATCCTAATGACTGGCCTTTGTTCATAAGCAGTTATGAAAGGTCCAATGATATGTGTGGATTTGATAATTCGGAAAATTTAATGAGATTACAGAAAAGTCTCAAGGGAGCTGCCAAAAATGCCGTATCCAGTTTCCTGATTTTGCCTGATTGTGTACCTCAGATTATTTCGACGTTGAAGATCTTATTTGGAAGACCAGAACAAATTATAGAATCCTATATAGATACGATTCGAAAACAACCAGCTCCAAAAATCGAGAAGTTAGAATCTTTGGTTGCGTTTTCCTTAGCTGTCAACAATCTATGCACAGCTTTGAAAGCAGCTAACTTACATGATTACTTAAATAATCCTACTCTAATGCATGAACTTGTTGACAAATTACCGTCTCAACTCAAAATAAACTGGGCATTACATCGGAATACGTTACTAAAGCATAACGATCTTTCTGATTTTGCAAATTTTATGTTTGATATGGCAACGAATGTTTGTACTGCTCTACCTAGCTTAGCTTTGAAGGACGGAAATAATACAACATTTCGTCAAAAATATCGCAGTAACATTCATGATGATAAAATTGAAACTAGATGTTGTAAAATCTGTAACGATAAGTGTCAAAATGCAACAGTTTGTAAAAAGTTCAAAAACTTTTCACTGGATGAAAAATGGAAAATTATAAATAATCTGAAACTATGCAGACTTTGTTTAAAAAGACATAGATTTCCATGTAAATATCCTGTAAAATGTGAGAAAAATCAATGCCAGCGAAAACACCATCCTATGTTACATAATGATAGTTTAGACGAGTCAAGCAAATCAACTGTTCAACCTGCTCTTCAACCTCATCAGATATCCGTATCAAAAGAAATTAGTATGTCTCAAGTTTGTCAAAAGATTCGATTCAGAATTATTCCAGTTATTTTGAAAATGGACATCAAGAAATCAAGACCTATGCGTTTTTAGATGAGGGATCTTCAGTTACGTTAGTGGACAAAAATCTGGCCGATCAATTAGGTTTGCATGGAAATCCTGAACAGTTGTGTCTTCAGTGGACAGGAGATTTTAAACGTTTGGAAAATGATTCAAGAAGAGTTATCTTATCAATCATGGGAGACTTCCCAGGATCAAAACAATTTGATAACCGTCCAGCACGAACAGTATCTGCTCTAAATCTTCCCAGACAAACATTGAATTCTGAAGAACTAAGAGAAGAATATCCACATCTGAGGAATTTACCTTTCCAGCCTTATGAAGATGCCCATCCAGAAATTTTAATTGGATTGGACAACTGGGACTTAGCTTTGCCTCTACGGGTAAAAGAAGGGCAAGAAACTGGTCAACCTATTGCTGCGAAATGTAGGTTAGGGTGGACCGTATTTGCGAGTACATCAAGGTCTCAATCCACAAATTTCTGCTATCACTTGTGTGAATGTAACAATAGTGAAGTAGGTAATTCAGAATTACATGAAACTGTCAAAGAATATTTTTCAATTGAAAGCCTGGGAGTTGGTCCTATCAAATCCTTGGCTTCCAAAGAATTGCAAAGGGCAAGAAATATTCAAGAAACTACACTTATTCGAAAAGAAGAATCGTACCAAATCGGATTACTTTGGAAATATGACAATGTAAAGCTACCTGACAGTAGAAATATGGCTTTAAAACGTTTGGAGTGCCTTGAAAAAAGAATAATGTATAATCCGGAACTAAGAACAAAAATCAATACACAATTAGAAGAATTTGTTCAGAAAAAATACATCAGAAAACTTTCTGAATCTGAACTGAAGCAAAATCATGAAAAAATATGGTACCTTCCAATTTTCCCTGTTTTCAACCCGAATAAACCTGATAAATTTCGAATTGTTTGGGATGCTGCTGCTGCAACACAAGGTATATCCTTGAATTCTGTTTTGCTGAAAGGTGATGATCAGTTATCATCTTTACTCGGCATTTTACTACGTTTCCGTGAACGGAAAATTGGATTTTCAGGAGATATAAAAGAAATGTTCCTTAGAATTGGAATTCAAGAGAAAGATCAACATGCTCAACGTTTCCTTTGGCGTGGTGGATGTCCTGCAAATTCTTTAGATACGTATATTATGACAGTAATGACTTTTGGAGCTACATGTTCACCAAGCAATGCACAATTTGTTAAAAATGCAAATGCGAAAAGATTTATGAACGAGTATCCAAGGGCTGTTGAATGTATTCTAAAGAGCCACTACGTAGATGATCTCCTCGACTCTGCCAATACAGAAGAAGAAGCGATTGAAATAGCAGAAAAAGTGAAATATATACACTCTGAAGCCAATTTTGAAATAAGAAACTGGCATTCAAATTCAAAACTGTTATGTGAAATCATGAATGGTAGCCAGTTAGCAGATTCAGTAGAGGTTAACGTTAATGTTGAGAATATTGAACATAAAGAAAAGGTGCTTGGAATGTGGTGGAATACGTCGAAAGATACGTTCACTTTCTCTTTGAAATTCAATAAAGGAAATAAGGAAGTTTTGAATGGCGAAAGGAAACCTACGAAACGAGAAATTTTAAGAATTTTAATGTCAATTTATGATCCACTTGACCTTCTGGCAAATTTTTTGGTGTATCTGAAGATACGTTTGCAAGACATCTGGAGAAGTAATGTATCTTGGGACTCTCCGATCAATGACGCTCAATTTCAGAAATGGCTTTCCTGGCTCAAATGTTTATCAAAAATAGAAAATATTTCAATCCCCAGATGCTATCTTGATGGTTTTTCTAGCTGGGACAATATAACAATACAGATGCATATCTTTGTCGATTCCAGTGCTCATGCTAGTGCTGCTGTGGCTTATTTGCGAATCCAGAAAGAGGAAAATGTAGAATGCATTCTCATTGGTGGAAAAACCCATGTAGCTCCGATAAAACTTCAGACAATACCACGTTTGGAACTTGATGCAGCTGTCATGGGAGCAAGATTTGCCAAACATATACATCAACATCTTTCAATTGAAATAACTCACATTGTGTACTGGTCTGACTCTATTATCGTTTTAAGTTGGCTGAGGATGGAGGAACCAAGGAAATTCACCAAATATGTTGCTTACAGAGTTGCTGAAATTCAAGAAAATTCTATAATTAGTAACTGGCGTTATGTTCCTACAAAACTGAACGTAGCTGATGAAGCCACAAAGTGGAAAACCCAGCCTTCCTTGCAAATTTCTGATAGGTGGTTCAAGGGACCAGATTTCCTCTATAAGGACGTATCATTTTGGCCCTCAGATCAAATCATTTCTAACTCAGATAAAGTTTCAGAATATATTTCGAAGCATCAAGAAGTTGACTTGAAAATTGAACCTTTAATAAACATAGCTAATTTCAGTAAATTTAATCGCCTCTTGCATACCATGGCTTATGTTTTTAGATTCATATCTATAGTGAAGAAAAAAGGAAAACTAAATACGAGTCATCTAACATCCCAGGAACTTTTAAAGTCAAGAAACTTTTTGATAAAGATGACTCAATCCGAATACTTCCATGATGAAATAAGATCTTTACAAAAGTCCAATGGAGATGGTAAAGTTCAACCAACTGTACACAAACATAGTATTTTGTATAAGTTATCACCATATTTGGATGAAGACGGAATACTTCGGGTTCGTAGAAGAATCGATGCGGCTTATATTTTGGACATTGATACGAAAAGACCAATTATTTTGCCTAGAAACAGTTCTCTGACTATACTCATAGTAGAATATTATCACAATCTCTACCATCATCAAAACCACGAAACTGTTGTTAATGAAATAAGACAAAAATTCTACATCCCGAAGTTAAGACGGATCCTAAATCAAGTTAGACATCGATGTCAAACATGTAAGATAAAGTTTGCTAAACCTCTTCCACCGGAAATGTCTCCTTCACCAGCTTGTAGATTTGCCACTTTTACTGCACCATTTACATATACCGGTGTAGATTATTTCGGTCCAATAAATGTTACAATGGGAAGAAGACTTGAAAAAAGATGGGGCGCTTTATTTACATGTATGACCACAAGAGCTATCCATTTGGAAGTTGCGTACAAGTTAGACGCCGATAGTTGCATACTTTGTTTTCAAAATTTCATAAATAGAAGAGGACGACCACAACACATTTATTGTGACCGTGGAACCAACTTTGTCGCAACAGATAAAGTTTCATAACTCTTGCGGACGGCATGCATACTAAAACATTATCATGAGTTATGCTTGATTCTGAAAATTATTAGTGAGCCAATCTGATCAAGCAATATGGATATGTGTCATTTCTAAATACCTGAAACTGTTGTTTCATAACTCTTGCGGACGGCATGCAAACCAAACCATTATCAGGAATAAATTAAACTAATTGAATGTAGGTACATGAAAAGTACTTGGTCTGCACAGGCATCAGAACCGTTGATACTGCTTCCGGTCTGCCCATGTTGTAAAAAAGTTGTCGTTTATATCACGTCGTATCGGCTTCACGACTTCCCATTAAAAATACGTACAAAGTGCAAAAAGTTACACAATGTATAATTCAAGTTCTCATTGTTTTGTCGCTGTAGCGTTGATACTTTTAATATAAAGGAGTTTTTACAAATGGTTAGTTGTTTAGTAGATCACAGATGCCCATTGAACTCCATACTACCTACCTGGAACGGACCCGCCTATAATCTATCTCTTTCCAACTCATTGACCTATATATGCATGGAGTAGAGTTACGGGAACCTATCTCTTTCTAGGCCATTTGCGTATATATATGGATAGAAATGACACCCTTTACGATTCGTTCAACGACCGGGTCCTTTCCAGGTAAGTTAGTATGGAGTTCAATGCAGATGCCTAATATTGTCATCCTTCGCTAGACCAAATATATTGCCACGGCACTCTTCTTTGTTTATTGCTGTGGTTTTAGAGATGCCGAACAAAAAGAGGGCTGGTAATATCTGGAATACATGTTCCAAATATTGTCATTAAGCGTGGTTTAAAAAAAAAAGGTTAATAAGGCTTCTCCTTCAATCATTTTCTGTGAGTGGGGCACTAGTGTTAGTGCATGTAGAAAAATGAGTAATACGGTTCAGTGCAATACTAATATTTATTTCCAACAAGTTGCTTTTTATAGGATTGGTAACATAAAAATTTCCTGCAACGTTCGTGTGGATATGATCATTCAACTATAACACGGAAGGTGACACCATGTTCTGGAGTGACCCTTTCCTTGACAGTGTAAGTGATTCACCTGTTTTCTACTTGCGTAAGCAATATTTCCTTTTCAACTATTCAATTATTGGCATCGAACTCGACGGTATTTGAACCTATCCTATTTCGTTGACTTATACAACATTTGTAGAAAAAACTATGAAATTATGTTGTTTAAACATCGTCTCCCACCTCTGTAGTTCGCAAACCTCCTAACGGCTTCAGCTCGACCATTGACACGTCGCTGTTTCTGTGTGGAGTTCTCCCTTTTCATGCGCCGTTGAATTCCGTTTGACCCATTTTCATATGCCCCAGGTCAAAGTGATTATCAGAACCACAGAACCTAC
Source organism: Orchestes rusci (assembly GCA_958502075.1). NCBI lineage: Eukaryota > Metazoa > Arthropoda > Insecta > Coleoptera > Curculionidae > Orchestes > Orchestes rusci. Next base: position 20,680,549 of record OY293305.1, on the reverse strand, counting down.
TGCGACTCCGATATTGATATATGTGTGGGTTTGTACGTGCCTCCAATATCTGTACTCCGAGATTTCACTGAGTTTCTCTTCATCCTGAGTTACGCTGGTCAAGTCATCAGCTATCGCGACTACTAGTTCTTCTTCTATCGTTGGTGGATTCCAAAAGGTTAGGTTCATTATCGTGAGTTCTGGTACTGTTATTAAGTAGGAGGCAATCACGGGAGTATCAATCCTTTTTGATGTTAGGATGTTGTGCTTTGTTCTAACTATGTCTTCTCGGATTCCATTGCACGTCACTGCTGCCCTTGTGACATCTTTCTTGTTGAACATCCATGTGTTGGGCATGTAAAGCTGCTTCCATAATATTGACGGCAACTCAACCTTCCGGGTCCAGCAGTGGGGTACCTCCACCTTTTTGTACATTTGGTCGATGACACAATTGGGATTGTTTTCCATATCCTTGACGATCGCCGGAACACACACGTAGCTGCTTTCTGAGACCACGTCACAGTCTTGGATCTCACTGTCCGTTAGCTGGAAGAATTGTTGATTATTGTAGTCCACTGCCACAATTTCGCCTGGGATATCCAACGCCCAGTATGACCCATTTTCGACGATGAGAGGGGTTGGGACTGCCTTCAACAATTCAAACTCCGAAATGTCTTCGATGGGGAGGTATCCAAATATTCTGAACAACTGTTCATCATGGACCACCGCAGTCTTTTCCGGAGTTGTTAAAATTTTTATGTTCGAAGGAAGTTTCCCATTTGCCTTCTTGATGATCAAGTCTATGTGAAAAGGTGACATCAATTCGTGTATTGTTTCCTTATTAAACACCAGTCCAAAGACCTTGGTATAGTGATTGCGTAGGTCCAACAAGACATTATTTGCCACTTGATATGCGCTAAGAAGCTGAATGTTCAACGCATTCTTATCCACTGTCTTATACCATGTATTCATCATATTTATTGCCTCCAGACCTTGGTTGAGTTTTCTTCTGAAGTGTTCTAGCTGTCACTGAATCCTAGCCTCTGTTTCGTTGATGTGTGATGTGGCTGATATCATGACTTTTGATTGATGGTTAGCCGCCCTTATGAGTTCTTCTTGATTATCCTGTAGATTGTCGATGTCCCTATACACTTCGTCATTGACTCCGAATACTGCCGTCAGAAACTTTCCAAGAATTCCTCTTTTTTGTCGGCTTATGGTTTGCATGCTTTTCCTTACGAGTATAATCTCATCATCATCTTGTTCCCTTGATTTGCTCGTTAAAATTGTGTTTCCCCTGATGCTTCCTTGGTTTTCTGACATAACTCCTGAAATTGCTTGACCCTTTCATTAACTTTTCGGATCTCGTCTTCCACCTTGGTTTTGTTGAAGTTTAGTTGCAGCCGAAACACTCCGTGGTTGATTCTAGCTGCTCCGTGATGATCTATGTTGAGTTCAGTTGAGTATTCCATCTTTTCCAGGATGAATTTCTGTTATTCGTCCTGACGGCCATTTTGCTGGATTGATATTGTCTTCTTCCAGTAACACTAGAGTTCTTGGTCTTATTTTCCATTTTTATCTAATTTGCAGAATACTGCGATGTATCCTTTGTACGACTCATGTCCTCTTCCTTTTGTAGACCGAATTTGGATTGGTCCAGCATAATCTACGCCAGTGTTGCTAAAGGCTAGAGACATAGTCACTTGTGGACTAGGTAGTCCTCACATTTGTTGATGAAGGGGCTGCATCATCTTGTATTTTCTGCATTTCACGCATTGATGTATTGACAGTTTTATGGATGACTTAGCGTTGAGTATCCAGTATTTCCTTCTTATGAATACGCTAACGTCATCGTGTTGCCTCCATGTAGCAACTTTTCATGTGCGTCTTTTATGATGAGCTTGGTTACGTGACTGCTTCGAGGGAGAATTATCGGATGCTTCTGGCTGTATGGTAATTCCTAGTTCTTCAATCTTCCTCCAACTCGCAGTATGCCATCATCGTCTATGAAAGGACTTAGATTTGCCATTTGGTTTTGCTGTTCACCGCCTTCTTGTTGGATAAGTCTTTGATCGCAAATTATTCCTCTGTTGTCCACAAATGTTTTTCATCTTAGTAGGTCGCCTTTTATCCATCCTATTGTTATCATGGAGGCGGTCCAAGCATGCATCTTTACTTGTTTCATTTTCAATGGTGTTATTGTCCGTTGTAACTATAATATTGTTGATTATCTTTGTTTAATAAAGCTTTTATTTGAGTTACAAATTATTAAATTGTATAACAAATATACAGTCCAAGTGACACTGATTATTTTCAGGTAATTTCACATGTCATTCATATGACACGTTCCTCTTTTTTTTCACAAAGACAAACGGCAGACAGGTCTTCTGGGTCTGCAACTTCTCCTCAATGTACTACCATTTTCTTCTTCTTGTGTAGGAACTTCTTCTTCACCATAACTTCTACCATTTTCTTCTTCTTGTGTAGGAACTTCTTCTTCATCATTGATAATGTCCTCATCATATAAGTTTGAAATTTTGTATGGATCATATTGTTCATTGTCTTTTTCATAATCAACGTTATTTTGTGAAAGAAGAGGTTTAATCAGTTGTCTGTTTCTTCTAAATTTTCTTTGGTTATCATCCTCAATAATATAATCTCTAAAATTTAGTTTTTATTTGATGACTCCTGGAACCCAATTGTTTTTGTAGTCCTTGAAAATTACTCTGGATTCATTTTCTATATCGGAAAGTTTAGTAGTGCCCCTATCATAATAAATTTTTTGTTGAGCCTGATGATCCTCAAGCTTTGATTTTATCTCAGCTGCATCATATCCATTTGGTTTAAGGTATTCCATGTGTATAGGCAATAACGTTCTAATCTTTCTACAAAACATCAGTTCAGACGGTGAAGGGAGATCATTTTTCGGGGTATTGTTGTAGTACAGAACAGCTAATAAAGGATCTATGCTACTCTGTTCCTCCATAATTTTCTTGAAAAGATTCTGGTATGTCTGATTATGTCGTTCCACCATTCCATTAGACTTCGGGTAATTGGGGCTCGAGGTAGTTAATTTGATGTCGTATTCATTGGCAAAATTTTTAAATTGAATTGACGAGAAAGGTTGATTATCTGAGAATATTTCACTAGGTAAACCAAAAGAACAGAAAATATTTTTCAAAGTGGAAATTATTGACGGTACAGTTTTACTTGTTACTTTGTTGACAATCAAAAATTTTGAAAAGTAGTCTACAATAACCAAAAAGTCTACTCCATGTATGTACTCGGAATCTATACCAATTTTTCCAAGGGTATTCGGGTACTTCATGTGGTAGTAATGGTTGACGGGGATTGGCCTTGGAATTTTTTTTACAAATAAGACATGATGAAATTAGATTTTCAATATCTTTCATCAATCCAGGCCAGTAGAATGCGTCTCTAGCTACATTTTGACAAGAGTTAATACCTTGATGAGCTTGATGTAATTTTGACAGAAATTCTTTTCTCAAGGAAGTTGGAACTATTATTCTTTTCTTAAAAAATAAAACATTTTCGTGTAGAAAAATGTCATTTCTGATAGACCAATATTTGAGTATATTGATATCTCGGATACTTGACTTATGCTGTGGCCAACCTTTCACAACCAATTCCTTAATTTGCTCAAGAGCTAAATCATTATTTGTTTCTGCAATTAATCGTGAGACATTTTCCTCAGACGTCACGACTACTGAATAAACATGTAGATTATCATCTAGATTTTCCGTAAAATATGACTCCACTAATGGACATCTACCCAAAGCATCTAACTTCCTGAATAAGAGGTTAAAATTGTAGAGCTCTTTCTTAAAGTATAATTGGTTCTGAGATTCTGCTAATCAGTTATATTCAAAATATTCACCTCGCTACCAGTATCAATTTTGAAATTGATAGGAATATTCTCAATCCTTATAATCTCACTCCATTCAATAGTATTAATTTGTGCTTGTATGTTTTTGTTGAACACTGACCAAACATACTGTGATTTTGTAGAATCATCATCATTATAGTCAACTTCAGAAATCTCATTTACTTTTTTTTTATTGCAAAATCTAAAAAAATGACCTTTTTGACCACATTTGCTACAAAAACGATGGAAGGCGGGGCACTTGTTTGGTTCATGTTCATTACCACAATTGCGACAAGTTATTTTTTGACTTTGTGAATTGAAACTTCTTTGAGAATCGGAATTAGCTGTATTTCGGGCATTTGTATGCGCCCGGTCATAAGAAACATTTCTAGAAATCGCATTCACTGGACCTTCATTTTTATTTATAATTTTCTGTGTATTGAAACGTGATTCAACACTTCTGCAAATATCTATACCTTCCTTCAACGTTAAAGCAGGTTTTTGAAGTAGTGTTGCTTGCTTTCTTTTATCTAAAATACCCAAAATGATTCTATCTCTCAACAGAACATCTCTATCTAAAATCTCGCACTCTGATAACAATGTTTTAAGATCTGTCAAAAAATCATCAAAAGGTTCTAATGGCTTTTGTGACCTAGTGAAAAATTTGAAATGTAACAAAACCAAATTTTTAATTGGATTGCAATATACCGCGAATTTATCTACTACTACCTTGAACTTTTTCTTGTCTTCCGGTGTATCGAATTCAACTGTATTGAAGATTCGAAGGCCTTCGTCTCCAATAAAGTTGAGTAGAATTGCAATTTTCGTTTCATCATCTTTGTTAATTAGTTCATTTGCTCTCAAATAAATCTCCAATTTTTGATACCAGATCTTCCAATTTGCTGACACATTCCCATCAAATTCCATGAAAGAAATAGCTGATCCAAGACGTCTATCCATTATTGTTGGCAAGGTTCTTTCTCTTTCGATGCCACCATATAATATTGTTGATTATCTTTGTTTGATAAAGCTTTCATTTGAGTTACAAATAATTATTAAATTGTATAACAAATATACAGTCCAAGTGACATTGATTATATTCAGGTAATTTCACATGTCATTCATATGACAGTAACAATTTTGCCAGGAGTAAAGCGGCACATAGTTCCAATTTGAGCAGCGTTGTCTTATTCCTTGCTGGGGCCACTTTTGATTTAGCTTGGAGTAGGGCTATATGGGGTTTGCCATCGATGATAGTGCGGCTGTATACGACAGCTCCGTAAGTCTTCACTGAGGCATCACAGAATCCAAGTAGTTCTGTATTGTGTTTGTCGTAGTGTACCCATCTCGGAATTCGTACTTTCTCGATCTCTTTTAGATTTTCTCTGAAGGTCGACCAGCGCTCTTCAATGTCTGTCGTAACTTGTGCGTCCCATGCTGTCTCTGTCAACCCATGTGGGTTTTCATCTGACCATAAATGATTATTATGGAAATTCCTAATTGAGTGTCGAGAAAAGTTAGCTTCGTCGGTGCAAAGGATATGCCTGTCAAATAACGGATTTTCCACCAGCATTTGACGAAACCATTCACAAAAATTGATACGCAACGGGAAATCTCTAGGAAGTAATGTTTGAACTCTTTGTATATGATAGGGGTATAAGAAATCTTATCTAAGAATCTGCCAAACAAGTACATGCGCCACATGAAATATTGCCGCAATCTTCCTGGTGCTAGTTTCAGGGTTCTCCTCAACTCCACGTAAAACAGCTTCATCAAGTTCTGGTGTCCTTACTGTTTGATGTACTCCTTTAGCATGGTGGTCTACTGTCAAAGTTCCAGTCTCGTGAAGACGTCTATGAATTCTAGAAAATGTCCTCGGGTCGGGTATTACGCGATTTGGATACCGCTCTTGATAAATCCGTGAATAAAATGCATGTAAGTCAACACACTGTTTGTTAGATAATTCACCATGATTTTATCAGATTTTAACTTATACTCTTATAGCTTTATTATTCACGTGAGAAGAACGTCAAAAACGAGGTCAAAAACTAAGATGCTTTACCATTTGTCATCTGATTGTTATTTTCCATAGGCGTCTTGATTAAAATTAGTTATTTAAATCAAGTTGTCCATGGAAAATAACTGGATTTCACCTTTCACACTTCTTTATGCACATGAAATAAACTTTATTTTATTGATAAAAAAGCGATTTTTCTGACCGATAAAGAAAAAGACAAAAATTATTTTCAATCAGTAGAAGATGACGCAAGTGATTTTTATTTTGGAAAAAACGCTTTGATTTTTCGTTTAGAAATTATTTAAATGCACAGTAGGGTGTCAATGCAATTAAGTAGATTTTATTTATTTAAGCGTTAACCATACGCCGGACAACAAAAATTAATAGGGATTCCAAAAATCATTTTTATTTTGAAAAAAAGCCATGGCGTACAAGTTTTTTCTCCAAAAATATTGAGTGCAAAACCCGTACGTACGCCACTGGTAAAAATAATAAAATTGTTTGTACATCACAAAATGCACATTGGTGCGTAGAAGACGTGTACCAAATTTCAGAAAGAGTGATATGTGAGTTGTTTATCTTCTCGGCTCTGGCAATCATACATGTTATTCTGCTAGTTCTGCTTTCAGTTGTTGCTTGTATTGATATTATCCATCCAAATTCACTTTTTTGTCCAAGTAATCCAGATTCGCTCTTTTCCAGACCTAGTAGGATTAATTTTCCGTATTCTTCTGCCCCTAACGGAATGTCGATTGGCCCCAAAATATTAAATTTTTGATCCGCTAACAACTTGTTTCTCCATTGATTCACGTTGATTTCTGGTCTTGACTGTGATGGAATTGACTGCGTAATCTTTGGCAGTATCAATAATTGGGCATTGATGCTGAACTTTGTGTTGCTTCTATTTTTCACTTTGATATTTTTGGCTCGTCGCTTCCTAGTCCAGTGATGTCTGCTTGAATTTTCTGCCTTGGTAATGATAGTAGTTGGGCCGCTTCTTCTGTGATAAAGGATGACTGGGATCCTTGATCAATGAGTACCCTCAATAGTTGTGATGTTCCTGTTGCGGATTGGCTGGAGACCAATGATGTGGCTGATACAACTTCTTTTTGTTGGTTCTCCATACTTTCCATTTTCTTGTGATTTTGAGTGTGATACGATCCGTGCCATGGGCGACTCTATCTAGGCTGGTTTCTACCTACGTGAATTGACGTGTGGTGATATCTCTCGCATTTTCTGCACTTTTGTCCACCTGGACATCTCCCTCTTCCGTGTTGACGCAGGCAATTGAAACATAGGTTTTTCTCTCTTTGGATGGTTGTTCTTTCGGCAACTGACGCTCTGGTGTATCTTGCATAGTTTCATATGGGGTGTTGTTGTCCACAAATCTGACATCTCTGATTGTCCTCTAGACTTTCCTTCTGGAATGGTCTTCTTACTGCCGCCATTGATTCTAGCGAGTGGTATCTTTTCTTCAGGAATTCGAACATTTCCGATAGCTCTTGTACGTCATGTGGGTTATCCAGGTGATGCTCGAATAGTCTATTGGTTTCAGCGTCCCATTTTCTTGATATGATTCTGCCAATCATAAGGTCTCATGAGAATACGTCGTATCCAAGGTTTTTTTAATTCTTCCAAGCATTCGATCGTCACATCATGTATACGTCTAATCTCATACGTAGATCCACATCTTATTTCTGGCATGCCCAAGATCTTGTCCAATAGTTTTGATGTCACCAGGCGATCGTTTCGATATCTTCTTTTTAGTAGATCCAATGCTGTCGGGTAATTGGCTTCCGTGATGGAGAGGTCTTTCATTATAATCTGTGGGTCGCCGCGTAGCTGAGTCTTCAGGAATTGCATTTTTCCGGAGTTGCTGAGGCTTTGGTTCTGATCTATTATTTTCGTAAAAAGGTCATGGATGGCTGTCCAATCTTCGTATTTTGCGGAAAATATGGGAAGCTTCACTGTAGGCAGGTTCATCGGGACTTCACTGGCTCTTCTAGTACATCTTGGTATTTTTCCTTTGTTTCCCAGTGTTGTTTGTAATAGTCTTGTTTCATTGAAGCTGATTGGGACATGATCTTATTGTGCTGTTTCTGTATTGACGACCATTTTTCTTGTAGCTCGTTCTTGAGTATCTCGTATCTTGTTTCGGACTTATTGGCAGCTAACTCTTGTCTTGCAGCTGCTATGGCGTAGTGTAGGTCTTGGACAATCATTTCTTTTTTTCCCAATGTGGTGTTGTCTTCTTTGGCAGGTTCCTCTACTTTTGGACATTCTTCTAGATATTTATCTGCTCCGCATATTCGGCTCTCAATTGCTCGTAGTATTTTTCTTTGAAGTAGTTGTGGTTCTTGATCCCCAAGTTGACGATGGCTTTATGATTTTCTTGGATATTCTTCCATGTCATGTCTTACCCGGTTTTCCGGGGCGCAATGTATGCTGGTGTTTTTTTGGATCGGCAGACCTTCTTCCAGTTGTGAAGATTCGTGATAATTTCTTCTCCCAGTTGCTCTTGTTGCAGTGCGATTCTATTTGTGGTTTCCATTCATCTTATTGTTTCAGTACTATGTACTGGCTTTGTAGACAGTAGCCCATCCATGCACATAAATCAGTATAAAAAAAATTAATATATCTTTCTTTGTGCTAATGAGAGAGTTCAAACTAGAAGGCTTTGATGGGGATGAAACCATGCAGAGTGAATCAAGTTGGAGTTCTTGTATAGGAAGATTCAACTTGTCCTTCTGAATCAAAGCTAATATAACTAAGCTAATATAACTATTTGTTGCACATACTCCGTTTAAAAATGTTTCATTCGAATATCCGAGAGAGTCATATTGAAAAACTGAAATACCGAAACAGCGAATACTATAGCAGTTTCATAATTCCTACTGTCTCAATGCTAGCAACATCGATGCTACTTAATTTCATAAAGAGGATTTTCTCACAGATGTCTTAAAAATGTAAGGAACGAAGGGTCAATAATGTCTATTTTCTAAGATCAGTGAGATCTGGAAAGTTATCTCAAGTTTGTCAAAATTAATCACTACCTCCTAGCATCGTTTGAACTTTCCATGGTGAAAAGTGATATTTTAATTCCCAAACAGAATTCGGGTCACCGCAAACGCCCAAAGGAGCATAGATTTATTGTCGTGTTACTTCCAAATTTATTGCTCGACAAACAGGCACGAGGTGTAGCAAAGCGCGTGAAATATTAGGTTCGGCCCCTTCATTTTTGGATTACAGAAGGTATGCCGTTCCGGATATGTTCGATTTCACGAACGATGTAGTTTTTAGTGAAAACATATTTGATGGCTGCAAATTTTGTGTTTGTAATTTGATATGGAGCAGAATAGATACTTTTTGATGTTTGGACACCTGATCTTGAAGTTGTAAATCACCTTTTGGGTTCTCGGAACATGTAAAAACTGATTTTTACGACATGGAGAATAACAGTTTTTCTTGAGAAATAGTTGAAATTGAGTACTCAACCCACGACATAACTATATAGTTTTTTCGCAGGAAAAAAATGTAAAAGTTTTTTATCGCTGGTTTTTTATGTTTTTTGGTCTGCTGAATTCAAATCTGAGGTTAGTCACCTCGCAAGGCGTCGGCTTGACAACGACAATCTCAAAGTTCCAGCACTTTTTTCAGTTTTCCAAGTACAATACCTAACTTGAAAACCAAGCGTTTTTTGATGATAACTTTACTATGAAACAACAAATTACAGTAGACAAAATCTCCTACAAATACGTATAATTACTCTCCACGTTCCAGGACGCATGACGTCGATAGATCGTGTAGAAAAAATGTCATCTCCTGACTTTCCGAAAACATTCTAAGTTCACGCTTTATACATTTCCAAAATCAATCATCTCATGACTACCGGGTATGTCCTGGTTACATCTAAGGAATTGGCAAACGTGAGTGAGGTCCATATACGCTCAAGGTCCGATAAATAGCACATGCCTGAAATGTCAAAATTAGCATGATAACGCCGTTTTCAGCGCCACCTATGTCATTTTCAAATTCTTTTATTGAGAAGCACACTGCATGGATTACTTTGAGTGCAAATATCTTGAAAGGGGTTACTCCTAGCCACTCTCACAAAGTATATCTTTCTTATGTGGATATGCCAGAAAAATCAAATTTTTGATAAAAAAAGTACGAGTGCATACAAAAAAGTTATGACTATTTGAATGAGTGCAAAGGTGTGTGAGTGGCGCCCACTACAAGTAAGAGCCAAATCATTGTCAGATTTGAATTCCGCATGTTAAACATTCTTCATATACGAAATTTCACCAAAATAACTTGATTATTTTAAAAGTTATTTGAAAAAATCATAAACTAAAATTCACCTTTGACACCCTGTATAATAATAATAATGATAATAAAGTTCTTTATTGAGTTCAACAAAATATGTACACAACATTGTTGAAATAAAATAAAATCAAAAGAGAAACAAAAAAAATGAACTGAAGGGCGAGATTCAGTGTACGGCAGTAACCAGCACACTGTTCTATCTAACCTATAAAGTGAGATTAAAATGAATATAAAAAAAAGCTTAACTTAACAGTTAAGCACATGAGCAAAACAATACGTAAAATACTATGTCAAACCACACTTGCTTGATTTACAAAACACAATCCACAAGATCGTCAACTCTGATAAATGAATAATGTATCAAAAAAGTGTCGTTTAAATCCTACAAAACTTTCCACATTTCACAAATCGTTTGGAAGTCCATTGAAGCATGCATAAATGTTGTAAGTGTAAGATCGCTTAAATATTTCCGTCGAGTGTATTGGTGGAGTGACTGTTCCTTTCGATCCTACATTAACATTGTGAACATCACTTCGGTAACTTACTTTCTCGAACAAGTATGGGGGAGACTTACAATGCAAGACCTTCCAAATCAAAACGGCAGCATGCAACGACCTCCTATTTTTCATATTGAGCCAATTACAAGTTTTTAGTTTATGACTGATTCTATCATATTTTCGTACTCCATATATCAATCTGAGACAACAGTTTTGTAAAGAGACATTGTTAAACGGAAAGGTTGGTACAGAACCGTAATAAATGTCTAGAGTTACATCCATGTGAGTAGTGCCCTCCTTATACCGGTTTCGTCCCGAAATTGGACTCATCAGTAAGGCAGCTGGCACCACTCACACCGATGCAACTCTAGTCACTACCCTAATCTGGGTAGATGTGCAGTGGTTGTTTTTGGACAACCACTGCCATCTATTGGCTCACAAGTCTGTGAACGCGAATAGATGTGAGGTATGTTCGAGCTGTACCTCTCGATCATGGAATAAAGAGACATTGTTTTCTGTTCTGTACCAACCTTTCCGTTTAACATCGGATAACCGTAAAACGTAAAATGTTGATGGAAACCAAACCACACAAAGCAAAGTTTTTTTTTATGTTACCACACATAAAGCCATTTTGAATTGATTCTCCACCGGGTGACGTTGGGAAGCCTCCGCGTTCGCCTTATAGTACTCACACATCGCTCACCAGATTTTGTTTCGGAAACTGCCAGGTTAATTTGATTTTGTATCCTTCTTGAAACATCTAGTATGATGACACACTGCTCATAATCACAGGGTGAGCTCCAAGAATCTAGGTAATCAACAGGGTGATATTTTACTCAATAGGCGTCCCAGTTGATTTTGACTCACAAAAAAGTTAGAATATGGAAATTTGAAGCATTTTTCATGGACGTTCAGAATCCGAGGAACTAAAAACTTTACACAACATGGTATTTTTCGATTGGGAGACCCCGTATATTTTTCTCTAGAATGATAGATCTTTTCCTTCTGATTCCAAATATATCATATATGTTGGTATTTATTATACATTATAAATCAAAAATCAATATTCAACGTTGACACCCTGTATATCTGTCAATATCATTTCGGGTAAGACAAGTTCAGGGCGATCGCGTTATATCATATTATGTTGGTATTTGGTTCAGCCGTTTTTTGCGCTATTCAAGTTCATAGTCTCTAAAAGTCTCATTACTTGGACATCACCTTGACAAATCCTTGATCTGGGTTGCCAAGAGAGACGATGGAGTCCAAATCAACATAATGCATAATGTAGTTTCCATGAGACTTTGAACTTGAATAGCGCAAATAACTCTGAACCAAATACCAACATAATATGATATAACGCGATCGCCCTGAACTTGTCTTACCCAAAATGATATTGACAGATATACAGGGTGTCAACGTTGAATATTGATTTTTGATTTATGTGAATAACTTTCGAAACAATCGAGTTATATTGATGAAATTTGGTGTATATGGGGGTGGTTTGACTGGCAAAATTTAAATCCGAGCACGGAATAGCTCTTACTTGTAGTGGGCGCCACCTACACACTTTTTCAATCATTCAAATAGTCATAACTAACTAATCCACCGTACATTTTTTTAAAATTGAAAAATTTATTTCTCCATCATATTCTGTCTGAACTTTTCATTTTTATCGACCATGCCATAATTACGCATAAATAAGTTAACACGGGCCTCATCTAGTTTTTTTACGAAATTACAAACGGCGATCTTAGCGATTTGGAAAACAAGTAGGTTATGAAAATATGGCAAGAATGCATTGCTTCCTGTTTCCAAGCTGCAACTTGAAACCAACCGGAACGTGGCGATTTCTGTAGGCATGGTGCTATGACTGCTATGCATGGGCAACGCGACATGTTGGTTAGCGTGAAGTTAGCCATAAAAACTATCAACATTCATAGAACAGTTGCGTAGCTATAAAATCACACGACACAAGTATTCTATTAAGTTTTTGTATTATAATTATTGTAATGATGATTATTATAATTGAATGGATAGAGGATTATTATTACATAAATATGCAAATGCAAAAGTTCTAAATGAAACAAAAAAGATCCAACTGCAACAAACAATGTTTTTCAGTCATGAGTCGCGTGGTACACCCTGAAAAATTCATCGCGTGACATCATCAACTACAGGGTGTATCACCCAAAAGTGGCAGCTTTTTCTAAATATATTTTTTTTTTTTGGTATTCGGAAGGCTCTTCTGGAAAGTCTGGATACGTCAGTTTATTCTTTATTCCAAAGACATTAACTCATGAAAAATTCATCGCGTGACATCATCAACTACAGGGTGTATCACCCAAAAATGGCAGCTTTTTCTAAATAATATTGTTTTTGGGTATTCGGGAGGCTTTTCTGGAAAGTCTGGATACTTCAGTTTATTCTTTATTCTATAGACATCAACCCATGTAAAATTCATCGCGTGAAATCATCAACTTCAGGGTGTATCACCCAAAAATGGCAGCTTTTTCTAAATAATATTTTTTTTTGGTATTCCGAAAGCTCTTCTGGAAAGTCTGGATACTTCAGTTTATTCTTTATTCTATAGACATCAACCCATGCAAAATTCATCGCGTGACATCATCAACTACAGGGTGTATCACACTAAAATGGCAGCTTTTTCTAAATAATATTTTTTTTTGGGTATTCGGAAGGCTCTTCTGGAAAGTCTGGATACGTCAGTTTATCTTTTATTCTATAGATAGTCACTCATAAAAAATTCATCGCGTGACATCATCAACTACAGGGTGTATCGCCCAAAAATGGCAGCTTTTTCTAAATAATATTTTTCTTTGGGTATTCAGAAGGCGCTTCTGGAAAGTCTGGATACGTCAGTTCATTCTTTATTCTATAGACATTGACTCATGAAAAACTCATCGCGTGACATCATCAACTACAGGGTGTACCACCCAAAGATTGCAGCTTTTTCCAAATATTATTTTTTTTTTAGTATTCGGAAGGCTCCTCTGGAAAGTCTGGATGTGTCAGATTATTCTTTATTCTATAGACAATAACCTATGAAAAATTCATCGCGTGAAATCATCAACTTCAGGGTGTATCACCCAAAAATGGCAGCTTTTTCTAAATAATTTTTTTTTTTTGGTATTCCGAAAGCTCTTCTGGAAAGTCTGGATACTTCAGTTTATTCTTTATTCTATAGACATCAACCCATGCAAAATTCATCGCGTGACATCATCAACTACAGGGTGTATCACACTAAAATGGCAGCTTTTTCTAAATAATATTTTTTTTTGGGTATTCGGAAGGCTCTTCTGGAAAGTCTGGATACGTCAGTTTATCTTTTATTCTATAGACATTGACTCATGAAAAACTCATCGCGTGACATCATCAACTACAGGGTGTACCACGCGACTCATGACTGAAAAACATTTTTTGTTGCAGTTAGATCTTTTTTGTTTCATTTAGTACTTTTGCATTTGCATATTTATGTAATAATATTCCTCTATCCATTGAATTATAATAATCATCATTACAATAATTATAATACAAATTCTTAATAGAATACTTGTGTCGCGTGATTTTATGGCTACGCAACTGTTCTTTGAATTTTGATAGTTTTTATGGCTGAGAATTTTATGGCCAACTTCATGCTAACGACATGTTGCCATAGCATAAAAAAAGTATCGACGCGGCTATTCAGTTAACGTTCGTCTTAAGTAAGTATATAGAACTTGCACAACTTGTATGCCGTCTTTTATTTCACTTTACATTATGATGAATTGTTCAACTTCTATTTCATTATATCACAAGCCCGTTAAAACTGTATGGCATTTTAAATTTTAGTATACATATTTTTTATTGCAATACTTTTTTATTGCCTGAAATCACGGAATATTTTTAAATAAGTGTACTGAATGATTGAATGTGAGGTATACTTGGTCATGCGCAAACGGTATGCCATTTTTTCTGTGCCTGTTTTATGAAAAAAACATATAAAGTTTATAATGGCAGCCTTTTTTAAAACGCGGATAAATCGGTTTTTAAAATTCACGTACACTTGACCATGCACGATCACCATTTGGACTCAGGTAAACGGTTTGCCATTACTGCTTTATGTCGTGTTTTACCTCAATTTTATCATGTATTAATGACAGCCTGAGTAAGATCGTATAACCCCCATATGCACCGTAGAAATCTAATCCGGATGAAGTCTTTATCGCGATTATCTTCCATACAACCTAATGGAAAATAATCGCGATGAAGTCTTCATCCGGATTAGATTTTTACGGTGCATATGGGGGTAAATAAGCTTTATCTAACGCATGATAGTTATAGGTGTCATTATTGATGTCATTTTGGACAAGTGAAGTGTCAAACAACACACTAGTATGTTATAATCCATAACTTACTAGTCACTAGTGAGTTATGGATTACAACTTACGTTTCGGTGCCAGCCAAACAAACAATTACCTATTTTGACCAACATATTATAAACATGTCATTGTCTAGTCATTCTGACACTGAAACTTATATTTCATAATTTATCTCATAAAAAAACGATTTCCTCCATTTGTTGGATAAAACATTGTATGGCACTCGTGCGTTATGTTCCACAAGTCACTTGATAATTTTTTCAAATCCTTCTCGCGTGACTTATTTTCAACACAACGCACTAGTACTATAAATAACTATAATTTTATAAAATATGTTGATTATTTTTGATATATTATTATGAAGAACCCTGGATGACTGTCTACTTTATCATTTTTTGATAAAAAAAAAAAACAGGCATATACAGTGCGTTTTTGTTGAAACGGAACATGGTGATTCTCATGTTAAATTTTCAATCCCATGTTAGCAGTACTTCCATTCTTAGTTCACAGCTGAGACTTGCCGTAGATGAACTTTGATGCTTCGAGACTGTGTTGGTTCATCAATTACGCCGGAATAACTAGGAAAAGACTCAAAAAATGCTTTAATTTATCGGAAAGTGATACTTTTAACATGCCTTGTATATGACAACAACAAATTTTCTGACGTGACTAACTTCATTGTCAATTTTTTTAACCAAAAAATTTCATTTTCATTTGCTGCCCGTCTATATGCTGTCTATATGTTAATTTTCAATATTTTCCATTCAAAACGATATTGCATGGATTACTTTATGTGCAAATATCTTGAAAAAGGTTACACTTTTTTGTAAAACCAAAATTAACTGAGATATCTATTGAGTAAAATGTATCACCCTGTATCAGATTATTTAACAAAAAGCTTTGCTTGTAACATTTTTTTTTATTTTAAGTTTTTCGAAAATAAAATATTCGTCGAGCTACAAGTTATGAATAAAAAGTGTTTTGCCATTTTCTTGTTTCTGCATCATTTAATCAAAGTGCGTTGTTTCTAGTGAATTACGTAATATTTTTTGAATAAATCTGAGAATAAATTCAGACTACACGCTGCCAAATATATTGCAGATTCTTGAGATACTTTGGAGTCTATCAAATCAAACCAATTCACTGAAAGTTGGTCCTAAAAAACATCCGTATTTTTCAATTCATCTGGAGATAGAATAATAGTTACTTGAAAAAGAACGTTGAAAAAATCTCTTACTTCTCATAATTACGATGAGGACATTTCACCACATAAATCAAACCACATTCAAAGCAGTTTAAAGGTGTTTACAAGCTCGGGATTATATCTGTCGCACAAACAATGTCATCATGCCCTGCCCACAACAGTAACACGCATTTTGCTCCTTCGGTAATTTATTGAAGATAGTGAAGGGCACATACAATTGTTGTGAGAGAAGTTATAACGTCGGTAATCCTGGGATGCGAGCAGGACAATGCGAAGATCCCGGAGCGCTATCCCGGGCCCATATTTCTATTTCCATTACAATAAGCCCTTTGTTGCGGTGCAACTCTCCGCACTTCATACAGTTAATACAATGTAGACTCCATTGGCGCACGTGGCTTTGTTGGTTTTTCGACCGCTTGTTCTCGTTTATCTTCGTTGCCGATTATTTTTTTCTCAAATAGAATATGGAAGTAAGTGTTTGTTAAGTGCCAAGGATATTTTCTTGGTAACAATCAATTTTATATTTTTTTAAAAATACAAATTTTGATCCTAGACAATACTTAAATCCTTTGTTGAGATATCATCAGTAGGAAGGTACAAGACCTGAAAAAAAAATGAATGAAACAAATAAAATTGAGAAAAATCCCTCTATCTGCCTAGGGAGTCTGCTTACCAAAAACGAAAGCGCAGATGATCATATTGTTACTCATATTAGAAAACCGATTGCATCCTTTGTAAAACTTGAACAATTTTGTAGAGCTATGGAAGTAGCAATTGTATGTACAGGGTGTTTCATTAGTATCGCGAAAAAAATTGGGATGAATTTCCCCACTTTATCCGGAAATGCTTCGTTATAGAACTACAGGGAAATAAAGTTTTATTTCCATTTTTATTTTTTCTAAATAACATTTGAACTAATGTCGATCCTTTGATGAAAATTGGCATTGGTAAGTTCCTTATCATGCGAAATTCGAATTTGATATTAGTATGGCTCTAACTTATAGAGGGCGCTATCTACACCTATTTTTCGGGATATAAACGACCATTACTTTTTTCACGTCCCTGCATTATATACAGGGTGTTACTTAATGGTATGTCATAATTTTAAGGGGGAGTTCCTGGATAAATTTCAAGTCGAAATGGTCAAGGCCTATTTTTTGAGAGAATGTTGTACGGAGCCTAATCGGATGCCATCCGTGAGGGTTCGCCTTGATCGCGGTTCCTAGGGGGTGGCGGAATGCCCCAAACATGTAAAAAAAATTGCATATTGTTATCATTTAGTTAAGGCTGAATTTTTTACCAGTTGTTCATTGGTAGTCCACAATCATCTAGAAAAATTGGCGGATCGATTTGCCGGTTTCTTAAGGGTGGCGGAACACCCTCAACATGACGTGGGACCAATGCACTGTTTATGATTTGGTTGATGCTGAATTTTTCACCAGTTGTTCTTTGGTAGTTCACCATCTCCCATAAAAATTTAAAAATACATTTCTCTAGTGATATAAAATAATAAAAAAAAATATCCAGTTTCCGTGACTCGTATAGTTGCAAAGTTATTTTCTAGCTGCCTTTCGAATGAGTATGACAATATTATCATCACTAGAGGTGATTGGAGGGCTGTAACCACTATGAAGATCATAATATCATGGAAAGCGCATCAGTCCCACGAGATTTTGGGGGTGATCCGCCACCCTTAAGGAACGAGCCAATCAATCCGTCAATTTTTCTGGATGATTGTTGGTTATCAAAGAACAACTGGTGGAAAATTCAGCCTAAACTGAGTCATATTATGAAAAGTGCATTGGTCCCACGACATATTGGTGGTGATTCGCCACCCTTGATGAACCGGCCAATCAATCCGCCAATTTTTTGGACGATTGCAGTTTATCGAAGAACAACTGGTGGAAAATTCAGCCTTAACTGAGTCATATTGTGACGTTGCATGGTGAATGCGCCGCCGCAGCCACCACATTGTGTAGAATTGTTGGAATCGATTGGCATTCTGGTATCTTGGTCGCCATGGATTACTTCAGCAAGTGGGCTGAAGCGTATGCCTTGCCAAACCAGGAGGCAGCTACCGTTGCCGATGTCTTGATTAAGGAATTGTTTTGCCGTTTTGGTGTCCCGTTGGAGCTGCATTCGGACCAGGGCAGGAACTTCGAATCGACGCTATTCCAGAACGTCTGCGATGTCTTGAAGATCAAGAAGACAAGGACAACGGCGTTACACCCACAATCGGATGGCATGGTGGAGCGAATGAACCGAACCATCAATCGACACTTGGCCAAAGTTGTCTCTGACCATCAAAGAGACTGGGATCAACATCTTCCCCTATTCCTCATGGCGTACAGGTCAGCAGTTCATGAATCGACGGGCGAAACACCTGCCAAGATCATCATGGGTCGTGAACTCCGGCTGCCCTGCGATTTGAAGTTTGGCTGTCCACCTGGTGAGGATGTCGCTGGGGAAGACTACGCAAGTGATCTTCGTAGAAAAATGGACGGTATCCATCAACGAGTCCGACTAAACATCCAAAGTGCCAGCGACAGGATGAAGGAGGCGTACGACGTGAAGGCCGAAGAAGGAGGGTTCCAGGTTGGGGATTTGGTTTGGCTTCACAACCGATTCGACGTGGATTCTCCCCAAAACTGCAAAGTTCTTGGGAGGGCCCGTATGAGATTCTGGAGCGAATCAATGACGTCGTCTACAGGATTCGAAAGCCACCACGAGGAAAACCGAGGGTTGTTCACTTCAATCGTTTAGCTCGGTATGCTGGGAACCACGACGATCAGGACGCTGAAGTGAGGCAGATCAGGTCACCCAAGAAAGACATGTCATTGGAAACTTTCATGTCTCTACACTCCAATGGCCAGAAAGTCCAGAATGGCGTTGTCCAAGAAAGGCAGCTGGATTTTTTCAAAGCACCGGCCGAATATTCGTTGGCTCACTGGGTCACTGAAGACCTTGGTATGAGGAGTGGTCTTGCTGCTGCTTTCAAGCGGAAATTTGGACAACTGGAACATCTACGACGACAAAAACCAGAGGTGGGGAGGGTACTGGAAATCATGGAAGGTACATGACATCTGTTCTACCTTGTGACGAGGAAGCTTCCACATCATCTGACCACCTACAGTGATGTCTGGAAAGCCCTCAGTCATCCTCGTGACTTGATGCTGTCACAGGACCTGACCCATTTGGCAATTCCGAAAATGACGAACGACCAACTGGACTGGAGAGTAGTACGGAGCATGCTGGAGGTAATCTTTAAAGAAAGCGGCATTGACATCCTGGTGTGCTGCTATCCTTCCCGGAGGACGAACCAGAGGACAGTGGACTGCTACTTCCATAGGACATCAGGCTGCCGGTTTGGGGACAGTTGCCGATACCGACATGAAGGCAATTCGGGACGAATTGCCTTGAGAAGGGGGCAATGTGACGTTGCATGGTGAATGCGCCGCCGCAGCCACCACATTGTGTAGAATTGTTGGAATCGATTGGCATTCTGGTACATTCTAGCAAGGCTAGATGGCGTCGAACATTCTTCGCTGTTCCAAAAGTATCTGGATTGTTCTCACAATCCTGGCGAGGGTATATAATGAGATCCGTCATTTCAAGGAGTTAGTTAGTTCAGTTCTGAATACGTCGTGAAATATAAATCGTAGAACATAAATATTTGTGGTGTTGTAAATCGTGTGTGTAGTGACTTAAAATAAATTAATTAAAGCTGAACAGTGTTTTCTATAGCGAAACTCGTTACAATATTATGAAAAGTGCATTGGCCCACGACATATTGGTGGTGATCCGCCATGGCCACCCTCAAGGAACCGGCCAATCGATCCGTCAATTTTTCTGGATGATCGTGGAGTATCAATGAACAACTGGTGAAAAAATCAGCCTTTACTAAATGATGAAAAGATACATTTTTTTTACATGTTTGGGGCGTTCCGCCAACCCTTAGGAACCGCGATCAGGGCGGCCCCTTTCGGATGGCACCCGATTAGGCTCCGTACAACATTCTCTCAAAAAATAGACCTTAACTAAATCATCACTGAAAAATGTCACTGGCGCTTAGACTAATAGGGTCATGTGGTTATTTTGCGGGAAATCAATAATTAATTCGCCCGAATGAATGCTCATGTGGCGCAAAGTACTCATGCGGTGCGTTTGCTCAGATATGTGGCTTCAACTGATCACTCTGTACCTATTTCTGTCAAATTGAAGGAAAAAGTGGAAAATACATATCGATGCTTGATAGAAAACCGTAATAAGCGACATGTTGTGGATTTTATAGCAGAACGACTTGAAAAGAACTTTTTTGAAAAAAAAAATCATAACTTTGTTTGCTAATTATACAGGATGTCCAAGAAGTCATGGATCAAACGGCTTTGAATGATAGGGGACGCTATTTGCAATATGAAAAAACACATATATTGATATCCAATTGTTGATCGTTTAGGAGATACAGGGTGTTGAAATTTTCATGAAAAAAATGATTTCTTTATTTTTTGGCCAAACCAAAAATCTTATTTCAACCAAACTTGATAAACGACATGATGACAAGAGAAGCTAAAATATCCACCAATATCAAGCTCTTCAGTCGACCAGTGGCGGAGAAAGAGGTTACCGGAAAAAATAATTTCGCAAAAAAATAATGTGACACTCGGTGAAAGACTCAAAAAAATACTATTTTTAGACACACATTTTATTTTATGAAAAAAATCATTTGAAAACTTTTATCGTACATGCTACCATTTCGCAGGAAATGAATCTTCTTTTGTTTTTTAACATTATTTTCAATCTACTTGGTAACGCAAAAGTGAACTCGGGGTGAAAAATGAAATTCAATTGATTTGAATATTCAAGAAGATGTTCAAAAAAGTCCCAATCTGGTCTAATGCACAATCTGCACCTGCGAAAAAAAAATCGTTTAATTCGTCGTAGGGCTTGTTTATTGCGCCTGATCTGCTTCCCAACCGTTATTATTTTTTTAAGGAGTGTCAGCTCATCAGGGGACTGTTGAATACCCCTCTTCTCCAAAAAAATAACCCCAAAACACCAACATAACATTGTCTAAGAAACAGGAAATACAGTTCAATCCATAGATTAATAAAAACAAATAATTTATGTAAAACGGCTCGACGCTCAACCACCAACGAAACATTATATAAGTAACAGGTGATACAATCTAAGTCTCATGCAAGAACTTACGGAAAAGGAAAGTAAGGGATAACTACTTGGAGAAAATGTCTGAAAAATGTCCTTTAAATTGATAGCTGAGGATCTATAAACAAATCACTCAAATCAGGGTTTCAGGGCATAGACTTTGAAAAACAGGTTAAGCGCCACATACTTTCTTTTTTCGATGAAAGAAAAATAGTTTAAGTGTAGAAACTTAATAATTTTTCGCCGTAAAACAGAATATAGTCCAGTAACCATATACATCAGATCTTGCGTTAGATCCGGTGGTTCTGATTTTTTGCTGACTTGTTTATGTTGTTGGCCCATTGAATAATCCAAGTTTTCGACCTCGAGTGCCGAACGCAAAACTGTCAAATTTCAAAAAAAAAACCCAAATTTCTACCTTTTATCCAGTTTTTGGCAATTTTAACCCAGAAGATCTAAGTTTCCGATTATAACTATGAGACACTTTTTTAAAGTAGACTAAATCTGCTACACTTTGAGATCAGAGTGGACTCTGTAGACCTAATAGTGTACAAGATACAGATTTTCAAAATTGATTGTTATTTTTTCACACTCGCGGAAATGTTTACATATTAGAACAACATTATATTATTATGGTGCATACCTGGAAGGTGTCTCAAGGCTAGTTACCATACACATTTATTGTTCTGTGGGAATTTCGACCCTCCAGACCTATCTCAAAAATCATTGGGTCTACAGAGACGGCTCTGATCTCAAATTGTAGCAAATTTAGTCTACGTTGAAAAAGTGTTTCATAGTATAATCGAAAACTTGGTGGTTCAAGGATAAAATTGACAAAAACTGGATAAAAGGTTGGGATTTTTTTGAAATTTGACAATGTTGCGTTCGGCGCTCGAGGTCGCAAACTTGGATTTTTCATTGGGCCAACATCATAAACAAGTCAGCAAAAAATCAGATGACATTGTTACTGGATTAATAAGCGCCATTTCTGAAAAAATCATTTTGGATTTTGAGAAGATTCAACTGAAAACATTTTCGTGGATAGTATAAGTAATACTTCACATGAATAAGGGTCGCTTGGTTAATACAAATTTTAAAACTTTCCTAAAAACATGGTTGGGTAGGGCGACATAAATTTATTCGTAGCAAGCTTAAACGTAGACCAATCCACGCACAAAAAAACTGCTGTTGGTAGAATCTAAATGTCATTTTGATGAATAATGTCGCTTATGACCTTTTCTCTTTCAAGCATCAATATACAGGGAGTAATTTAAGTACTTGTTCAGTTTTCAAGGGGTGAATCTTTGACTTATTTCAAGACAAAAGTCATATAAACTTGGAACCGCAACGGCTTGGTTTTTGAGATACAGAGCGTCAGAGAAAACTATCTAATTTGGTTTTTTTGCTTATATTTCTGGTAACTAACATGGAAATTGATCGAAATTCGGGATACTGGGAATAGTGATGACGAGAAACTCAAATAGTGACTTAGTTTTATGTTTAATGTTAGAGGGCGCAACATACAGTGTTGGTTCTGAATTTGATTACCGATGACTTTTTTGTGTCACATTGAATGTCATTTTGGACTATGCAGACCTTTTCTCCATTCATTTTTACATAAATTTAATTTTTTGAATAAAAACGGCTCTGAAAATAAATAATGCAGATTAGCATTGCCCTCGGCATTGCCAGTATACGCCAGTGTAAGAAATCGATCCAATACGGATGCAATGTGACCACGGGGTAAGCCGCAGTAATTCATCAGTTTTATCGACGGTTTGCTGATTCTATCCTTAGAGGACTAAGCCCGGTGTTGCATGCTAGTACTTGAGACTTAGCCCGGTGTTGCATGCTAGTACTTGAGATATTCACACGACCATCCCTGTACTGTCACTTTAATCATCACACTTTCACACAATTTTTCAATTGAACGGTTCACCTGTGCCGGCTCTCGCCAGCTCATCAACTCTGATGTTCCCTTCTATCCCTGGGTCGCCGGGCGGGAACCCACTCTGTTTTTCGTTAGTGCCAACTCTGAAGGCACTCTATCGCGATCTTCGATGTGAAGCGATTGTAGTTCAGGGCTTCCAATGCTGCCTGACTGTCAAGACAGTGTAGATGTTGGTTACTGCAGCCCAGTCTAACAATCTCTCGTGCCAAACCTCTATTCAAAAAAGAGGTGCTTCTTTCTGCCAAATTGCAGAGACACATATTACTTGATGTAAATGTCATCATCAATCAGGTTTGTGGCTGTGACATGACCACACTTTTGATAAGTATGTCCAGGGGGGATAGCCCTAGAACAATTTCCAAAGCAGCCGTGAGTGTGTTCAGCACAACTCTAGTGGCGCACACACAAGCCAGCAACTGAAGACTTCTAGTCTCTTGATCGTCGCCGACGTTGCCTATATTCTTTTCGGTGTATATATAGCTACAGCATTCTTTCTGGTTTCGGTCCCCAAGTCCTCCCCAACAAGCATCTGCATCTGATCAAACACATTTTTGCCTTGTTGAGGGTCGTTGTCTGGTGTGTGTTCCAAGTTAGTTTGGAGGAGTTTTACTTCTGAGACCGTGTTGGCCTTTTCTCCAAAGATAACTTGATTGTGAGGGGCCATTCTCCGGCGTGTTAAGGGAACTATTTCGGTTTTAGCAGCGTTGATACCCCCTTGAGAGCATCCTTGTGTCACTATTGCCTCTAGTGTATTATCGTGAAAGCTCACCTTCACTCACCGGTTGTGTATCCTCATACATGTGGTGTCGTCTATGCCATATGCTTCGTAGTAGCCTTGTGTATCGCATTGAAGATGCATTTTAAAAGCCATTTTCTATATCAATAAAGGCGCCTAGAGAAATGTCCTTGTTATTAAGAATATCTTCAAACCTCCGAAAAAGATGTGTAGCGCTGACTCACAAGATTTACCTGGCCGATAGGCATGAAGATGTTTACACAGGGAATATTCTGTCCAGCGTTTTAAGCAGAAAGTTGTAAGGGCTGATAAGCCTCTGTGTACGTGTCTCTACCGGGTTTTGGAATAAATGCAGCTTTCGCTGTTGTCCATGCCCTGGAGGTATATCCTAGAGCTAAGCACATAGGTGCGCGCTCAGCTGATCCAAGAAACGTAGAGTATATTCCATTTGGTCCCGGAGCCTTGTAGGTTTCAAATGTTCTGATTGGCCATTTGATTTTGTCATTGCTGACTATCTGGTTAGCTGCCCTATGACATAGTGTCTTTTCTGGTTGGCCATCTTCAGGTTGTTTAATTTTTGAGCCCTACAAGTGAACCTGAGAGCCTCCAGAGTCTGTTTTCCAGATTCCGTGAATTTTCCCGACGGTTTTTTATCACTTCGACTGAGTTTGAGTTATCTTTTGCCAGGATCCTGTGAATATACGTACGGTTTCAGCTGCGGTCTACCGCAAAACTTTCTCCAGGAGCCTTGAATTTTAATAATGGATATGATGATATAGGATGACAAATTTTGACTATTTTGGTCTGTTTTTTGGTTTAGATTGTCCGTGAATTGGATTTAAAACCGACGCGACGCTTTTACGCCGTCGATTTATAATGATTGACAAACAATTTTTACACTGTGAACAATGTCCTTAGTATCATCTTTCTTTCATAGCAAAATAGACTTTTTTTAAAAATCCCCACATTATTGATCTTCGAATTCTATTATTGATGGAGCTGCACTCGCAGTGGCGTCCTATGTGGATATTGTTGATATTTACTAGATTTCACAACTTATTATTGTACAGAACCACAATTATGATTGTACAAGTTATAAATACTCTGAAATTGACTTGGATGTGCAGATGAATTTCTTTGTCATGTTTAATGTACAATTGGTCCGGGGCTAGATTATATTGTTTTAAGGTGCACACACAGACTTCAGTCCATCGTGCTCCAAAACTATATTTTTTAATATTATTTTGATTGGGAAATATATACCTACTTTTTGTTTTGAAGGTCTTCTCATCACTCAATACTTAGAATAACCATCAAATGTAATTCACATTCTTGAGAATACTGAACTTTCAAATTTTTGTATAGACAATTTTATGAAAGGCGGAAACATCATTGGAGATCTTTTGTGTATTTCTGAACTTTCATAGGTTCACTGGTCTTGAGAAAAGTTTTGTTAAAAATCCCTTATCCATCATCAAACATGGTTGCTTCAGTGATCTGGATCGTTTGATACAATAATAGAGAATTCCAATATTTGCAAATGTGACAGTACCGATCATACTTTCAAATTGCATACTTTGGTTGTCACACAATATAAAAACTTTTTTTCAAAATATGAGGGTTAAAACCAAGAACTAAATTTCAAACCACACCTGATATCATAGATTATGGAGAACATTGTATTAATTATCCAGAGCATGACATGTCATCAACGGAAATATCATGAAGCTCTAGAAAAACTTTTCAAATATGGCAGTGGTGGGTGTTATATTTAGGGTGGTCGTATTTAGGGTTGGCATAACTTCTAGAATAATAAACCATACCAGGTTTAAGGAGCTATGTACAGCCCAACTCCCACTGTGCCTTGGTCAAATATGGATTCAATAGGTACATCGTCTTCACCTGTACATACATCATAAATTCAAAACTGTGGAAATTCAAGACAAATGAAAATACATCTTGATAGTATATGATCTAAGATACCTGAGAGATGTTTTCTGGAAGGAGTCCACAGTAACAATTATGGTGAATTAAACGACTGATGTGGAAGGAAAAATAACTTTGCGAAACAAACCAAATAGCGAACAGAAGTATTTAATGGGAAATAGTAAAATCAAGGAAAATAACGTGGAAGGCAACATTTGAGACGTGGACGAAAATCTCCTACACAGGATAGACTTTATAAAGAATTGTTAAAATATATGGTGGAAATCGCTTAACTGAGCAATTTGCAAGCTTCAATTGAACAATTATGAAACGGTGTGAAGTACCGGATAGATGGAATTACGTTCAAAAGAAGTGAAAAACCAGAACCAGCCAACTACCGCGGTAATTATCTACTGACCGCATAAGGCTGGACGGCGTAATTCATCTGCTATGAATACAAATAAACATACTTATCAACATAATCCAGATCATCGAAAACATTACGCAAATTATAAAATCCAGGCTCGCATTAACGGTACATTAACGAATCCCATACCAGTCAGCAGCGGTATTAAACAGGGACTCGCTTAGTCCCTTGATGGTCAACATTATGATGGATGAAATAATTTAAAAAAAACGCGACTTGGTAAACATGTAAAATTGCCGGGTGACGGATGAAAATTCTTTGTAGAGCTGGTGATGCTGGTAAGCTGTGCCGAGAATGAAGACGATTTCTGAAGATAAGGTATTGAATATCTTCAACCTATCTTTGAATTTCGAGAACTTATACGACAGCCATATATAAGTTGATGACATTGAAAGGAGACACGAATTGTCTCCTTTATCATTCCATTCTATCAAATCATATCAACAATAATCACCACCCTTATTCCTCACAAAAAACAAGTTATTATGAATTTGAACAGATTTTAAACTTGAACTCAGAATCCCAAAGACATAGAAACATCAAATCTATGAATTCATGTTTACCTCTCAAATAGAAATAGTAGATTTCCTTTGGAGTGATTTACAGCAATCAATAAACCATTTAAAAATTGACGATGTAATTCTGATCCGATTGCAAGCAAACCATATATCTTTGAAATATCAAAGGTGCTAATTCGAAAATGTTTCACAGGTGCATCATTTTTCAGATTTGGTGGCCCAGTTCCTAATCTCTCAGGCGCCGAGATAGTGATTCAGAAACGGAATTTTCAAATAGTCTCACTATATGATCTAATATTTTGAATATTTGCTCAAATACGGCACGACCTGAGACTGATATAAATCGGTTATGCAAATATGAATACCCACGACTTCATAAATGATTCATTGTGCATGATTTTATTTATTGCTGGGATATCTATTTGCTTAAAATATTTTAAACAAATTATTGTCAAAAAAAAGCACTTTCCGGGTAGGCTTTAAAAAAATATCACCAACTTTGCATGCGATATTTTTGTTTTTTACACCCAGTGGCGTAGCCAGACAATTTATAAGGGAGAGGTTTTGGGGTTTTAGGTTCGGACAGGTGGGGCACCCATAGGCCCGGACTGAGACTGCATGAGCGCCGCTGTTGATTGAATTCTTTTATTCAATCAACGGCGCCGCAAACGAAAAATTTTGAAAAATTTTCCCTCCTTTTTGATTTATTTCCCCTCAAATTCATGACTTATAACATTTATGGGTACTTCCTCGGGTACTTCCAACGTCTGCGAATTAGTGCTCCAACGCGTTTGTGCTGATCTTGTTAATCGTTTGTCACAAACATTTTTGAGGCTGCTGTTTTGCCACGGGAATTTGAAAAAAAATGGAAATCCCATTCAGATTTTTAAAAAAAGTTCTTACGCTCGATATACTTGACATTGCTTGTTTCTTGTCAGAGTGGTGACCATAATAGCAAATCAGCAATACACAAAATGTGCATTTTCATAAACCTCCTTAATTTTGACATTTACGCCTCCCAAATGACCTCCCTTTGCTGGAATGCGGCGTTGCAACATCATGAATTTTTCAAAAGATTGCAAGACTCATCATTCAAATTTAAATGTGTTTTTCAATTATACTTTCTGACCAAGGAGGGCTTCTGATCCCCGTGGCTACGCCCCTGCTTACACCTACAGTTTTCTGACGCAGAATCACTGAACGACCATGACCAGAATATCGATCATGCACAGACCAATGAAAATAAGTCTGGTGGAATTGAATCTGCTTGAGGACCAGAATATTCCACATTTGCTTGACATTTTTGAAGCAATACATCTTTCGATACAGATTTTTGTACATTCATCGCCTTGCTCTTACTGTTGTCACACGACGTTTAGATGAATGTTATTTTTTTGATCATCAGGTGAGAACTATAATAATAGGGTCTTATCAGGCTACTAGCTTGAATAGTTCCAGTCATGAAATGCAGCTATGTTCACTTAAGTTGGTAAAGTTATCTCTGTTTATCATTATAACAAACAAGTTACCATTTTGGTCTTTCTAAGTGTTAGCTATTTCCATCTGTGGTTCATCCGGAGTTCTAAAAAGTTCAACAGCTCTGTTTTTAAGAGTTTTATGACTCCGCATATGGTAGCAGCGGTATTGCCGAGGGTATTGCAATGTTACAGTTGGTTCACGATTCACCATTCTTCTAATGGAATAGGTAATGGATTATATGTCAAGCAAGTACGTCTGGAAGCGGGAGCTGATTATCTTTCTACATCTTCATATTTGGTGCTTCATTGAATCCCTAAAATTAAAAATTGTCGAGCTGTTTAAGAAATTTGGAAAAATCGTGATCGCTATACATAATCGAACAATACAAATATCATCGACATTTTTTATCAGCCACTGTTTGGGTCTATCTCTGTCTACTGTGACAATGCATGGTTTTTAACGGGATTGGAAGATGAAATATTCCAAATCTCGGGTGCCACCCCATGGATAAATGTGGTAGACGGCCCACAGTGCCTCTCGGATAGCCTCTAGACAGTAGAGAAAGGTAATCCAGGGTGCAACTGCGTCGTGGGTTGTCTTGGTGGATAGACTGTGATCTTTAATAAGAGACTATACAAACACCGTGTGGAAAGGGATGAATTCATTAATTTAAATCAAAGTAAGAGGTTTTGCCTCTTTTACAGAATATAAATCAAGTGAATAAGTGCATACTGTAGATTTGTTGTGAGCGTGAGAGGGTGTGTGAATCGATATTACGGTAAAATCAAATTGTACCAGTGAGATTTCTAGGAAGCAAAAAGGTTAAATACCAGCGTACAATGTGCAGATTTGCTTCAATGTTGTTATGCAATGGTGAAGCGAGCACGCTAGTTGTACTGATTTAGAGCATTTTCCGGACTTTCGCAAGTATTGAAAGTCATGATTTTAACAACAAAATACGGTTATTTCCCACAACGGAATGATTTCAGTGGAGTTTTGGTAGGATACGCTGTCAGAATAGCATGCAGCCTATCACCATTCTGCAAAAGCTTAGAAGTGGCTTGAGCATGGTGATGGGATGTTTGTGATCTTGCAAAAAGGGTTGGCGCGGTAAACTTGGGCGCGGTGAACTTGGGAAAATCTGAAAGCAAACCCTTCACCCTGGAAAGTGAGGACAGCAGCAGTTCGAACGTAATCGGCCAGGCACTAATGCACATCGAAGATCAAGTCTCCCAAGCTCAAGAAACCTCCGTTTCTCCCAATATCGTATCTATTCCATCTTATATCGTTTTCCTCTAAAAGAAAAGACAATGATATCTTTTCCGTGACTCTATTATTTTGACGATGGTGTTCTTGCACTCTTGCACACTAAGATCAACGAAACCTTTACTATTCAACATTCCCGCTTGAGGATTAACAAACTTGTCTTTCTTTTCCTCGGGGACACCTCAAACCCTCATACCTATATCTTATAGTATGAGAGCCAACGACACTGGACGTTGGCTCGTCATAAGAGATGCGGAAAATAAGTTTCAGGAAGTAGTTTGTAGGGTGGGAATAGAAAACAACCATGTCTGCCAGGCATATCCTATGCTTTATTGATTAAAATAATGAATGAAATATTAAAAAAAAGAAAAGTTTCGTCATCGGAGAGGTTGATATAAACTATATGGCATTGTTGTAAGTAACGAGTATATCAAAAAAATTTATGTCTGCCAGCCAAAAGTCTGTG
Source organism: Orchestes rusci (assembly GCA_958502075.1). Classification (NCBI taxonomy): domain Eukaryota; kingdom Metazoa; phylum Arthropoda; class Insecta; order Coleoptera; family Curculionidae; genus Orchestes; species Orchestes rusci. The sequence goes on along the minus strand of OY293305.1, from coordinate 20,650,329 downwards.
CCAAACACAATATGTCGGCCAGGGTCAAAAGGGCTGTTTTATGACTGAAAGTTTTATCTTCGGGGATGTGATTTGCGGAAAGCATTTATTCAATCAAAATAATCAATACCTACATAATATACATGGTTGTTCACTTTATTCGACACAAAGCATTGGAACCCCCTGTATATTGACATGCTTTGAAACTCCAACGGATCAAGATACAAAAAAACGGTCTGCACTTTCCTATCTTAACTTTTCAAGAGTTGAATAGAAGTTTTTGTCAACTGTCCACTTTTTTCGACACATTTCGACATTTTTTCACAAGAATCAATTCAATGTCCTTGGATAGCTCGCAGACCGTTTTTCTTTATCTTGAACCGTTTGAGTTTTATAGCATGCCAAAGGTGCGATAACGATTGAATTAAGGAAGATTAGTTGTATCACAAATTTTGTTTAGAATTGAAAAAAGAATTGAAATATCAATTAATATACAGGGGGTTCCATTTAAAAAGATACTACTTTGATACGTCTCATGTTTTGGGGACACCTTGTGAAATATGATTTTTTTTTTAATGTAGCCTTGACCATCCAGAAAAAAAAAACTTCTTTAAAATCATATACTTCAGCCATAACGTTTCGTGTCGAAAAACGTGAATAACCCTGTATATTATTATGTAGGTATTGATTATTTCAATTGGATAGGCTTTCCGCAAATCAGATGTTTCAGTTGAATACCTACTTCTTCCCAAAATCTTTGTTCAAAACTTGAATAATTTGTATAAAAATGGAACAATGTTTGTGACCACAGATGATTCACGAGATATAAAAACTAAGAAGGAAGGATTCAAAAAATCAAAATAATCCTAAAAATAAAAAATAATCATTTATTTTTTTATTCGAAAAGAAAATTTCAAACTATAACGTTTATTATGTAAGTTGGAACGATTTTTCTGACAAAGCGGAAAATCCTCACCCAATACACGGACAAAAATCGAAGAGGCCTGGCCGACATGATGTTGGCACGGGAAACTGCCTGGCAGACATATTTTTTATTGTTCAGGAGACTTCAAGCTGATTTAAAAAAAAATCATCCACATGCCCGATGAGTTTTATTTATAAAACAGCCCTTTTGATCCTGGCCAACATGTGTTTGGCACAGACTTTTGGCTGGCAGACATATTTTTTTGATGTACTCGTTACTAAGAACGATGCCGTATAGTTATTTTCAACATCCCCGATGACGAAACTTTCCTTTTTTTCATATTTCATCAATTATTTTGATCAATAAAGCACAGGATATGCTGGCAGACATGTTTAATATTCCCCCTCCCCTATTAACCACTTTCTGGATTTTTTTTTTCACATCCCTTATGACGAAAGGTCCAGTGTCGCTGGCTCTTAGACTATTATATTATCATATTTTTATTTCGATTCTATCAATCCACTTTTTAACTAAACTAGTCCTCAATCGGACTGGTACGGCTAAATTGAAATAGAAAAAGAAGTTGAGATCAAGCGAGCTGTGTGCCGCGAGCCTCATAACGTTTAGAAATAAGCGTCGTTTCAATCATTACTTTTTTATGGGCTTCAAGTTAGTAGGTATATATATCAATGGTTGGTGGTAACAACTTATCTCTTATTGACTCTGACGTTACTTGGAATGAAGAATTCTAGTCTTTCACATCAATTCATCGATATTCTCATTCCAACTTCGCCTTCTGAACTCTGAAAAATGATAACACCCTAATGACTCATGCACAGGCATTGTGTAAAAAATCAGAATCCAATGACAAATCAAAAAACAGAAACACCATCGATGTATGACAGTGTCGCTCATCGTCACCACATATCCAAGAACGCCAAACCAAACAATGTACTATGGATGATTAACCATTATTTTGGCCACGCGCGTATCAACAACAGAGTACTGCAAAATCTGGACCTCTCCAAATTGATTTTAAACGTGCCCGATTATGGTGAGTAATCGAATCCGGCCTGAACAGGCTCTACTAGCGTTGGCTTTTTAATCTCGATTGTAATTAGTTTATCAGAATTCAATTCGAATTCGCCACTGCCAATGCTGCATAGCGATGCCATTCGATTGAGGTTTCATGAAATGAGAGATCAGAGTGTATATGACTAGAATACATTTATCAACATTGAATATTGTAATTATTGATGACTTGGTGCCAAAAGATATGAAACTGTGAGTTGTGCGATAATCAATCAAATTGTCTTTTCCACCTATGCAGATTATTTGTCTCCGCACATCCCAAAATTCAGAGATTTGGTCCGAGAATTATCTACCCGAGGTGTGTCCCACTCACGAAAAAACATTCAAGCGAGTATTTTGCTATTAATCAGAACTTTGGAAGTTCGAATATCCACAAAGTGTTTCTACCACCGTCAAATATAGACTCAATTTGTTGGATATAACCACTCTCTACTTTATTTCCTCATCTCTTTACGAGTGGACCATTTTTCTTAGTTTTTGCAGAATTGTACCTACTCAAATCAAAATAATATGCTTTATTTCCAAACTTCAAAATCTGTATCCTTAGTTGAGCGTTAACATTCAATTTAAACAATACAAACAGCTCCACGTCTGGATGGAACAATAAAAGACAGATAACTGGGGGAAATGGGCAACAGTAAAATTGCTTTCTCACGTTGCTTGAAGACCAGTACAGCAGTGTTCAGAATAGACAAGAAGGCCATTTGTGAGAGTCTTTTCTGATTTGAATGATGGTCTGAGACTCTCTAGGTTCAGCATTGCACAACAATCTCACTCCTTTTTTTTCTGTGAAATGAAGATCACTGAGGTAGTATCCCTGACACCGCAGAAAATGAAAATAATATTCAGGAGATTCTCACCACTTGGTCCCCAGAATAGTGCTACGCATATCGCTGGTGCGATTGAAAAACAGCAAAGTTTGCAGCTCTAGCTGCCTCACGCCCACGTCTGGTCACTCTGACTGCAAAGTATCACGCGAACAAACTTCTACTCAGCCGTATGATATGGTATGGTCCTCATGTAGCTCAAGTCTTTGTCAATTTGAAGTCCCAAGAACCCTGCTACACCCTTCGCCATCCTTTAAAGAAAGTAGGATCTCCAGTGATACGCCATCTCCACTTGATTTTTTGTTCTTTATATCATGCAGAACCTCGAAGATCTCATCAGCATTAAATGGAGTGAAATAGAAGAAATCTGAAAGGAAGACATCGCTAAGATAGTCCAGTGGATCTCTATGAGAACGCTGGTTCGCAGTCAACCTTTCAGGAAGGTATACCACCATAAAACGTGTCAAGTTTATCTGCCCGCAGTTTTTTCTCCCCGACGATCTCCTACTGTTCTCAAAACTGAAAATTTTCGGTTATCAACTCTTTGAACGACACTGGTGGTTTTTATTTTACCCGAAAACGGTGCGTCGAAGAGAAAAAAGTCAAGAAAGCTTTTTTGTCGGAAATTAAACGAAGAAAAAGACAACATATTTCTGAAAAAATCATGCTTTACATTTTTTTTAAAATACTGCACACATGTTCTCCAACTCCAGCTTTGGACGAGGTGATAATTATTATCTTTCAAATACACAGAAACGTGCACTACCCCCTAGTAATTAGATCCTGATGATGTCACCAAGATCGGGGATATGGTTTTCAAAATAATATAAAAAATGCATTTTTTCGTAAAACTTGTACACCCTTGGAACAAGGCACTTCCAGCCATAGGTTTACCATCTCAAACTATTTATTTATGTTTCCTCTATGATGTATAAGTATTGACCTGTTGATCTGGGACACCCCGTATATCAGGTTAGAGTTGTTGAACCTTTGTGATCCCGATTAATTTATATACTTCACAGAATCACATAAAATGTATTTACCTTTTTGCTTTCGTCTCTTTTTGCTTGACATAAGGAAATAGGTGAGATTGTGAGATTCTTGGAGGTAGAGTCATGAACAGAGTTGAGGAGTCTAGCCCTACACTGTAGTCGAAACAACTGGCTAGCCTGTAGATATCTATGATCCACCTGTTATTACAAAGAAGTTCTGACATGTAGAATGAACACATAACCAGGAAACATCACAATTTTTTTTACCAACCAACAATCTCCACGACCTGCAGTATCATAAACGTCAGATCTGATAAAGTGATAAATTTTTCTCAAGGATTAACATAACAATGTGATTTGCTCACTGTATGATTGATTATGGATTGGTAATTACATATTTTATATTTGGGCGGTTTGATAAAAGCATTTTGTAGATAGTTGTAGAAGATTCAAACCGCAAATATGAGTCATTCAATGATGATTGATTTTTATTGACTACGCGAATTTTTGTTTACACCTTTAATTTGTTCTTGTGAATTTTATCGTGTTTTTTTCCAAGATAGCGTCTGGACTATTGATACACTTGATTTTCTGTAATTTTCGACACCAATGTCCTTGCACTTCTCGATTATATTCACAGGAAATTGACATGCGGTAGTTAGCGGACCGCGAAATGTCGGAATCTCAAATCTAATTTTGTCTTGTTATCTACAGGGTCCTTCATTAGTGCGTCGGGCAATCCTAGCGTGGTTATTTACAAAAGTAGAAAAAAAAGTTTTATACAAAAGTTGTAGAATGTGACTTTATGCATATTTTAAAAATATTTTCAAACATACAGGGTGCGTCACAAAAGTATGGCACGAAAAAGTATGATTTTTTTAAATGGAACCCCCTGTATATTGATTGATATTTCAATTCTTTCTTCAATTTGGAACAAAAATTGTGATACAACTAATGTTCCTAAATTCAACCGTTATCGAGATATCGCGTTTTAAAAATGGCATTTTTGCAACTTTGACATGCTATAAAACTCAAACTATTCAAGTTAGAGGAAAATGGTTTGCACTTTCCTGTCTTAACTTTTCAAGAGCTCTTCTGTCATTTGGATAGAAGGTAACGTCAACTGTCAACTTTTTTCGGCACATTTTGACATTTTTTCACAATAATGGATTTAATCTCCTTGAATAGCTCTTGAAAAGTTAAGATAGGAATGTGCAATCCATTTTTCTCTAACTTGAATAGTTTGAGTTTTATAGCATGTCAAAGTTGCAAAAATGCCATTTTTAAAACGCGATATCTCGATAACGGTTGAATTTAGGAACATTAGTTGTAGCACAATTTTTGTTCCAAATTGAAGAAAGAATTGAAATATCAATTAATATACAGGGGGTTCCATTTAAAAAAATCATACTTTTTCGTGCCATACTTTTGTGACGCACCCTGTATGTTTGAAAATATTTTTAAAATATGCATAAAGTCACATTCTACAACTTTTGTATAAAACTTTTTTTTCTACTTTTGTAAATAACCACGCTAGGATTGCCCGACGCACTAATGAAGGACCCTGTATATACAGGGTGTCCACTCTGAAGTGTCCCACCCCTGTAACATTTTTGTTTATCAACCGATTTTCTTTTTTTTAGTTAGTTAGGTCTCGTCAAACACTTTATGAACATTTCACCAAATCAGTTCCAGGGACGTACTTTTGGTTGATTATGGGGGTTCAAAGTGGGTCAAATTTCAGAAAATCGTATTAGGGGATTTTTTAGAAAAAAACTGACAACGGAATCTCAATCAGAATGACCAAAAACCTCCCTGTTCACATTTTCAAGAAAAAACAAATATTACTGTTTTGGTTATTTTCTTTTTGTTAATTTGTTAATTTAATACTTATCCTGCTCATTGAGTCTTCCTGTACGTTCTAATCAATAAGATGTTAATAAAATCCCAGAATGTGTGTTTTAAACAAAAAATCATCCATACCTAATACAGGGTGTGGCGACTTCAGAGTGGAGGTGTGTGGGTATACCTTGGAGTCAGGTTTAAATTTTTATTGATTGACAAACAAAATCTAGTTGATGCTCATGAGTTTTGTATTTTGATGATTCGAAAAATTGTTGATTACAAAGTGAATTCCGAGTATTATTGTTATTACTGGATAAGACAGAAGGGTCGAACAATGTTCATTGCCCATTGATGGAAATGTCAATTCTATAATAGACTCTTAGACCACACAAATATCTTGATGCATCGAAGGGAGAGTTAACCAATACGTTTATTTCACTGCATCTTAGGAATCAATCAATCTTGCACGACCAAAAACGTTCACAGATAACATTACCTAAAGGGAGGACAGTGAGGACACATTCAAAGAAATGACTATAGATCAGCCTTGACAATTAAATGAATCAGGTTCCTACTCTTTCAAGCAGCAAAATTGAATACATTGTCAGATTGCTCTAATGTCATACTAAGAACAATGGCGACAACCCAGACGCAACCAAACCAACTCAACTTCAGCAGAAAGCTAGAGAAACTGTAAAGAAAAAAGTGATGATGATGGCTGTGTCAAGACACGAATTTTACATACTATCGAAAATACGCTCACTCTATGCAAATATACAGGGTGGTGCAACCAAGATGGGGTGGACGATTGTGGTAAAATGGTGAAGAACTTGGATAATTTTTTTTTGTACATTATAGTTGGTCAAAAGGGCTATGTTTTGTAAAAATAGCCATAGTACAGGGTGTCCCAAAAAGTTTGTGGCAAACCAAACTTGTATTTTTTCAAATGAAACACCCTGTATGAGAGAATTTTAATTCATCTCTCCAATCTCGTACAATCATTCTGATATAAGGGTTGTTAGGTCTAAAACTTATAATACAGGCATGGGAGGCGATCAAATTCAAAAAAAGGACTCATAGTTGGGCCATTTTTCAAGCGAAATGGAAAAAAGTTTCGAAAACTCAACTGACCTATAAAACAATACTTATCCACACAACAATTATTACATGCACTTTGAATACAAATATTTGTTATTATACAGAGTGGTTAAGTTTTGCAAACTCAACCTGTACACAATCTTTTCAAATAGAACACCCCCTATATTATATTTCCATCTTGAAGCTTTCTAAAAACACCATACATCATACCTATCTGGATCAATAGTTTTTGCGGAAATCACCCGCGAATACAAAGTTTCCTCATTGTCCTACAAACTATCTCCCAGTTTATAAAACTATGGGTCGCCATGCATGAAGCCATGACAACATCAGGAATCAGTTGATTGATCGATTAGCAATTGATCAATTGATTAATTAGCAATAATTGTTCATTTAATTAGCAAGTAGGTATCCAAAAGTTTTCTTTTTAATTCAAAGTATTGTGGCACTGACACTCAACTTGAAAATGATGGATCATGCTTGATTATACCACCGAACAAGTAACAATAAGAAGGCTCGACTAGTTATCAATATTTTGTTTCATTCGTGATATTGTCATGGCTTCTTAGTCAGATAATAATTCTATAAACTGAGTAAATAATGATGAAACTTTGTATTCGCGGGTGATTCCTGAAAAAAGTAATGATCAGAAAGGTATGATATATGGTGTTATTTGAAAGCTAATGATGTTATCTTCAAGATGGAAATATAATATACAGGGAGATCCATTTGAAAAAAATGTGTACAGGTCGTGTTTCCAACTTGACCACCCTGTATAATAACAAATAATTTTATTTAAAATGTATGTGATTATTGTGTTCAAGGATAAGTATTGTTTTATGGTTCAGTTGGTTTTTCGATACTTTTTTCCATTTCGCGTAAGAAATAGCATAACTATGGGTCCTTTTTCAACTTTGATCGCCTCTTATTTCTTTATTATTAGTCTTAGACCCGAGCTTTGACCCAACAAACCTTATATCAAAATGATCGTATGATATAGGAGAAATGATTAGAACTATTATATAAAGGCTGTTCCATTTAAAAAAATACAAGTTTAGTTTGCCACACATTTTTTGGGACACCCTCTACTATGACTATATTTTTAAAACCTAGCCTTTTGGACCAACTTTATATATAATACAAAAAAAAAAATATTCGAATTCCCCACCATTTTTCCATGATCTTCCAACCCATCTTGGTTGAACCACCCTGTATATGATAACTCGGATAGTGCTACTCACTTCTAAAAATTTCTAAAAACGGTAAAAGAGGTCCTTCTTTCTTCGATAGGATGAATTGAATCAGGTTCAATGTCCAATTGAAAAATAAGTGAACTATTTCACGTTTGATGCGTGACAAATTTCATATTAGGTGGTGATCAGGCACTGGTTTTTGTCCGGAAATTCAATCTCAATAACATCTGTCTTGAGTAGAAATGATCAGACTCCAAAACTCTCGGGTGCCGTTCAGAAACATCATCAATAACGTAACAAGAAACCCATAATCCGATTGTCATATTTTTTCCCGAAAAACACTGATTTATTAAATTCGTCTTGGATCCAATGAATTGGATTGTAATTGAACGAACAATGAATTAATCAGTGAAGAAATCAGCACTTGCAATAAAAAATTGAATCAAAAAATAATCAGACCTCACGTTATTGGAACGCGTCAGACATACAATGTACAATTTGCAAACATTTTTGAGTTCTACCCAATATTTGAAAGTCATCTGAAATAACATTCTTTCGAAATACCCAAAAATATACTGAGTGAACAAAAAAGAGAAAGCAAACTTCACTGAATACCAGAAAAATGGGTGTGGCCTCACCACTACCCGTGACGTACGGCAAAGAAAAGATCAGTTGTTTGTAGCATTGTTCAAGCTGGTTTTGAGTTTGAATAAATGAAGGCTTTCCATTCGAAATTCAAGCCGAAACGGTTTATTATTTTTTCTCCTTGCTGGTTGTGTGAATATTCTGAATATAGACGTGTGATGTTTCGGGGTTGACTGTTGAACGAACGGCGAAAAAAACAAGAAATCGTGAAATACTATCAGGCATAGATTACTTTTATTTTTTATTTTGAGGCAAAGTTGCAAATGAATAAAACATTTTGGATTCTATTTAAACAATAAAACAAATTTTATTTGCAACCAATTCTGAAATCTCAACTCTGAATTCCAAATTTTATTTTCAATAAGTATGAAATTTGATTTCTGATTAATATTTTTTTACGTTATCTTACGAATCATTTACCTATGAATGACAAAACTGTAAAATACGTCAAGAATACATATGAAATGACTATGAATTTTGAATTAGAAATTGAATTTTAAAACTTCACAAAAAATAAAAACTGGAATAGAGCTAATACTTTATGATTTGTCTTTGAATCAGTGGCGCAGCGAAAGGGGGGGTTGGGGGGTAAAAACCCCTCCCCAGAGCCTATGAAGTGAGAAACCATTCCATAAAAATAAAAATTATTTTTGATAAATATACAATGTGTGGCAGGAAAACCTCTCGCTAATCTGAAAGGTCAGTGGAAGAAAAAGTAGGTATTTTTCATAGGTATCTATTTTATTCTTTTTTATCGTCTTGTACACACCCTGAATTTTTGTTTCAAGTGGTTTTAAAAACATTTTGACGTGAGAGAAAGCCAGGGAACACACCCCTATGCATAGCACCAGCAACTCGTCGGAATTTTGTATTGCATATAGGTGAGTATTTATAGCATAGTCCCTACCTGGCCTATGCTCAGACTCGATTTTGTTTTAAGAAACTCAAAGACGTACTCATGAATCCCCGGCGAATCGCTGGCGATACGAACTTTACACATGAACGACGACACAACTTCCCATACTGGATATGAGGGGAAATAAACTATAAAGAAGGGGACATTTTGGGAAAAAAATCTGCCTGCGGCGCTTAATTTTTTTATGGTATTTAGTAAACCCCCTTCCCAAAGGTAATTTCACGCTGCGCCACTGCTTTGAATAGAATTCATCATTATTTTTTTCATTTGCCACTGTCCAACTACCCAAACAAATGTCTTTAACCCCCAATAGTACTTCACGTTTTCTTATTTTTCGACACCCCTGAATAACATTTTTAAATTTAAAATAGGGCGATAGACTTTTTAATACAAGCAGACATTTCAAGGAGTGACTTCCTGTCAAAAAATGCATTTGTTTTCCTGGGAACACTACGTGTCGACATACTGTATAACACTTCTACTGATGCATTTCGTGGTTTTGCCGGATTCAAGACTCACGCACCGGTTCCATCACTATTTAGATTTTCTGATTCCCTGCGCAACACCAAATTTTATTAAAAAATTAAACTTTGCCTTCAATTTCAGTTTTCGTCCGACCAAGTAAAACTTAAAACAACGGAAGAGTTCGTCTTTCTGAAGCAATGACTAGCGACAGCTTTATATCGGCGCTTTTGACATCGGGTGCCCAAATTTTTTTGACGTAAATTCGGCTCATTTATACACGGCTTTTATTTTTTTTTACGAAATGTGAAATTCATCTTTCAATATCTTTGGTGAAATAAAACAAAAGTCTTCCATCACCACTATTCACCACGTATTGTTGTGCACGCACGGTACACACACGATTCATTTAAAAAAAAAATTAATTAACTTACACATAGGTATCAATTTTTTAATCAACTTGCAAATTATAAATGGCGATAATTGACAAACTCTTTTGTCACCAATGACGTAAATTCACCTCATTTCACGCATGCTTCATGAAATATGAAACTCGAGCTGTCGCCACTCGTTGTTTTGTTAACTCTGGTTATCGTCACACAAAACTACTTGCTGTCACGTGCAAACTGTTTCATATGCACAAAAACAAACGAACGTCGTCATGCAACCGTTAAAATAAGGACTTATAAGATGACGCTAGTTATGTCGCAACTAGGTAATATGAGCGGTTTAATTTGGGACTCTTTGGGAGTTAGTTCAAAATGGACAACCTTACCCTATAATTTCGAGGATCAACTCTTTCTTCACATGTTGCAGCTATGATTTCATTTAACCCAATCTAAAAAATCCAATCTACACAAAGCTGATTCTATGTTGATAATAAATATCGCGAAATTTGGGAGTGTTTTCATCACAGATATTTTGCTGTATCCAGCTCGCTTGCCGGACAGCACTTATTTCTCTGGTAAAGTCCGTAATAAAGTTAGTGGACAGCTTTAGCGGTCCTTAGAGTATGGACGTTGGTCTAGCAGCCGCTCACTGCCCACGGAGATAATAAAACTCAGCGAGTCCCGGAGTCCAGGCGGACAAAGCCTGGGCTAAAGTAAATTGCGGACTGGGATTAGTTGGATTTGTCTGGAAGCCGTGTGGCTACCTGAGGGTTAAACAGAAAAGAGCTAGCTTCCAGTTTATGTCTCAGCAGAAAGGGTGTATATTGGCGGTAGGTAGCTAAGAAAACGGCCGATTAATTTTTTAAATTAGGGTATGGTTAAGCCTGGAGGATTTAAATTTACTGGACGATCTGTGATAAAAACAGTGACCCAACGGCGAAGCTAGATTGCCCCACATAATAATATGAGGATATAGTAGGTTTCAGGGTGTTGCTCGACTTTATCCTGTATCTATTTTGAAGGCGGATTTTGTAAAGAGCATAGTGTCTCTATTGAATATGCGGATGTTTCTAAATCTGGAGTTAATGGCCACGAAGTCAATTTAATTCTGGAAGACGTTTCCTTACCGGTCTTGAGGAGATTTCCAAGTGTATAGCCGTCTTTTGGGAAGTTTAAACCAGATGTTAATACGGTAGATAAACGAGAGAGCGTTACTCGAAAAGGAAACAAGCGCCCAAAATCCAAATTTGAGTTATAGGCACCAAGCCACCAAGTGCCTTTAAACAGTCCAACTTAGATACTGGTAAAAGAACCAACTGCCAATCGCACTCCATCTCCCTCTAGTAACTATCGAGTCAACCACCAAAACGTCAAAACAGGTTTCGCTAATTTCTAAACGCATCTGGATGTACTGGATGTAGCTCCCATATGATTACAGTGCTGCCGTCCCCACTCTCCCTAACAATCCCAACTCAACCCAACTTTCACAGACAGAGATAAGGCAAACGGCAACACTGTGGGGGGGAGCTACATCCAGCCGCGAGTGCTTGACAGCTGTTAAAGACAAATATTTTTGATAAATGATTTATTTTCAACTTCCATCCAATACAAAGTTGCAATGTTATCAATTATGGACAAGATTGGTTATTACTTCCAAATGTTTTATAAAATCCTGATTCCCTTCTTTCTTCCTCAATGGCGATTAGAGTAAGGAGCCGTTGGTTTCTTCCAATAAATGCGAGGTGAGTCCAGCCGCTACTATTAAATCTTCTCAAATAGTCTTGGCATGAAATTTTCTTGCCGAATCTCCCTAGAGCTCGAATTAATAATCCGGAAATTTGTTCTCGTTGCGAATTTTTCAAGAAAATTTTCAAAAAATTCGCAACTCGACAAAATTTCCGGAAATAATTCGAGCTCCGGGGAGATTATAAGTGAAAACATACAAATGTTGCTTGGCTCCTTTTCGAGTAACTCTAATAAATAATGGAAGAATCACTTAATTGAAAACATTACCTAATCTGATTATCTTGGAATGAAAGCCGAATGTGGCTTCTATAGACAAGTACCTTGTTTCTCCAAGTGCTCCAAATATTATACAGGGTGTCCGGATAAGGGTACGGAGCGGCTGTATCTCGAAAATGGTAAGACTGAGAGGTTGTGGAAAAAAATCTTTATGAGTAAAGCGGGCAAGAGAAATTTTGAAGTTCGTAATACGACCGCGAGACAGCGTAACTGCTATGAAGAAATATTGAATCCACGCTATCTGAGAAAGATACACAATGAGTTATAATTTTGAAAACGCCATTTTATAGCTTAGGTGTTTCCGGATCATTTTGCTCCATGACATTTTTTTGTAACTGTCATAATAAGGGAGGGGGAGGCCAATGTATCTTTCAATATTTGAATTCCAATATCTCCTGAATCGTTCAACCGATTTGAATATTTTTGACCTAGTTTGAAAGAGCATTCTGTTATCTTGCAGATTATATTTTTTGTTAAAACTTTGATTTCAAAACAGAACCTCTAGCGATATTTGCAGCGATCATAAATTTTTGCGATTTTTGGAAGAAAGTTGAATTGGTCGCTACCATTTTATCAAGGAGCCGTTCTTTACCAACATAAAATCAGCTGAACTTTAACTTTAGTGAAAATCGAATCGCGATATCTATATAATAATAATTATAGTAGTAATAATGACATAGAATTCACGCTGACTCGAAAAGATACACGATGGGCTTATTATATAGCTTGAGCGATACCGGATCATTTTGCTTCATGACATTTTTTCGTACCTGTCATTATATGGGAGGGAGAGGTAAATACAGTTCATTTTTTATTTAAAGTTTCAGTGACAGATCAAATTTGTTGGTTGAAGGTTGACAAAAAAAAAATCATAAAGTGCTCGCTAATTGAAATGAAAAGATAAAATATTTGATCATAGACCCCATTTTCTCAATTGAAGAAAGGGTTTTGCTCATCAATGCCAAAATTATCATCACTCTCTATTCTCGAACGTTTTTTTTATCAAATCAAATATATTTTGAACATAGCAAAATAAAACGAATCACAGTTCAATTTATGACTGCCGTAATACAACATGTTTGCCAACATTTAACCTACAATTTTGATCTGTCACTGTAACTTTAAATGAAAAATGAACTTTACATAAGTGACGAATCCTTTGAAGACTCTGCAACTCCGTAAGCAGACACTGGAGCCGCGCCTCGAATGATCACGGCCATCAGTCAATTGTCATTCTTCTCCGTTCCGTCAATCCTGCCTTCCGGTTCACGACGCAACTGAAGCTGAAGCAACGTACTCTCGTTTGTCGGCAGCCATTCAAGCAAAGCGCATTGCTTTTTCTTTCCAAAGAGAAATCTCAAATCATCCGCGTTTCATCAAGAGCAATTTTACCGGCAAAGTGCCGGAATTGTTTCTGTCGACATCCTGAAAACTTTTGACTATTTATTTCCTGTCGATCTGTTTAATTTTTTTGGTTGAACCCTGTCCCCCCATAGCGGGGCCTAGGCCTCCGAGACTGGCACACATCTTTCAATATTTGAATTCCAATATCTCCTGAACCGTTCAACCGATTTGAATATTTATGGCCTTATTTAAAAGAGCGTTGTATGGTCTTTCGAAATTTTTTTTTGTTAAACATGTTCAAAACAAGTACGCTAGAGGGAGTTATCCGCAAAGATTATAGATCATTGCAAATAATGCTTTCTAGTGTATTTGTTTTGAACTTGAAGCTTAAACAAAAATGATGTCTTTAGGGAGAGTAGAGACCCTCTTTCTTTTGAAAATATTGGAAATCAAATATTGAAAGATGCATTGGCCTGCCTCTCCCATATCGTGACAGGTACGCAAAAATGTAATGGAGCAAAATGATCCGGTATCGCCCAAGCTATAAATCACGTTTTCAAAGTTATAGCTGGTATAGTTATAGCAAAGTTATAGCTGTTCATCTTTTCGAAACAATGTGCATTTAGTGTTATTATTACTAGTATTATTAATATGCGAGATATTGCGATGCAGATTCAGCTTATTTCATGGTGGTCAAGGGCCCCTCAAGAAGATGGTACTGTTCAATTTGATTTTTTTCCAAGAATCGCAAAAATTCATAATCGCTGCAAATATCGCCCTCCAGAGTATTTGTCTTGAAATAAATGTTTCATAAAAAAATTCATTTGGAAGATCATAAAATTCTCTTTGAAACAAGTTCAAAAATATTCAAATCGGTTGAACGGCTCAAGAGATATTGAAACTCTAGTATTGAAAGATACATTGGCCTCCCCCTTCCTGATTATGAAAGATACGAAAAAACGTCATAAAACAAAATGATCCGGTATCTCCCAAGCTACATACACCAATATGCGTACCAAGCGGGAAAATCAACGGAACTGACCCTCAACAACTTAGTAGGAAAAATAAACGAATCCATCAAGTCCAAAAGTATCGCTCTGGGTATTTTCCTACACATAGAGGGAGCATTTAATAATACACTACTCGACTTATCCTATGAGTCGGTATGCTCAAGAGGAGTCGAATCTGCAGTGTCAACTTTTATTAGATGTATGGGTGATCGAAACCTTCCTCAACTGCACGGAGGTACGTTTCAGGGCAACGAGAGGATGTCCTCAGGGGGGTGTACTTTCGCTCCTCTTGTGGTCCCTTCTCATTGATGACCTGTTAGCCATTGTGGAATTGTCGGGGGTGGACGTACTCGGCTATTCAAATGATGTAGTTGTCCTCATCAGAAATATCCGGATGAAGAAATCGATAGGAAGATTCAAGAGGTCATCGACCTTGTGAATGATTGGTGCAGGAGGAAACAAATGTCTGTTAACCCTGCCAAAACAATCATAATACCCTTCACTAGAAGAAGGAAGCTGAAAACTTCCTACTTCCCCCTATTCTCATTGGGATATCTGTTTCATTTGGGACAGAGGTGAAATATCTAGGCGTCACGCTAGACAAAACCTTCGTCTGGAATGCTCAGCTGGAAAACGTCATCCGCAAAACAAAGATGTCTCTATGGACATGCAAACGCATTTGTGGAAAAACCTGGGGAATCAACCCTAAACAGATGTACTGGTTATATGTTACGGTC
Organism: Orchestes rusci; assembly: GCA_958502075.1. Taxonomy (NCBI): domain Eukaryota; kingdom Metazoa; phylum Arthropoda; class Insecta; order Coleoptera; family Curculionidae; genus Orchestes; species Orchestes rusci. Next base: position 20,634,853 of record OY293305.1, on the reverse strand, counting down.
GCCAGGCCGATGATAACTTACGGTTCAATAGTTTCGCATGTGGAAGCACATTCAGAGCCAAACCAACAAGTCTACATCGTCAAGCCAGCCTGGCTATCTGTGGAGCTGCCAGCACCACACCGTCCGCAGCGCTTGAATGCCTTCTAAATCTCCCTCCTCTACACATTATGCTAGATAAGGAGGCGAGGAGGGCAACGTATAGAATCATAGCTTACCACAAAGGTATAGCAGGGCAGACACAGTAACATCCAACAGACTTATCGAAGAATAAGAGGACCATCGTACTCTAGGTGCTTTCTCCGATGTCATGCCCACCAAGACCACCAGCAGGGAAAACTATGACATACTCATCCCTCTCCGGAAAGAGTGGATACAGGATCTTTTCATCCTTACACGAGCTGACACCTGCTGGTTCACGGACGGATCAAAAACGCCCTTTGGGCTGGAATCTGAAGCCTATTGTAGCCAGGAAAAAGTTTAAATATTACGCAGCCTGGAAAAACTAGCTACAATATGCCAAGCTGAACTATCAACTATTGAACAGCGCCCAATGGATGCTCGACCACGATTGGACGGCAACCACGATTGGACGGCAACCACAATCAAAATATTCTTAGACAGTCAACAGGCGCTAAAGGCGCTTGAATTCTACAAGAATTCTTCGAGGTATGTAGAGAGCTGCCAGAATACAGTGAGCAAGCTCGGCGTAGCCAACAATGTAAAACTGGTATGTATACTTGGCCACTCTGGACATGAAGAAAATGAAGTTGCAGACCGACTTGCACGCGAAGCAGTGACCAGGGACTTCATTGGACCAGAGCCGGCAACAGGTATTGCATATAATGTTGCGACCGCGAAGATATCCACATGGATGGACAACCAGTTTATGCAATACTGGAGGAACCTGCCGGGCATGCGACACTCAAAAGAATTTATCTTTGAACCACACAAGAAACGCGCCAGAGAAATTCTGGAACTCAACAGACAGGGAATCTGGGTAGCGGTGGGTTTATACACCGGTCACTGACTGTGAAGAATGCCTATGCACAGAATGGGGCTCACTGAGGACACTGAATGCAGACTGTGCCTAGAAGAGGAAGAAACAGCCAGACACATTCTCTGTAAGTGCCTGGCGATTTCTCGCCTCCGACAAAATGTCTTCGGTAGCCCTCGGATTACTGCAATTCTGAAAATGCCTTACCCAGAGAGGCAATCAGTCTGTTTAAAGGACTGGGCCTCATGGATGAATAACCTGGCAATCGTGTGAGCCACAATAGACCCACTAGTGGTCGCGGTGGAAGGGTGCCATGTACCCACTCACAACTCAAAATGATTCGTGATTTTGAGTTCACGTATCACGAATCTCCCAAGCTATAGAATAGCGGTTTCAAAGTTATAGCTCATCGTGCATTTTTTCGGGACAGCTTGAATTTTATGTTTCTTCATAGCGGTTACGCCACCTCACGGTCGAAATACGAACTTCGATATAATTTTCATTTCTCCTGCCCGCTCTTTACTCACCACATAACACCTACAATACAGGGTGTTTCAGAATAACATGCTAATAATAAAGAGGGTGATTCTTGGGCTCATTTTAAGAAAAAAAATTCATATGAACGTATGTCCTAAACGCCTTAACTTTTTTCCCAAAAAATATGCAAACCAAAACCCGCATGGACGGCACTGGTCAGAATAATTAAATTGTTGGTGCATCAAAGAATGAGTATTAATGCCTAAAATACATGACTCAAATTTCATAAAGATATCTACAGTAATGACAAAGTTATTGTAAAAAAAGTATCTATTTTTTAAAACTTTGACACCCTGTATCTCAAAAGTTAAGGCGTTTAGGACATACGTTCATATGAATTTTTTTTCTTAAAATGAGCCCAAGAATCACCCCCTTTATTATTAGCATGTTATTCTGAAACACCCTGTATAATGGAAACTGCAATGATAAAGGTTGTTGGAGTGTTTTGACATTATAAAGTGGCGCACTAAAATGGTTGTTTGGATGACCACATAAACCACATGACAGGATATGGTAAAACAGAAATCTACATCAGCATACTGCGCCATCTGCAGGTTTCTGTCGCAGTTAAATTTTTGCGACAATTTCAAATGCTTGTAATTTTTTTGAGCTTTTGTTCCTGGTTATAAAATATGTATGTATATTTAACCCAAATTGAGAAATAGATATGTTTTCAACCAAAATTTTCCAAACACTATCTCAATGATGAATGGTTTGGAGAAACTTGTTTTTATGGAGTTTTTACTTTTTTTGACTATTACATGGTGAAAATACTCACAAGAGTGGAAGTATCTGGAATATTCATTTCAAAATGTATCCACTATTGTTATTCTTATTCACCCAATGTTAGAATAGTACCTATTGGTGCCGACTGTTTCATTCGTTTTCAAATGTTAAAACAAACATTATGAGATCAATTGGAATGTCAAACTTTATTTTTGCTACCTATTTCCTGTACGATGCCAAGATTTCCATTCAAAATAAACGTGATTTTTATCTTCTTGAGTTATTATTTTCTGAGACAACTAGGTTTCACAAAAATCAATTAGGTACTTATATTTTTGTTTTTTTAACCTTCAAACGAATTAGCGGGCGGAGCGGCAAAGATAAAATTCCAACATCGTTTAAATAAGAATCACACCTTAGTAATCATCACAAAATAACTTTCCCACAAATAAAAATATTCTAGGATTATGATAGAGTTGAAAAAAAGATCGATTGAAGTATTTATTTCGTAATAATTGGGTTGTAAATTACCATATTTTAAAACCAGGAGGATCCTGGATATCACACACCAAATAAGATCTATAGATTTGTTCATAGGTCTTATTCTGCAGTGATGGATTCCGCACTTCACAAATCCACTTTGCGAAAGGTACCGCAGTATCCTTAGGGAATCTATGTCTCTAACTTGCTAAATCATGACAATTAGCAAACACACAAAAGCTGTTATAACGACGCTTCTGATTACACTCCATTTTTAAAAAGTTTACTTCAACAAAGATGAAATTAAATAACTTATAATAAGAACTTTTGACAATGACAACTAGTTCTATGATGACAACGAACTTTGCTTATCAACCGGTCAACCAACCAGGGACAAGGCAGCAAACAAATTCTAGCGCCGCGGTGGATGCTTGGCGAAATACCATTTTCATGTATTACTGGTTGCTGTTCAAAAACATGTCACAAGTTGCCATTTGACTTTCCTTTATATTGTAGGTGTTATGTGTTTACTCACAGAGCTCAATATTTATATTAATAACCACAACTTTGCGTTATTTTGACAAAAAAAAACAGTAAAAATCACAAAAATTTACCTAACTCAACTCAACCATAGACGAAAAAACCCTACTTGAATATAAATAAAAATGATCACATTAATCGTGGAAACCTATGCAACTACTTATGGCTTATTAGAGACAAAGGAATACCTCTTTAGTTATGCAACCCGCGCAGTTGCATCGATCTCATCGCCTGACTTTTGTATCGTGTCAGGGCCATTCCAGGTCGTATTCATATCAATGGGCCAGGATGCCAAGATAGGTTTATTCTTATGGTTGAAATAGATTAGATCCCGTATAATTTGGCACAATAGGCAATAAAATATGCAAACCATTCACAATGATCAATGAAGGAAAACACTTTAAAAATGCGAAAGAGGAACGATTTTGTTGTCACATGCCATAAAGAAAGTTTAGTGAAAAGAGAGAAAACATAGAAAACTGCTGTTTCTGGCAGCATTTTAAAATCGTACCGCCATCCCAGGTGCTAATAAAACATAAGGAGCAGTGGTTGTTTCTATATGTGACAAAAAGACCGTATGTCTTTCGCATTTTTAGGACGTTTTTCTTCATTGACAATGGTTTGCATATTGGATCACCTATTAGGCTGTACAATAGAAACTTATTTTTTTCTCCGGTTCAGAAGACCAAGACAAGACCAGGACTATAGTCTTGTGGTCTCGCGAAGCCTTAGTTAAAATGCATCCAAACTCAAGATAAAGTAGTTTAAAATTTTCCAAGATATCTGCTGGAAATATTAACTACCTGCCTATGTATTAAAAAAAAGACATTTAACATGATATTTATGTCAAATAACTTGGGCGAACAATTTTCATTACTCCCAAAAAAAGTACCCCTTTTCATAGCATCGATTTTTCATTTATGTGGCATCGAACAAATGGTATTTACAGTGAAAAACGCGTCAAGGGAGAAGAGAGGGTGACTCGTTTTATTTTACAGTAATTTATCTTGAGGTCGCAACAATGGGCTGTCATAATATGGGGATGATGTGACACCTCGGACCCTAAACACTGTGGGTTCGATTCGAATATTCGATGCTGATATCTCTGGGCACACGAGCGGAAGCTTATTGCCTAAATTTTATTTTCATTGACAAAACTGACATGGAGGAATTCATGTGGAAAATAACTCGCACGCGATATTCCTAAATTAAGTTGTGTCGCAATTTTCAGGCTGTGACTGGCGAAATTGGAATGAGTGTTTCAGAATAATTTTAGCTGGGCGCATCTCAATAACGATGATTGAAATTCTGTAGTGATCATGGGTGATGAGTGTCTCTAAACTATCGTTAACATGTGTCGGATTTTTCGAGAAATGATAGAATCTGTACATTCCTGATTTTAAATTATTTAAAAATATTTTTTTTGTATGTGCAATAAAGACTTCTTCTGTATCAGTAAACGAAACAACTTACTTCACTCTTTACATAGTAGGTATCTACCTACTAAGATGTAAACATAGGGTATTCAACTCAAAGTGTTCCCACCTCTCTAAACATTTTGTTTATTCACCTTTTTTTTTGTGTCCCGACCAACACTTTTTGGGCATATGCGAAATTGGTTCCAGGGGCGTACTTATGGGTAATAGTGAGGGTTCGAATCCTTTTTTTTTCTAAAAAATGCCCTGATATGATTTTATGAAATTTGACCCCCTTTGAACCCCCACAATCATGATACGTACGCCCCTGGAACGAATTTGACATATTATATTCAAAAAAAGTGTTTGTCGTGACCCATATGATACCAAAACACAAAAGATATGATCGACTGCTAGACGAAATAAGAACCAAGCCGCCCATGTCGTCACCGCGAGCCTAAAGTGTAGGTTTGAGGTAGGTCACGTGATTACTGATGATGTGCGAGAGTCATATCATGACGTGAGTATATCTTGTTTGGTTGAGTATCATGGTAACCCAGTTACCAAGGTAACATAATATGAATGTTGAGGTTTGAGCTCACAATGACGTCAGCAAAACATGCGTCGAGACCTAGGTATCACACAAAACCAAAAAATTTAAGTCGCATGCTAAACACAAATTTTACATTGGTGAGTACACTTTAGGTTGGACACCCTGTATAAGACATATCCATCCCAAAAAATTGCAAGATGGGAACCTGAAAGTTAAATATAGTCAACCTATCATAAAATATGAAATATGAACGATCAGACCTACTTGTATTGTCAAGTTAGCTCAGGCTTAACGGAAGAGATCTCTTCAGTTTCCTTTTTACACTGAAAACAGATGACAATGTGTATCATAGAATGGTCGATAGGATAATAAAGTTCACATATTTTATACCAAGAAAAACCAGAAAAAAATCTTCAAAATAGTAGAAAAATCTAGTACATTTTCTATACATAACCAAAGTTTTTAATTTGATGGATATTCTAATGAATTTGAATGATGCTTAGTGGAAGTTCAAGATGCAAACTTGGCAACACTGCCGCTTCCCAAAAACCAATTTGATCTCCAAGATCCATCTATCATACATCAGATTATGTATAAAAAATGGAAAATATATTTTCCTACAGCTGTGCGGAAACATGAATTTTCCGCAGCGATATCCGTGTGGAAAATCAGATTTCCCGCACCAGTGCGGAAAAATTTTTCCGCACGGATATGTCAAAATTAACAATTTCATAAGCAAACAGCAACCAGGTTTCCAGGTTACTATGGTCGCTTAGCTACACATTTCGACATTTATTATTATTTATTTGTCATTAGTTGCATCAGAAACTTTTAAATTACGAATTATATCCTTATTTCCGCACGTCTGTAGAAAAACTATTGTACCTAACACTTGCGGAAAATGTTTTTCCGCCCTCGGCTCGGTTGCTTCACCGAACGACGCGTAGCGGCAGACTCGTGCGGAAAAACTAATTTTCCGCACTTGTTAGGTAAATAGCTATTTTCATTGCAAGGTGTGCCATCGAAAACGTACCGCGAGACATAACTACCGGGAAATTAAATCCAAAAGAGGTCAAGTTTGTTAGGAAGGGGACAAAAAATAAAACTTTAAAGATTCTCAAAAACTTGTACTCAGTCATCAGTAGTTGAACAATTAATAATAGGGAACTTTCCTCAATTTTTTCCATTGCTGGATTTCGAAAGTACATAAAAAATAAGGATATACGTATTTTTTCTTATTCTGGTTAGTCGAAAATTAACGGAGAATAATGCTTTGAAATGTGCTAGAATTAGTTATGACGTTACACCTCAGTCATACCATCTTCAGTAAATCTATACAGAGGGACCTGCATTATTGCGTCGAGCATCCATAGCGTCCTTATTCACAACAGTAGAAAAAAAAGTTTATCACAACAGTTGTAGAGGTGGGTTGATGTGATCCAAACATGTGTGGCGTCATAAAATATATATCTTTTCAAATGACACCCAGTATTTTTTGGCACATCTAAGTTCCTTTTGTTGTTCTCTCTTATGTGCCAAAATATTTTTTTTTGCTTCGACATTTCAGGAGCAATCAAAGAAGATGAGAAGTTCGTTTTGCAAGCTTAGAAAAATTAAAAAAATCTATTTTGATCTATTTTGTTCCGGCCAAATAGTATGAACAGTAATGCAGTAATAATACTCTGACAATAAACAGATTTTTCTTATTTTATACAGGTTGTTCAAAATTTGGTTACAGAAATGGCAACTTTCAGTTTCTCTTAGTATTTTTGAATGGCACTTTATTCCATTATTCAAATCAGAATTCAATTCCAAGCATTTTTTGTGATAACTAATTTCTTGAAATTCTCAATAGCCTTAGAGATATTTTCCAAAAGGCATAAAAATATCCTCATTAAACTAAAAAAGAATTGGGAAAATATGGACAGCTGTGGAAAAATAATTGTCGTTGTTTATTTCAGACTTTAACTAGATATATTGGCAATTCATTCTAATAAATGTTCAAAACAAATATTTGCACCAAAATTGAAGACATTTTGAACATTTCTTAAAATGAATTGCAATAGTTCCTGTTAAGCCTCCTATTCATCTATCAGCTGGACCCGATTCATAACCCGGACCCGTCTCGCGACCCATCCGTGCTCGCACACACATTACTCGAACCCTGTGTTAACCCATTGGCATTTATTTTCTTGAAAAGGAATGATAACATCATGCTGAATTGCCTTGTCGTTTTCAAAAGTCTTTTTGATTAACCTCAAACCAACTGTGTTTGCTTGGAGACGTCGAACAAATCGGGCTGTTGCCACACACACACAAATTTTCCCGGATCTGTGGCGGTCGGCTCGGGGGTCCGCTGTCAAGACCGCCGAGCCTGCGACGCGACCCGGACGCGTATTGGCGTTCCTTACTACGATACAGAGCATACATGATCTGTATCGCAGTAAAGTATGGCTGGACTGGATGCACAATTTCTTCAGCCATTGTTTACTACGGTGCAGACCAAATGCGCTGTTATGGGAGTAAAGTATGATAGGAATGGATTTGTTGACTCAATTCATTTATTCTCGTTTACCACGATGTATAATAGAAATTAATCACATACATAATAATTATTATTTATCATAATGGTGAATCTAGAAATATCCTACTATCATTTAATGTGACGATGTGTACAATGCATGGTTTCACGGACCTATTTTCAATTTCGCAAATGACAAGAGTTTAACTCCAATTATTTTTGTCTATACAGGGTGTTGCTCAATGAATGGCCGTAATTCCAGAGATGCATTCCTAAACCAAATTGAAGTAGAAATAGTCCAATCAAAAAAGGAAGTGTAGAGTGCGTGTATAATATAAATATATATAAATAGTCTGGTTTTCGAAATGCAGGTTTAGAAATAAATCGGATTTATTATTGTCAAATCAAGTCAACTTTGCTCGTTGCTGTAGACCACGTTGTTTTGTTGTTATGAACATATCTATTGTTTTTGACTTTCCTTGACGGAGCATGATTTTTCATGTGACCAAAAAGTGGATTTTTTTCTGAACCTGCTCTTTTCGAAAACCAGATTATCCAGGACACATCTCAATAAGTACAATGGACAATTTGCATACATTGTCAAATGACCTGAAAGTTTATATACGTATTCTACACAAGATTTGAAAGTCATCAGCGAAAACATTTTTCCAAAATACCCAAAAATATACTTAATAAATGAAAAAGAAAACGCAAATTTCACTGTATGATCGAAGACGGGAGCTATATTACCCTCTCTCTCTCTCTCGAGAGAGAGAGAGAGAGAGAGAGTTATTACAGACTATACGCCAGACGGAGATATATAATGTTTTCTGATGTGACGTAGTGGATGTTGATTGGCGCTCCTTAATCGGTGATTACTACATTAATAGAGGTCGAAAGTTGATTTTTTTTAACATCAATGGCATCAGTACTAATCCGTATATTTTTCATATTTCCAAAAAAGTTTGGATTAGGACTAATCTTTTGAAGTTCACTCTATTCTCATAAGGTAGTCTTAGTACATGTTTGTGAATTTCGGTAAACAATAAGCACGAGTCGGAATGCGCGGCTACGCAGAAGTCAGTGTTTTTTTGACGAAATAAGTTTTGCCGGATCAAGTGTAAACATAAAGCGCACGAGATCGTCCTTGTGAAGCCCCCGAGCCCCGAGTTTCGAGGTGAATATTGTTTCTTTGAGTTGTTAGTTGGTATTTCTAATTTCCGGTGGGTTGACGTTAAAATGAATTACGAACAAATATTGAATGACATGTGCAATTCAAAACAGCCACAGTTCAACGGTTTGAGGACAATGAAGGGAGTTTCAATGCTTGTGTTAGATGCAAGAAAGTCGAAAGTGATGTGACTTATAGTACTTGGTGCGATAATTGGGTTGCTGAATTCAGCTCCAAGACCTGTAGTAACTGGATTGTTCGCTACACGTATCCATCTGCCAAAAAATATGAATATCGAAAAGTCTACAAATGCCAGCATAATAGTTTTGATAAAGTTAAGGAAAATTATAGAAAAGGAAAGAACTGTCGCATTCGTGATAAGAACTGCGATGCAAAAATCGATATTTTATTCAAAATAGTTAACAGGAACACGATAAAAAATGACTGAAAAATGGATTCAATTGCTGCATTAACGTAAGTATATCATATGTACACCTACCACTTGTCTCATGAAAATGTCGTACATTACTTAGCAAGGATTAGTATTCGCTTATTTTATCAATATTTTCAGTATGTACCATAATTTCAGTAGATCAGTAGATTCAGAGGGGGATTCATCATAATTTCCGACCCCTCTTATAGCCGTTATTTTAAGAGTTATAAAAAAATGATAAATACCAAAGTTGTCTGTTTTTGGACTAATTTTTTGAAAGGTTGAAAAAAAAGCATAAAGGAAATGTCAACATTCAAAAAAAAATTAGTTATTTACTTATTTATTTAGTTTTCCATAGCAATTAAATTTATAGATTGTATCCGAAGTTGGAAGGGAAAAAATGGTCCTGTAAACTGAAATAGCACGGCTGACGCAATCATCAACTAATATAAAATTTATGAACTCACAAGAAAAAGATCTTTCATTCAAGACAAAAGTATACCATTCCACTTGGAAAACAAATATTTTTCAGAATTTTTTCATTACCAATGATTCATGTGTTTCTTTTTGACACCAGATTATAAAAATTAGACCAAATAGAGCTTTTGTATTCACCTTTCTTCTATAACGCTTTAAATAACGGTTATAGGGTGGAAGGGTATTTTAAGGAATGACCCTGTTCATACGCATTTTATAAATATGGGGTGTTTCTATAAAATTTTGTAATATCCAAAATTTCTCTCTCGATATACAAAGTTTGATAAGTTATTACTTTTTTTAGATTATATTTGAACATTCGCATCGCACCACAGTTGCAGAAGCTTATAGCCTCAGATTAATAAACAAGTATTAATCTGAGCTTATAGCTATCTGAGAATGGCGCCTGATGTACAACAAACCTTTCTACAATACTTTAATGAGGGAATGACCAACTCTGTTGCAAGAAATTATCATGAAATGATGCTGCAAAGCTGCCAAGAAGCAGAAGGCACAAATATTGCTCTTATTTTGGCCAACGCCCAAAAAAATCCGACTGAACGTCAAGTTAAACATCTTTACGAGAAGTGGAGGTGGGTAATACTATTATACACAAACATGCAGATATGTTGATACAGTGCTTTCATTCAAATGAGTCCCACTTTAACTTTATTTTACTAACCCTAACCCAAAATATCCCTGTACGCTGTAAAAATAAAATATATTATTGAATATAAACATAGTTTCATTTTTGAGCATAATACACTACGTGTTTTTGTTCGAGACGTCGTTGAATTCAATTGCTATTGAATTGAGTATGCTTGACTTGGCGTTCACATAATGATAGACCGTTATTTCAAAGAGACATTCCGGAAACAATTTCAAGTAGAAAAGGCCTTATGAACATTTGTCCTGAATAGTTTGTTTCTCGAAAGAAGAAAGAAGAACTTTTTGACCACATGAAAAATCATAGGCAGTCGAAGAAAGTACAAAACATCATACTCATAACAACAAAACAACGTTTCCCATAGCAACGAGCAAAGTTTACTTGATTTACTAATGATAAATCCGATTTTTTTCTAAACCTGTATTTCGAAAACCAGACCATTTATTTACTCAGTGACATTAGAAGTGTTACACCGATTGATTTCCCATAAGATGTGAACATAATAACCTAATACAAAGTTTCATATCTCCTTTGAAAAAAAAATATTCCAAATTAACCAAAAAAACAAAATGTTCAGAATGATTGAAATTTCAATATTTCAGCGTAGGAGAGATTCCATATCTATCAGTGAACTCTATAAACTATTTCAAAATTTGGTGGTCAAACTAGCATTGCAATTAGCATTGGGTATATACAGGGTCCTTCATTAGTGCGTCGGGCAATCCTAGCGTGGTTATTTACAAAAGTAGAAAAAAAAGTTTTATACAAAAGTTGTAGAATGTGACTTTATGCATATTTTAAAAATATTTTCAAACATACAGGGTGCGTCACAAAAGAATGGCACGAAAAAGTATGATTTTTTTAAATGGAACCCCCTGTATATTAATTGATATTTCAATTCTTCCTTCAATTTGGAACAAAAATTGTGCTACAACTAATGTTCCTAAATTCAACCGTTATCGAGATATCGCGTTTTAAAAATGGCATTTTTGCAACTTTGTCATGCTATAAAACTCAAACTATTCAAGTTAGAGGAAAATGGTTTGCACTTTCCTATCTTAACTTTTCAAGAGCTCTTCTGTCATTTGGATAGAAGGTAACGTCAACTGTCAACTTTTTTCGGCACATTTTGACATTTTTTCACAATAATGGATTTAATCTCCTTGAATAGCTCTTGAAAAGTTAAGATAGGAATGTGCAATCCATTTTTCTCTAACTTGAATAGTTTGAGTTTTATAGCATGTCAAAGTTGCAAAAATGCCATTTTTAAAACGCGATATCTCGATAACGGTTGAATTTAGGAACATTAGTTGTATCACAATTTTTGTTCCAAATTGAAAAAAGAATTGAAATATCAATCAATATACAGGGGGTTCCATTTAAAAAAATCATACTTTTTCGTGCCATACTTTTGTGACGCACCCTGTATGTTTGAGAATATTTTTAAAATATGCATAAAGTCACATTCTACAACTTTTGTATAAAACTTTTTTTTCTACTTTTGTAAATAACCACGCTAGGATTGCCCGACGCACTAATGAAGGACCCTGTAGAATGTGTTGGAAATTCAAAACACTCTATAGAGTTTCCTGGTAGAAATGCAATTCCTCCTATGCTTAAATATTGAAATTTCATTCATCCTGGAGATACTGTTTTGGTTAATTTGATATCTTTCTTTTCAAAGGAGATATTATTATGAAGCTATGTAGGTCATGTTTACATTGAGTCTTATGGGAAATAAGTCGGTGTAACACTTCTAATGTCACTGAGTATATTTGGGACACATTTTACTTACAAGACCTTTTCTACTTCAATTTGGTTTAGGAATGCGTCTCTGGAATTACGACCAATCATTGAGTAACACCCTATATAGACACAAATTGTTGAAGTTGAACCCTTGTCCAGTTCTAATTTGCGAAATTAGAAATAACTCCGTAAAGCCATTGTACACATCGTCACATTAAATTATAGTTGGATATTTCTAGATTCACCATTATAATAGATAATATTAATAATGTATGTGATTATACATCGTAGTAAACGATAATGAATGAATTGAGTCAACAAATCCATTCCTGCCATACTTTACTCCCATAACAGCGCATTTGGTCTGCACCGTAGTAAACAATGGCTGAAGAAATTGTGCACCTAGTCCTGCCATACTTTACTGCGATGCAGATCATATATGCTCTGTATCGTAGTAAGGAATGCCAATACGCGACCCGGACGCGTATTGGCATTCCTTACTACGATACAGAGCATTTGACAATGTCTGCAAATTGTCCATTGTACTTATTAAGATGTGTCCTGAATAATCTGGTTTTCGAAAAGAGCAGTTTCAGAAAAAAATCCACTTTTTGATCACATGAAAAATCATGGTCCGTCAAGGAAAGTCAAAAACAATATGTTCATAACCACAAAACAACGTGGCCTACAGCAACGAGCAAAGTTCACTTGATTTGACAATAATAAATCCGATTTTTTTCAAAACCTGCATTTCGAAAACCAGACTATTTATATATATTTATATTATACACGCACTCTACACTTCCTTTTTTGATTGGACTATTCCTACTTCAATTTGGTTTATGAATGCATCTCTGGAATTACGGCCATTCATTGAGCAACACCCTGTATAGACAAAAATAATTGGAGTTAAACTCTTGTCATTTGCGAAATTGAAAAAAGGTCCGTGAAGCCATGCATTGTACACATCGTCACATTGAATGATAGTAGGATATTTCTAGATTGACCATTATGATAAATGATAATTAATATGTATGTGATTAATTTCTATTATACATCGTGGTAAACGAGAATAAATGAATCGAGTCAACAAATCCATTCCTATCATACTTTACTCCCATAACAGCGCATTTGGTCTGCACCGTAGTAAACAATGGCTGAAGAAATTGTGCACCCAGTCCAGCCATACTTTACTGCGATACAGATCATGTATGCTCTGTATCGTAGTAAGGAACGCCAATACGCGACCCGGACCCGACTCTCTGATGTATGGGGGCTTTGAATTCTGTAAAGTGATAAATAAACACTTACAGCTGTTTTTCCATGGCTGGCTATGATATTTTCCAATTATTTGTAGTTTAATGAGGACATTTATGGTTTTTGGTAAATATAACATATCTCTACAACCATTGAGAATCTTAATGAATTCGTTGTATTAAAAAATGCTTGTAATTAAATTCTGCATTGAATAATGAAATAAAATACATGGTGTGCCATTTAAAAATACTAAGAAAAACTGATTTGAAAGTTGTCATTTTTGTAGCCAAATTTTGAACACCCCTCGGAACACCCTGCATAAAAGAAGAAAAACCTGTCTATTGTAAGAGTATGATAACACCTATATCATCACTGTTCACACTATTTAGCTGGAACAAAACAGATCTAACAGGATTTTTTTTTTTAATTTTTCCAAGCGTGTAATACGTTCTCTTTATCTTTTTTTATTTATTGCTCCTGAAATACGGAAGCAAATAAAACATTTTTTTGGCACATAACTGAGAGCAGAGGGATCCTTAAAGTTCCAAAAAATACAGGTTGTGTCGTTTAAAAAATATATATTCTATAACACCACACTTTTTTGGACCACCCTGTATTTTTGAGAATATTTTTAAAATAGGCATCAACCCACATCCTACATCTTTTGTATTGAACTTTTTTTTCTACTGTTGTGAATAAGGTCGCTACGGTTGCCCGACGCACTAATGCAGGACCCTGTATACCGAACGTAAAGCTTGAATAACTTTTGGAAAAAGCATTTTTGTATCGATTTTGTTGTGATATTTTACAGTTTGCAATAATAAAGGTCGAATTAATTTCTGTTCAAGTTGCCCATTCTTCTAGAGAAATGCGAAAAGAGAGGTTCTATATTTGCGGCTACGGGATCAGCACTCAGCAGGTGTGAGCTTAGATGAGTGTTTTCGGTTAATACAATAATGCAGCCAGCTTCAAAATCTATCATCTTGAAGCCACCGTGAAACACCTTTTCCTGCAAGCTGCGGGGATAAGCGCAAGATGCACTTTGGTCCGGATTTATTTCCCTCTTGGTGCTTAGACAGCGCAGTTTTAAAGGATTTGATCATGTAATAATATTTCCTAACAAATAATATTGTTATGCATAACCATGAACGTCACATATTTTTATCACAAACTCACAAACTTGAGATGTTCATACAAGCCTTAGCGGGAATCAATAGAACATGATCCTGATACAATTTAGGATCTATACCATGATCCATGATGAGTAATTACTAAAAGCATGTTTTAAACAATTTTACTGCACCACATCAGCTCTTAAATGCAATCAAAATATCATTATAAAAAATGTTATCATCAGAATCAACATATTGAGCGATTAATTCGCGTATTCAATGACTACTGACTGTCCTCAAGGGATCTCTAAAAGATGATCCCCATGTGGAACGTTGTTAAACACATAAAGCATCTTTTTTACCACCAGATGTTACTCATTACAATTGTGGTAGAGACACAATAAAAGTGTCGCTTTGTATGTCGTAATGTGGCGGTAAATTGTCTGTCTTGTTTGGCTATTTATTATTCTATCTGTTGGTTTTGTTTGAGGGTGCATCGCCTACCCGCTCGCCACTGTAAATACTGTGATTTATCGGACTCTCCCTCTGTTCCGTGTTGTTTGAGAGAATATGTTTTATTTGCTCACTTCTTTTATTCCGAATTTTTGGAGGGTGAATACATATTGAATTAATGTGCAATTTTCTTGAATTATTGTGTTGAGTATTGGAATCGAAATATGATATCAAGGGCTAATCCTCAAAATAATGAAAAACGTAGGTTTCATAAATTTTACCACCATTGCTATGCAACTTTTCAAGATGACTAAGCAAACCAATCTATGTTGTGTTCTAGTCATCAATTTCACATGAACATACTATAGGTAATCAGTTTGCAAGAAAACCAAGATATCTTCTGTTATTCCTTTTGTGATCCTTTCGAACAGTGGGGGGATTTTTGGATTTTAGTCCGAAAAGTTAAATTTCGCAAAAGATGAACATATTCGAAATACCTAGACCAGCGACCAGTAAAACCTCATATAAGTTCATTATTTAACGTGAGTCTTAACCCTGGAACGTTAACGAGTTATCCAATTTGGACAGCTAACAAATTGTTCGACATGGGTTCAGACTGGTGCAAGACCTGTTTGCAATAATTCAGCTCAAAATTTCAAGGAACGTCTTCAGGATTCACGATGATAACGTTATTCCATGGTGATTGATGTTTTAATGATCATGTTCTCATCATCAATTTTCCAACTCAACTCTTTTTGTAAGTATTTTAAAACAACAAAGGATGTCAATTTGCTAAGCGTGAGGCAGTTATATGTTAAAAACATTCTAAGATTATTTTATAAAAATAAAATTGTTCTGAATATTACTGCACTGTACAAGATCAGTTGCAAATAGAAAATTTGTTCTTCCGCAAACATTATTCTCCGCAGCACATAGACATTATACTTATGTGTATACTGCACAAAATAGCAAACATGCTACGTTATTCAACATGACATCTCTTTGTAAAAAGCTCACAATTACTGGGTCTATAGGACTTTTATAGGACACCCCTCCAATATTGTTATCAAAAGAAGGTTTGTCAAAACAAAAGAAATTGTTGAGATGAAAAGAAAAAGCAATAGCAAAAGCAAAATAAAAGTATAGTTTTTGCTGTTTTTATAGAATATTGACAAAACAAGTGTAATAATTATCCTATTGTGTGTCTTATTAGGTGGTAGTTTTTTTTGAATATCATCATACCGACATTATGACACCATAAACAGGGTGTTCCATTTCCGTTGTCTTCGCGGGGATTTCTCCCTCATGACCGAAGATAGAGAGATGGGGTTTCCGCGATGTTGTGCTACTTTTATACGAAAAACAAACGGTGCCCCAAAGGAAATGTTCATACCTCACTTTGTTTCTGATAAACGGGGCGAATTTGAATATGGTCTATTTTCAGGTACCCCTTGTACCTCAGCTGTATATACGAGAAGTATAAATGGGCAAAAATTTGCAGTTCTGTGAGCTCTACTGAAAACCATTTTGAAAAAAAAATGAAAGCTGTCAAAAGATATTTAAAAAGAAATTTCAGTGTTTTTTTAAAAACGCCCCTAGCTCCGCTAATATTGACTGTAGGAGAAAATGTTGACTACAAAAGTATTGGGAAACTATACTTTAAATAAAATGACATTAGTAGGTCGCTTAGCAATGGTTCCTTGGATCCCAAAGCCTCTGAATCTAATAACCACGTGACAGTCTAGCATACTAAAAGGAACTAATCACGTGACAATCTCGGTGACAATGGGGGCTATGATTGAACGTTTACGTTACCTTAACATGTCCGTTTCACCATGGTAACGCTGTTAGCAAATGGAACATTTGCATTAGTAAACAATCGTAACGTATACGTTAAATTAACTTAAACGTTCAATCATAGCCCCCAATGAATCCGCACCGCAAAAGAATATGGGAACACACCTATTGCAACAATGATTGACAGTTGTCACTTGTCAGTTGTCTCACTTGTCACAAGTGTAGTGCAGTGTATCGATTATTTATTTTCGATTTTTATAATTATTCTTTTTCAAATGATTACAAACTGGTTGTACAAAAAGCACTGTTTGCATCACGGACGAAAGATGATTTTGACTCGGCTAATATCTGCCCTCGCTTCGCTCGTTCTGCTTCCTTTACCCTCGTCAAAATCATCTACTTTCCGCCCTTGATACAAAATGTACTATTTTCACACCCGTCATGTTTGCATGACATATGACATAAACAGATGTTTTTGTGAATGGAGATCATATTAAATTTCATAATAAAGAATTTCGTCACAATTCTGACGATATATCATATGATAGGGTTATTTTTTGAAATAAAGTTTTTGTGAGCGTTATTTATTTTTCATTTTTTTTTTCTTTTTTGATTTACGTTTCAACTTGACGTATAGTTGATTCAGTTACCTATTGAAAAAGATCAATACATGAAATAAAGCATTGGTTACCATGGTTTTTACAAACCATTTTCGAAAATTCCACCGTTATTGGGTGTTGATGCAAACGTTGCATCTTTTCAACACCAAATTAGTTGAAATTCTTAGAGATTGCCCATTGATATTATCGAAAACTTCAATTACAGTAACTCGAAGTTCATCTATTGTAGAATGAGTTTTTTTGTAAACTCTGTGTTTTACAGCGCTCCGCACAAAAAAAAACTGAAACCGAAAGATCGGGGGATCGTGGTGGACATAAACAATCCCCAGTAGATCTTACAGCATTTTTATGTAGGATTCTAAAATATCGCGTTTGGCTAAATTGGAAAACTCCAAAAACTTTTTGAACTAGGTAAGTAAAAACATTTCAAAACAATACAATATTATTTTGTGCCACTAATCATCATCATCATACTATTATCACCTGATTCTTCATTTCGTTGAATGGTGATTAGATTAACTACGTTGAAGTAAAACATGAGTCAGAAAAAAAAAATGCCCTTAAAAACTATATTTTTGAAAATAACCCTATCATTTATGATATATCCTTGAAATCGTAATAAAATGCTCTATTGAACAAAGATAAAATTTAATATGGTTTCCATTTGAAAAAAACATATAAGAATGTCATATTATTATGTCAAAAATTCACGTGGTTATTAAATTCAGAGGCGTTGGGATCCAAGGAACCGTTGCTAAGCGACCTACTTTTGCGCCCGGCATTTTTCCGCACGGCTGTAGGAAATAGTACATTTTGTATCAAGGGCGGAAAGTAGATGATTTTGACGAGGGTATAAGTAGCAGCACGAGCGAAGCGAGGGCAGATATTAGCCGAGTCAAAATCTTTCGTCCGTGGTACAAACAATGCTTTTTGTACAACCAGTTTGTAATAATTTGAAAAAGAATAATTATGAAAATCAAAAATAAATAGTAGATACACTGCACTACACTCTACACTGCTGACAAGTCAGACAACTCACAGTTGACAACTGTCAAATCATGGTTACAATAGGTGTGTTCCCGTATTCTTTTGTGGTGCGGATTCATTGTCACCGAGATTATCACGTGATAAGTTCCTTTTAGTATGCTAGACAGTCACGTGGTTATTAAATTCAGAGGCGTTGGGATCCAAGGAACCGTTGCCAAGCGACCTACTTTTAGGCCCGGCTGCCAAAATTAGCGACTTTCCGCCTGCTTTACATGCATTGAAAAGTGGACCTCACGTGTAGGTTGTACAAAAAATATTTTGAAGTCATTTTATTTAGAGTAGAATTTCCTAATACTCTTATATCTAACATTTTCTTCTACACACAATATTCGCGGATCTAGAGACGTTTTAAAAAATTGCCGAAAATCCGTTTTTTAAATATCTTTTGACTAGCTGTTGATTTAAAAAAAATCGTTTTGAGTCGAGCCTACAAAACTGTAAATCTTTGGCCATTAAAACTTTCTCGTATCTGCTATAGTTTCCGAGATCCCTAAGCTAGATATTAAGAAAAACTCACTCTGTATGTAGTTATAAATAACAGGGTGTACCCGTCCCCTCCCAACTGGTCAAGACTTTTGGTTTGAGATGTGACACCGATGGCCGTTTCCAAAATATGTCTTGTGTTTCGATAAATAAAATGATACGTCACGTTATTTGGATGAATTCTTTTTTTTTCGAAAAACTTATTCAATTTCCAATGAAAAATTGCTTCTCGGTGACGAGAAAAACCGACTGTTCTTAAAAATGAAAGTTTCCGAAAATAACCGCTCTGATGGATAAAATCGTGGGTCGAAAAACTCATTTTTATTCGTATAAAAACAATTTTATCCGAAAAAACAGTGGCGGACCTTTTTTTCCTCAAAAATGCTTGTTCTCCAAGTTCGGTTCTGGAGAAGTTAAATCTGCCTTAATAGTTTAAAAAGCTACAAAAATACCTATCATATACATTCTGGAAATTTTATCAAAATCATTGAAAGCACCTCAAGACAGAAGGAAACGTTCATAAACGGAGAGGCAGTTTAATAATCATTTTTTATTCAACAGTTATATCCGAACCCCCCATAGAAAAGAAATGAAAAGAATTGAATTTAATTGGATTGAATGATTTGACTTACATTTTGACCTATCATCAAGAAATTGTTCACTCGATAAAAAGAGATACTATGATAGTCTTACACTGGAGACGGAAAAAAAAATGCCAAAGAACTTATATTGTCAACATTGCAGAAATAATAAACATAGATAGATCTTTTGTAGAATAAGCCAATAGAATAAGCCCAACGGAAATAATAGTTTAATCGCTCAAGAACGTTTTCTATCCAAAATGCGATGTCGATCACTAATATACTATATCTATCCTTTGTTGAGGCTATTATGTAATTGGCTTATACAGACTTTATCCGAGATGAGACGAAAGATACAAGCAAAAGCTAATATGTATTAGGGGTGCGTTATCTCCCTTGTGCCAGACATATTAGCTGGAAATTACATCTGACATCACAATACGTTTTACATAGTCGGTAACAGTAGTCCATTCTTGTTCTGGATTGATTGAACCCCAATTGGTAGAGACTGGACTTGCTACATTTCCGTTCAATTTATTCTCACGGTTTCGTTTTTCTTGTTAGAAAGGTCATTCTCAGAATATCTACTAATAATAATATTATGTTTCAGCATATTGGTTGACATAATTTTGTAATAAGTTCATGAACCAGATTATTTCCTTTGTAGAGATAGGTATTAATTTTCTAAAGAATTCTAAGTTATTCATGATCTAGGTGATAAACTTTACAAAATTTCTACTCATTATATCAAGGTGGATCAGGAAATGTAACAGCTACATATATTATGTAGGTATGTTTTTTAAATGGAATCAAGAAGTAGTGTGGATGTTTTATTATTGGATGGAATGAGGTAAAAGACCCCAAACTCGTTTTTCACAAGAAGAAGCTTGACATTAGATTTTTATCACTTATTGAAAAGGAGAGAAGTCCTTGAGATCTATTATCCAAAAACTAGCTGGAAAACCCGCGACTCCGCTCGTCTGTCTGTAAGATAATATAGAATAACAAACTTTCGATTTAATATTTTTTATAAAACAAAAGATCAATATACTACAAAAAATAATATGTTATCACGGATTTGTCCAATACAATATCACTATTCCAATTCTACTCGCCGTTTCTCATTTACATTCACCACACAACGCTAATATTTATTTAATGTGAACGCGGCTTGATGTTTTGTACGTACCAATAGAGCATACCTCAACTTACGGTCATCGTCATTGCTTGAAAGAAAGTGACAAATGCTGACAAATGATGACATTTAACCAAAAAATTTGAACAAAATCCTTATTTCTCAAAATCAGCTATGAGTTGACGAATAAAACCATGCCCTTGGACTATTCCTTGATTAAACTGATATAACTCTGCACATTTTCATACGACTTCTTTCGCCTGTTCTTGAGTTATCAGAACACAAACAGGGTGATTTCCATTTTTATATACAATGGTAGAAGATAATGTAATACTCGACCATAGCAAAGTCATAGTTTCCTATTTTCAAAAACAATGAGGATAAGGCAAATAACGGGTCACGCGTCACGTGTGTTAATACGTGGACCTAAGGATGTCTGGAAAATGTATATTTTTTGAAGATGATAAATGAGAAGAAAAAAAATATCAAAACTTCCGTACCTTTTATAAGGATTTTTGGATATACCTACCTACCTATTATGGTTATGTACCTACCTATGTTTCCCATCTTTCTCGAAAAAGATTTTGGACAAAGTTCCATCTCTAGAGAAAGTGATTTTTTTTGTCAAGAATGTCAGATAAGTAGGTACCTGATTCTGGAAATAAGGGGGAATTTTGCAGCTCAGATCCTTATTATTGAAATGGGGAAAAAAGTCCTTGAGATAAATCTGCTCAATTCATTTTCTAACTATGTAAGCATTTATTTATTTTAAAATAGATCCACATTTAATTGTCAAAAACATGTACAGGGTGATTCACTATATATATCTCGATATATATTGACCCCCCCTCTAACTCATTTTTAACAAGGTGTACAAAAAAAAGTTTGATACAAAAGTTGTTTGGTCTATACTGAATTTTTTAGATTGAGCAATATCATTTATACAGGGTGTCCCAGCCCAGAAGCTGTACACAGCACCCAACTTTGAAATTTTAGATGGGACGCCCTGGATTTTATTTCGTTTTTGGAATTTACATTGAATTCTAGGTCAAATCGGTGAAAGGTAGATTTATATTATCTTTTGCTGTTTTCTTGATAAAGGCTGTTAAATTTTGTGAAAAATACAAAACTCACTATATTTTGACTATCCTCTAACACATTTTATACAAGGAGTACAAAAAAAAATTGTATGCAAAAGTTGTTTAGTTTATACTAAACATTTTAATTCTGGCAGTATTGTTTATACGGAGTGTCCCAAAAGCTGACCACAGCATCCAACTTTAAATTATTTCATTTGCAGATTCTACGTTAAATTCTTAGTTAAATCTGGGAAAGATAAATCTATCTTAGCTTCAGACGTTATTGAGATAAAAGCTGTTGAATTTTACCTTATTTTTAGTGCTACAATACATAATAAAGTGTGAGGCTTTTGAAAATGAAAAGTAGCTTTTTTTAACTTAACTAGATTCCTGTTTTATCTTTTATGAGGCAGACTAAAGCTTCAAAGCAATCCTTATTCAATATGGTTATCAAGAAACAAATCCTGAATCTCGGATTTTTCACAAAATTGAACAGGCTTTATCTAGAAACTGGCAAAAGATGTGAAAGATTCATTTTATATAGATTTGACTCAGAATTTGACGTTTAATCTGAATATAAAATAAAATACAGGGTGTCTTATTTAAAATTTCAAAGTTGGGTGTTGCTTTTGGGACATCCTGTATAAAAAATATGGTCCGATGTATAAACCAAACAACTTTTGTATTATACTTTTTTTTCTACACCTTGTGTAAAATTAGTAAGAGGGGGGTCAAAATATTGGATTTTCCACAATATTTAACAGCTTTTATCTCAAAAGCGACAAGAGATGAGATAATTATGCCTTATACACATATGACTCAGAACTTAACGTACAATCTAATCTACTCTAAATGAAATAGAATACAGGGTGTTCCATTTGAAATTTCAAAGTTGTGTGCTGAAGACAGCTTTTGGGACACCCTGTATGAATGATACTGCTTAATTTGAAAAAAAATGTGTAAACTAATTAACTTTTGACTAGGTACAACTTTTTTCTGTACAGCTTGTAAAGAATGAGTTAGAGGGGGGTCAATATACAGTGAATCACCCTGTACATGTACACATGTCATCATAGAGACCCAGGAAAAAGAATCTGTAAAGTAATGTGCCCAAGAGAAAATGCTGGAAATATATTTAAAGTTTCAGGGTTGCCGCAAGGAGGCGTAACGGTACTGGGAAAACAGAAAATCGACACATATTACAAACTTTCCACATTGAACAACTAAATAAGAATATAGAAGCAGATCTGGGACGATATTCTCTACAAAATTGCTCCCCGACACTACTTCTCTCTAAGTTGTCAAATAAGACAGCTAAATGCTGTCAAACTTGATGGTACTAAATTACCTATAACTTCGGAATCCCAAGACCGATTTGACGGTTCTTTGGTTCGTTTTCAAGAGACAAATCTGGTCTTTTGAGTGCATTTGCTTGGGATCAATTTTATTTGCTCAAGCCGACCACACAACATGAATAATAATTGTCAACGTCAAAACTGTTTTTGAGGTTTTTTCGAAATTTTCAAATGCAAAACCACTAAACCGATGCCCGTATCGTGTTATTTGGAACATTTCCTAGCACCTTCATCAAAATCATGTTTCGATATCTCTTTTAATGGAAAAGTAACGGAGACTTCATCAGGATTTCGTCGAAAAATACTTCAGGTTTGTTTTGATTCGCGTAAGATAACTGGTTCTTGAGTTAATGATAAAAAGAAAAACCTATAAGTGAGAATGCCAACTAATTCTCGTTTTTTTTCTTTTCTTCGAGCAGCTGTCAAGTAGAATAAAGTGCGTCACAAGTCACAAATAATATGATGGACCAATATACATCTTATTCCAAAGTATTAGGAAATCTTCCAGATGACAAGATAGAGGCAACTATTTAGTGGGTTTGCATTTGAAAATTTTGAAAGAATCACAAAAACAGTTTTGACCTTCACAATTTATGTTTTGTGGTCGGCTTGAGCAAATAAAAGTGATCCCAAGCACATGCAACAGAAAGACCAGACTTTCCTGTTTAAAACAAATCAAAGAACAGTCAAATCGGTCTAGAGATTTCGGAGCTATAGGTAATTTGGTTCCATCAAGTTTGACGGTCTGTAGACTGTAGAGAGAAGCGTCCGGGAGCAATTTTGTAGAGAATATCTTCTCAAATCTAATTCTATATTCTTTTTTGGTAAATCAATGGGGAGAATTTGGAAAGTATGTCGATTTTCTGTTTTCAAAGTACTGTTACGTCCCCTTGCGGCGATCCTAGAAACTTGAAATATATTTTCAGCATTTTCTCTTGGGTAGTCCACTACACATATTTTCCTGGGTGTCTATGATGAATAGTTTACGAAAATTGGCACCCTGTCGCTGAAAATGAATCACCCTGTACAAACATGAATGACAGGAGACAAAATTAATGTAATCGGGGTTTGCTCGACGAAGAAGGAGAATATACGTCGCTACTGTTAGCAACAACTTTGTAGCTCGATATCCTGCTTGGTATACTTATTACTTATCCATCAGTATGTATTCTTTATACAACAAGGATAATTATTATTGTTTAGGGGAGGGTGGTACTTACTAAGACAGTGTACTAGGTGAGACAACCGGAATATCCTCTCCTTTTTAACGACGTGCATGCCTTGTTTACCACTAGTTGTTTGCTACCGACGTGTGAATTTATAGCGATAAAGGTCCACAACCATAAAAGTTATTTCAAAAAAATGGATTTCATCCAATTCAAGTAAGTATACACAATCATTAGGCACTTTTGTGATGCTCAGTTAATGTATATTTCTTTGATTTATCAACTTAATCTTGAAGTTTGGAATATAATCTAACTTTTGGCGTGCATCTGTAGCGAAAATAACATCTCAGTTTTTTGTTTCGATACATTTTTATATTTGTGTGTTGAATTACCAAGTAAGACATGTTGCACGGTACAAGGTGAGACAGTTCCTCACTTAGTACCGTATGTTGCTTTATGGTAAAACTTTATTTATAAAGATGAAATTCACCCCTGAAAAATACAAACTAGTTGAAAAGGCAATGTTAAAAATATCATAAAATGACATGAATAATAATATTAAAACTTCATAACATTAAGAAAAGGATAATCGGAGTAAATTGAAAGCTGAAAATCGAACATTAAAAAAAAATTGAGAAGCGATAGCAGTCAAGAGGATATGAGTGTGCTGAACATGAGGAGCTATCGGAAACAGAAGATTGGACTCCAGAGCTAGAAGATAATCAGATGCCCATCTTTTTGAAATCGTTTTGGGATGAAAATGTTTTTTAATTAAATTTTAAAAAAGAGTTTTCTGGGTAGCAGAGGTTATTTAGAAATAAGAAAATGTGTTTGCTGCTCCTTATATCTTCAGAAAGAGTCAAAAAGGGAACAACTCATTTGTTTTCCAACAAGTTCCAGATGAAAGTTGAATTGACCTGACAGACATTTCCGCTATTTTACCCAATCCAGTATCTGGAAGTACAAAAAGACTATCAACCATGTATAATTTCGGGATTAATTCTAGTTCCCTGATTGTACATTAATTCATTGAAGATTTGAATAGAAACTTACATGTGTTTTTACATTTACCTGTGTATGTATCACTTTACACCCTACCCTGTTTCACCTAGTACTTTTTTTGGTGCTAACTAAGACACCCAGTACTGAGAGATACAGTACAATTTCTATAGCCATTTAAAAACTTTTACATGAAATATTTATCAATGTGAGCTAACAACAATATATTTATTATAGTGAAAAAAAAATAGCTCGATATTTCAATCACTGGGTTTTTTATTAGTGAAAACATATTTTTTGTCCCACTTAGTACTACCCTCCCCCATTGTTCTCGAACAGTGATGATAAAAAGGATTATCAAATTAACAAACATTGCTTTTTTTCACAATAAAACCAGCTACTTATATTTTTACCAATTTCAGACAATAATTTGCACAGACCTTAAAGGTGATATTTACTCCAAAAGAATTGCGTTTTTATGCGAGTCCATATTTCTATCGTTTGTATAGTTTGTACTGCTAGTCGAACTTCTTATATCTGGCGCATGCGCCATATCACCTAGATTCGCTCAAATTGATATTGTGTAAATGCAAAATGCCCTTATGTTTGCTGTAACACTAGGTATTGCTCAAGTATCTTACTTGATAAACTCTTCGGAAAGTTTTCAATATCGAAGGCAACTTTTTGTGTAGTTGGATTACTCAAATTTGATTTGTCCCTGGCCGGACTTGTTTCGTATTTCTCGGGAAAAATGGAGGGCGCCTTTGTTTTTCTTCCCATTTTCGTTGACTTTGATTATGAGTGAAGATGGAGAGATGCGGTTTTCGCGAAGATGTGCTACTTTCTCGAGAAACGAATGATGCAACAAACAAAGTTTTCATAGCTCACTCCGTTTCTGCTATACAGGGCGAAATTGGAAATTGTCCATTCTCAGGAACTCCCCGTATCTCAGCCACATATCACATAGCTCAGCTGTCATATTATTTTTTAGATAGAAAGTCAAAAATGTATTTCCATACAGTTTTTTTCCGTAGAATCCAGTGGTGTACCCGGAGATATATCGCAAACATTTGTGTTTTTTTTAAGGGACACCCTGTATACTTCTGGCTATTTTGGACGAGCTCGCCGCTTTCCAAAGATATAATACATTCAATACTTCTTTCCATTAGTAAGGTTGATATCTACAATCTTGAAATAAACAAGTAAGTTCTGGATAATAGAAGGCCATGAAAGCTCCCGACTTATCTATATCAGATTTTTTTTAAGATACCCGAAAAACATCGTTCAAGAAAAATCTATGTCGTGTATCCATCTTAACTGAGACACACTGAAATTGACACTTATTCAATTCTATCTTGCAATTATTGCAAATGTATTGTCGAAATGTAAATATGTATTCTTTCTGTTACGAGTTTTGTGTCGACATTCTCGCAGTAATTTAAGTACCTACAGTGAAGTACCAAGGAGGTGAGTTCTCACACTTCTATTTAAAAAATAGGGAAGGCACAAATTAAAACAACATCAGTCGTGGAAAATTCATCTGTAGCTGAACAAGATTTGATTCTGATATTTGGCGTCTCACAAGCTTTTATTCAGTTTGCACCAACAGCGACTCAGTCTTAGTTATACTCCAAGGGAAAACCTTTCTTTCACTTCATTTTACCAGATTTGCATAATATGACTATTCATATCTTCTAAAATGCTAAATACTTAATCCATCCAAAGGCTTGATAGCGGGTGGCAAATCTCTGTGTTTTATAACTTGCAACTCATTTTTACATCTCCAATTCACCGTTGTATTTATAATGTAGGAGTTCAAGCGGGAAAACCTTATTCATACACATTATTCGGGGAGTTTTGAAGTATTTAGTATTCAGAAAACGCATACAGCGACTATCCCTTCGTCCCGCCATCCCGCTAGTATGCCTTGTGCCGAGCCCACTCATGCATATTCATCGTTATGTAATTAATCATCCCTTGCAGGAGACACCCCTTCAGGGGCGTCTCGTTTGTAAGTTTGATATTTACGATATCCACTCTTGGGCCGTTGTTGATGACACACATTTTTTTCGGTTGCTTTTGTGTTTTGTCTTCAATTTGATTTAAAAATTGTTTCTCTTTCAAGTCAACTAGATCTTTACATCAAACACTAAGCGTTAATGGAACTTCATCAAAGACAAAAGCGTCCGTCGTGAATTTGTAAATTTGGGTTTCACTGTAGGTTTCACTGATTTTGTGAATCTAGAATCTGCAATGCCTAATCAATAAACAAAAGTTAAATTTAAAATTTAGTGCAGAATCATAAAAACACAACGGCAAATGGGCTTCGGTCGTTTTTTTTCTCAATTTTCAAATACAATTTCAATTATTGGTCTTGGAGTATGGTACACGAGAAAAAAAAAGTTTTATTGTATTGATCAACTTCAAATATTGAAATATACCATTCCCATGGCAGACGGGCATTGAACGTAACCCGAAAATGGTCGTTTGATTTTTTGTTGTCCTATTGTACTTGTATGTAATAAGTTTGGTCCACATATTTTATTTCATTTTAATTATATTGTATTTGTTTTGCTATAGCTGTTGCTAAACTTTTGCAGGTGACCCCTTGTTTTCGCTCCAAATAACTGTATGTACTGTGTTCCAGTAAGGGTGACCACCGGCCATATCCCGGCAACTATTCATCGTAAAGGCTTGCCGCAAAAAAAATATTTATAAAACGGCCAAGAGAAAAACCGGGAAAATATTTTCAAGTTCCTGGGATGGTCGCTAGAGGGCGAAACAACCAACACCAAGTAGAAAAATAGGATTTTTTTAGAATTTTGCCCAATTAAAATATATCGATGATAACATTTTCATATTTACCGACTATTTACCTACACTTTTTGTCACAATCGTCTTTTCCTATATATTAAAATGAAGCGGTGGGAGAAGTTCAATTGTCTTTTCAAACAAACGAAGATCTCTTCCGTTTTGCTCGACCGATTGTAACGAACTTGGGCTCATATCTGCACTACAAAAATATCTAATTTTTTGTTTTTTTTTTTTATTTTTCAAATAGACAAATGTTTCCTCTTTTAAAATATATGAGATTGGTTTTTTTGGAAAAAAACTCAAAATTGTGCTACCGTTTCAGCTAACCCCAACTAGCGGCAAAACGGGAGACATCTACGATGGTTTAGAAGAACAATTGAACCTCGCTACAGCTTTATTTTGATAGGCAGAAAAAAACGTTTTCGACAAAAAGTGTAGGTAAATAGTCAGTCAATATGAAAATTCTATAAAAATCCTATTTTTCTACTTGGTGTTGGTTGTTACGCCCCCTAGCGACCATTTCAGAAACTTGAAAATATTTTCCCGGTTTTTTTTTTCGCGCCGTTCTAGTAATATTTTTGTTTTGCCGTAAGCCTCTACGATGTATAGTTTCCGGGATATGGTCGGTGGCCACCCCTACTGGAACACCCTGTATAGTTTTATATTTTTTGTATTTCAATTTTTTTAAATTATCGATTTTTCTTTTTTCAATGTTTTGTTTTCGATGCCACCGATGTTTATTTTAAAAACTTGCCATTCAAAACCACTTTGCATGCATTAATTATTTCATGTGCAAAATATCTTGAAAAAGGCTTCTCCTAGCCACTCTTACAAGGTATTCCTTTTTCATGTTAATATGATGAAAAAATCTATTTTTCAATAGTAAAAGAAAGTACGAGTGCGTACAAAAAAATCATTACTATTTGGATGAGTAAAAAAGTGTGCAAGTGGCGACGCCTATATGTAAAAGCCAAACCAAGGTCAGATCTGAATTTCGCATGTCAAATCATCCTCATATGCCAAATCCAATCAGAATAACTTGATTATTTCAAAAGTTATTTAAAAAAATGAAAAAAAAAAAATAATTTTGACACCCTGTATCTCCTTTGATATCAACTTTCGGACTGGACAAATTTGGGCCTATCGAAATCTTTTTCTTTTTGGGACACCCTGTATATTATAGGCGGATTTCGGCGTTAACTAGTGTTCGATTTGTGGTCACAGGTTTGGTAAGTGACTGGTTACTATCTCGATACCCATGTCGGAATCAGACGCCTAAACGTTCTGGTTACTATCTGCTTTAATATCATTCTCCAGTTAAAAAGAAGTTTCTCTTCTGCCACGTGTACGATGCTGCACATGATTTTTACTTCGAATAGTCATAACATTTTTTTACTTAATAAGGACTGCTCACGAGCAACAGCAACTTTATTTATCGAACGTCCTCCGAAAAAAATGTCTCTCCTGGATTCCAAATTTTATGCTACTGGATCAGTTGGAAATGAAAAGAAGCTGTACCCTATGAATGAAACGAAGCGAGGGAGGTTGCTATTTAGGATCCAACTCTTAGTAGTTCTGGGAAAGTGTATTTCCATTCCATTCCAAGTTTTCAGAATAGCATGGAAATACATTTCATCTTGTGTGACAAACCAAACATCCCCGATCATAAAGAGTTGTTATGGTGACAAATATCTCGGCACAAAAACGTGTGAGTCACCCCAACCGTCGAAACATCGGACGATCGAGATAGCGCGGAATCTAGGAAAAGGCAGTCGAGTCGTTACTTTTGAGGCGGCATTATTATTGTATTTGATTTTTCGAGTGGGAATATATTCAGTTATTTAAATTAATTATTGTGCTATTGGTAACGACCTTTATAGTGCAGCGGTAGGATTGTTCAAACTCCTTACGAATAGACTGGTCATAAGTTATTGTTCTTTATTTGGTTGAATTGTTTTGTTTGTTGAAGTTATCATAAGTTTTTGCTGGTTTCGCCGATAACTGAAAATGGGGAGAAATAAAAGAGAAAGAAGTACTTCGAGTGATTCATCGTCGAGTTCCTCGTCTTCGAGTGAGGATAATATAGGACGATATAAGAGAAAAAGCAGGAAATATAGAAAAACCGTGAGTACGAAAGACATTAATTTGGGTAGAAACGCACAAAAACGGCCTAATGTTGAAAGGGTTGTCGTACATGTACAAAATTCGCGAAGTCTCACACCTACTTTGGAAAGTAATAAACCTGTAGAGCATGTCACTACTAATATTCAGCGTGGAAAACAGCCAGACCTCGATAAAATTGAACAGGCTACAGATGTAAACGTTACGTCAAAAAGTAGTAGTTCAGTTGTTGAGGAAGATGATTCGCAGAGGCGAATTAGACATCTGGAGGATCTAGTGAATCAATTATTAGATAATTCTAGTGGCAATAATCGCAACAAGGTTACTGTCAACCCAAACTGTATTCCGGAATTTAACCCAAGTGATGAGTCACAAATAAGTTGCATTAAATGGTTGGATAAAATTGATCAACTGGGTCAAATAAACAACTGGGACGACAACTTGAAAATTTTCCATATGCAGACCAGGCTAGAGGGCTTGGCAAAAACTTGGTACAACGGTTTGGATGATTATAGGCATACCTGGAGTGAGTGGAAGAGTCTGCTCATCCAGGCTTTTCCCGACCA
Source organism: Orchestes rusci (assembly GCA_958502075.1). Classification (NCBI taxonomy): domain Eukaryota; kingdom Metazoa; phylum Arthropoda; class Insecta; order Coleoptera; family Curculionidae; genus Orchestes; species Orchestes rusci. Next base: position 20,604,008 of record OY293305.1, on the reverse strand, counting down.
TCACGATTTTCCTACTGCCATTAGGAACCTGATTGAACGCAAAAAATTGCGAGATGAATCATGGACGGGGTATTATTTCAATAAAATGCAACTACTTCGACGATGTGAAATATCGGGTAAAAATGCAGTAGCTATGATCATTGATGGCATTCCCGATAAAACCATACAAGCTGGAGCGAAGGTGGGCAGATATTCTACTCCCGAACAACTTTTCAAGGAATACCTGTCTACTTGTTCATCAGTGCCCATTAAAGAACATCTGGAACAACCTAGAAGACACGAACAGCGCGTGGAAAATCCTAGGCAAAATCCATACAAACCCGATCTTGGACAGAAAGTTAAAAGGTCAAGATGTTTCAATTGCAGGGAATACGGCCACATGTTTAAAGATTGTCCAAAACCAAAGGCCCAATGTGCATATTGCAAACAGCTAGGACATCTGGCCGCCAACTGCCGCAAAAGTAAACCAAATAACTTTCACAAAGCCTTGATTTGCGAAACCAAGCCTAACAAATCAGGAAACCAGGGTTATTATGTTACCTGCAACGTTAATGGACAGAGTTTGCGAGGTTTTATCGACTCAGGTTGCGAAGAGGTTTTGATTCGCGAGAGCAATGCGAGATCAGCTGGTCTGACTTGGACTGAAAGTGATATTCACCTGACTGGTTATGGAGGTGCTGTTTGCAAGGTTCTGGGTACTGCCAAGACTTATCTTAGAGTAGATTTGTTCGAAGCTGAAGTACCAGTGTTTGTTGTGCGGGATGATTTGCAAACAATGCCGGTCCTGATTGGCAGATCAGTATTGAATAAAAACGACGCCGTAACTGTAGTACGAAAAGGAACTGTGAGGCTTTTCAACAGTGAATTTTCAAAGCTACCCGAACTTGATGAACTTCCACCAAAAAAATTAGTATTAACAACAAAAGTTACGACAGAAATTCCATCAAATCACATTGGATTTGTGAGCGTTTTGTCCAAAGATGACCACAACGGTGACGTGTTCGTCGATTTACGAAATTGTACTGAGCCTGGCAGGGAATATATTCTTCCAAGTTGTGTGATATCGGTGATATCGGCAGAGGGAGCGCAGATCCCAATCCTCAATCTTTCAGGGAAGTCAATATGTTTCACGCAAGGCCAGGTGATGGCAAGAGGTGTTGTATGTAGTCCCGCATCTGAAAATGTAAGTATCTGTCATAAAGTTGATACTTGTGAATTGCCAAAATTTACTTTGAATAGTTTGAATGGTCGGGTTTCTTCCAATTTATCTCAATCGGATATCAATAATCTTTTGCGGCTTTTAAACAAATATCGTGATTGTTTTGCGGAAAATATACATGAGTTGGGTTTTATTAATGACGCAGAGATGAAAATTACTCTGTCGGATGACAAACCTGTTACCTACAGACCTTACAGACTCTTGATATGCGAAAGAGAGAATGTAAGACAAATAGTGAACGAAATGCTTTCAGCCAATATTATACGGGAATCCAGCTCGCCATATTCGAGTCCAATAGTCCTAGTTAAGAAAAATAACGGTGAAACTAGAATGTGTGTCGACTATCGTGCCCTCAACGCAAAAACAATAAAGGACGGCTACCCGCTGCCAAGGGTTGATGATCATCTGGAGGTTTTGAAGGGATGTAATTATTTTACGACTTTGGATATGACAAGTGGGTACCATCAAATACCAATGGCCAAGGAATCAATAGATAAAACAGCCTTCGTGACTCCAGATGGGCAGTACGAATATCTCAGGATGCCATTTGGGTTGGTTGGTGCCCCAGCCAGATTCCAGAGGACAATAAACCACATTTTGGGTTCAATGAGATTTTCCACGGCATTGGCATACTTGGATGATATATTAGTTCCCTCCCCTAACGTCTCGTCTGGCTTAATAGCTCTTGGTGATGTTTTCAAAACTTTTAGAGAAGCAGGTGTCACTTTACGCATGTCAAAATGTAAGTTTTTCCAAGAAAACATAGATTATTTGGGACACGAGATTAGTGCTGCCGGCATACGACCCGGTGCTACGAAAATTGTCGCAGTGGAAAAGTTTCCTGTTCCCAAAAATGTACATCAAGTTCGTCAGTTTATTGGGCTGTGTAGCTACTTTCGGAAGTATGTCAAAGATTTTGCACAAATTGCTCGCCCTTTAACCTATCTAACTAAGAAAGATGTTGCCTTTAAATGGGGTGTAGCGGAGCAGGCTGCTTTTGAAAAACTTAGAGGAGTTTTGATCAAACGGCCCTTGCTTGCTATATACGATCCCAAGTTAGAAACAGAGGTACATACTGACGCTTCGAAAGTCGGACTTGGTGGAATTCTTTTACAAAGGCAAAATGATAGCAATTTGAAACCCGTCTTATATTTTAGTCGACAGACGACAAAAGAAGAGCAGAAGTACCACTCCTTTGAACTGGAAGCGTTGGCTGTGGTAAATTCTCTTCAGAGATTTAGAGTTTACCTTCTTGGACTGTCATTCAAGGTTATAACTGATTGCAATGCCTTGAGAACGGCTATGACTAAACGCGATTTAATCCCTAGAATTGGGAGATGGTGGCTCAGCACTCAGGAGTTTGATTTTACGGTTGAATATCGCGCAGGGTCAAAGATGGCTCATGTGGACGCATTGAGTCGAAATCCAGTAGAAGATACTGTTAGTCAACCTGGGCAGCAAGAAGTGAATGTCCTTCAAGTAGACATCACGACTGACGACTGGGTATTATCGGCACAAAATAACGACGATCAATGCAAAGAGTTGCTAGAGACACTTTCTAGGAAACCGGCTAACAACGACGAAAAGCAAGTTCATAAGGACTATGTGTTGAAGGACAACAAATTGTATAGGCGAACTTCAGATGGTCCGAAATGGTATATACCAAAGGCAGGCAGGCGGATTGTGACTATGTTCCATCATGACAATATGGGTCATTTCGCTGTCGAAAAGACGCTAAAAGCACTGAGTAGCAAATATTGGTTTCCACGAATGAGGAAGTACATAGCTCGTTACATTGCTGCTTGTTTGCCGTGTGCCTACAACAAAGCTCCGGTAGGAAAGCAACAAGGATTTTTACACTCGATCGAAAAGGTGTCGACTCCAATGGATACTATTCACATCGATCATTTGGGACCATTCGTTAAGAGTACCAAAGGGAATACTCATTTAATAGTGGCGGTTGACGCTTTCACTAAGTTTTTACACGCCAAAGCTGTTTCTAGTACGAAGACTAGGCCAGTAATCAGCTTCTTAGAGAATATTTTTCTCACATTTGGTACCCCAAAACGCATTATCTGCGACAGAGGTACCAGTTTTACTAGTAGCACTTTCAAGAGCTTTGCAAAGGACTTGAGTATTAAATTAGTCCTGAATGCAACAGCGACACCACGAGCTAATGGGCAAGTGGAGCGCTACAATAAAACTTTGTTGCATGCTATTTCAACTTCCTATGATGATGAGAGGAAGTGGGATGCATCTATAAGTGCCGTTGTGTTTGGTATCAATTCAGCCGAAAATAGTTCTACTGGGAAGAGTCCCTATGAATTATTAGTTGGCTATAGACCTAGAGCAATGGGAGATGCATTCTTGAGCGTAGCGGTAGTAGACGACTCAGTGGAAAGAGACTTTGAAAAATCTAGACAGGAAGCCGCTATGAACATTAAAATGGCGCAGAGTAAGCAAAAGGCCTATTTTGACGCGAAGAGGAGAAAATCTCATCAGTATAGCGTAGGGGACCAAGTTGTCCTAAGGAGGACGAATGTTTTGAACGAGGGTAAGAGTAAGAAGCTCTTGCCGAAGTTTAGTGGTCCTTACCAAGTCAAAGAGGTACTAGACCATGATAGGTACATTGTGGAAGACCTAGCGGGGTCAAAACGGGCAAGAAGGAAATATCAGGGTATTTGTTCTGCAGACAAAATGAAGCCCTTCACAGCTGCTCTTGAGAGTAGTGAGTCTGAGTCAGAGAACGACTTAGGAAAAGAGGAATCCGAAAAAGTCTTGGATAACGAGAAGTCTGATAAAGTATCAGAAAGCTAAATGTAGCTGTGAATTATGGTTCGATAATTTTTGTTTGAATATTTTGTATCTTTTTATGATTTGAGGATGACGGATGCTGTTGGTGACTGGCCACCACTGTCGGTGTCTGTCAGGCTTCAAATTGTAAATATTGTTGGTGCGAGTTTACTAATGTATTTTTCCATAGGTAGCCTAAATTGTTTCCGGGACGGAAAAGAGGTAGCGTGGTCGACTGTGACAAACCAAACATCCCCGATCATAAAGAGTTGTTATGGTGACAAATATCTCGGCACAAAAACGTGTGAGTCACCCCAACCGTCGAAACATCGGACGATCGAGATAGCGCGGAATCTAGGAAAAGGCAGTCGAGTCGTTACTTTTGAGGCGGCATTATTATTGTATTTGATTTTTCGAGTGGGAATATATTCAGTTATTTAAATTAATTATTGTGCTATTGGTAACGACCTTTATACTTGATATTTTGAACATTTATTTGTGATTTCTTGTTTTTTTTTATTCTTCAATATTTTGTAGAATTGCGTAATTCGTCATTGAAAAGAATTTGCTGATCTATAAAAAAAAATGTTGTTCAAGGTTTATCCTGAAGATGCGACTTCATCTTTTAATTTCCTTTCACGAGACCTATAGTTACAGCACCAGCGCAGCGCCTCCTTTTCCAATCAGCTTTGGACGTGACTCTTGGACTTTTTGAACGACTTCATTCTTCTTTATTTTTTCCTTCTATCAAGTCTTGGGACAGTATCGTCAGAATGCTTAGCTCTGATCTGTCATCTATTTGTGTGATCCACATGGCTTGGGCCTTAAGTTTGGGACCTCGCGTTCACCAATCCATCAGGATGAGCCACGAGACTTTACAGATTCCGGAGATCATTCTCAAATACTTGAGCTCGTCCTTTTTTTCAGATGATAAACTCATTCGTCATTCAAGTGGTTTAGGGGGATCACTACACTGATCACCATATTGAACATTCTGTAGAACTGGCAACTTGATCATCTATCAATGATCGTGTCAACAGATTTGTCTCCAATCGAATTATTCAACGCTTGAACGTGAACAAAACACCAAGTCTAGAAACCTGACTCATCTTCTTTCCAAATCAATGAGCTTTCTCTAGCAATCGACGTTACTGGAGTAGATTATTACTTTTCTCAGCACAATTTTGACCTTGAAATCAATTTTTATTTTTTGGAGAAGCTAGAAGACATGTGTCTGCCTCCGGTTTTCAATGATAGATGAACATACAGGTAACACCCTGTATGTTGATCTAATGGTATGTCATAATTTTAAGAAGGAGTTCCTGGATAAATTTTAAGTCAAAAAAGTCATATAAACTTGAGTCTAAAAAAATAAATAAAAAAAAATACAATGTATTTAGAAAAAGAGAAGCTTATTTTTTCGTCGTTCGATATTGTTCACAATATGAAGTTTTTGAAGGTAGCATTGTGGATTTGGCAAACATTATTGCGTAATTAAGTCGTCCCGAGACATCGTAGATTATAGAATAGATGACCGAAGTGATGAGAGAGGAGAGAGGTCCATGTTGGCGTCACAGGTGGACATCTGGGAGTAACCAAGCCGTTGGGCAAGCTGCGAAAAAGGTTTTACTGAGTCAACTGCCAGGCTGATGTCCGGGAGTGGTGGAGAAAGTGCGCCGTATGTGCTGCAAGTAATGGACCTCAGAAACGCTCAAAAACTGTTCCTATGCATCAGAACAATGTTGGAAGCCAGTTTGAGAGGATCGCCATAGATATTGCTGAACCGTTTCCTGAATCAAACGGAAAAAATTAATAGATTCTGGTCATGATGGATTACTTCAGCAGGTGAGCCAAAGCGTAACCAAGAAGCGACAACGGTAGCTGATGTAATTTACAAGGAGTGGATCTGTCGTTTTAGTGTTCCATTGGAACTCCATTCGGGGCAGAAACTTTTAATCGGCGTTGTTCCAGAATGTTTTTGACGTCTTGAAGAACAAGAAGACAAGAACGAACACGCTGCACCCACAATCGGATGAAATGGTGGAACGAATGAACAGGACCATCAATCGTCACTTGGCCAAAGTTGTCTCTGACCATCAAAGAGACTGGGACGAATATCTCAATCGGTTTTTTCTGGCATACCGCGGTCTGCAGTTCACGAATCGACAGAAAAAACCCCAGCAAGGATCATCATGTGTCGTGAACTGCGGCTGCTCTGCGATCTGAATTTTGTCTGTCCATGCACCTGGTGACGATCTCGCTTGAGAAGACTACGCAGGCAATCTCCACAGAAAGATGGACAATATACATCCGCGAGTCCGTCTGAACATCCAAACTGCCAGCGACAGGATTAAGGAGGCCTACGACGTGAATGCCGTGGAAGGCGGGTTCCATGCTGGGGATTTGGTTTGGCTGTATAACACACAGGAGCGACGTGGCTTCTCTCTAAAACTTGAAAGTTTTTGGGAAGGCCCTTATGAGATTCCGGAGGAAACCAATGACGTCTACTACAACATCCGGAAGCCACCACGAGGAAAACCAAGGGTTGTTCATCTCATCCGTTTGGCTCGATATGCTAGGAACAGGAACCAGGACGATCAAGATGCTGCAGTTAGGCGGAACAGGACACCCGAGAAAAATATGTGACTGGAAACATTCATGTCACTAAAGTCCAATGGTCAGAAAGTCCAGAATGGCGTTACCCTAGAAAAAAAGCTGGATTTGTTTTAAGCACCGGAGAAGTACACGTTGGGCCACTGGATCAGTAAGGACCTCAGCATAAAGAGTGGACTTGCTGCTGTTTTTGAACGGAAATTTGGACGATTGGATCATCTGCGACGACAATGGTCAGAGGTGGGGAAGGCGCTCCAAATCATGGAAGGAATACGACACCGGTTCTACATTGTGACGAATAATCTTCCACAAGATCTGACCACCTACAGTGATCTCTGGAGGGTCCTCAAACATCTTCGAGACTTGATGCTGTCACAGGACCTGACTCAATTGACAATCCCAAAGATGACCACTGACTGAGTGGACTGGCGACTAGTGAGACAGTAACTGAAGGTGATTTTCAAGGGGAGTGGCATTGACATCCTGGTGTACTGCTATCCTTGCCGGAGGACGAGCAAGAGGACAGGAGGGAGCAATGCGACAAAATAAAGCCAGTGGCTCAACACACCACGCCTCGCACAAACATATCGGATGTTGTCCCTTTTGGCACAAAGTCGGTCCACTGTGGGTGGTCATCGAATTTTCGAGTGTCTTTCTTGTTGTACTTGAAGCTTCGCCATCTATCAAGGATTCTCGATAATTCTACACAATTCAGGCAGTTTCGGGAAAGGGGCTGAGGTATATAAAAGAAGGCTCTCCGCCATGAGAGGAACGGTAGTGTTTTGGTTTTGGTCGTTGAAGAAAAGTTGTGAACGGGCAATTAAAAAACATAAATAGGTGACTTTACATAATAAGTTGACTGGAAATGAATCAGTTAAAGTTGGACGTTTGTTTCTATAGCCGAAAAACATTACAATATTATAACGCTAAATTTTGGAAAGCTGTGGATCTACAGAGACGGTTCTGATCTCAAATTGTAGCAATTTTAGTCCACCTAAAAAAAGTATCTCATAGTTATAATAAAAAAATTAGTCGTTCAGGGTGAAAATTGCCAAAAACTGGATCATGGATAGAAGTTTTTTTGAAATTTGACAATGTTGCGTTCGACGCTCGAGGTCAAAAACTTGAATGATTCATTGAACCAACATCATAAACAAATCAGCAAAAAATGACAACTACCGGATACCGGATCTAACGCAAGATACCCCTTTTCAGACGACATGGTTACTGGATAACATGGTGAAAGGATATTTCCTCAATCTGGATGATACAGAAATCACAAGAGTGAATTGGTCGGCATGTAGCTTTGACTCCAAATCTACTGAGTAATCAACTGCGTAAGTATGTCGATCAAAGGAACATAATGAGACCTTGCATCAGTAAAAGCTACAAATTTGAAAAATAGAATTAGAGCGGGTATTGACTTATTGATAATAACGGTTTTAACAGTAAAAAAGCCATTTTAGCTCAAAAATCAAATTTCTGTGAGGTACGTATTGACGTATTGAGCTCTTTCAGTCATTAAAAAAAGATATGTTGGTTATGAATCAGTCTCCAGAAAGACTTTCATGAGAATGAAATATATTTTGTGAAAGACACTTCACAAAATAATTACTCGATTAGCAGAAAGTGCATCTCAAAGTGAAGGAAACCCAACAAACATAGAAGGTCAGATTCACCGCTTCTCGACCTACGAATTGGTCGAGAGATAATAATGTCCCATTATGAAAAGGGCAAAATTACCGACATTTGTCCACATATTTCCCTATGTGAGGAAGAAAACTTAAGTAATCTGGAAGTAATAAAGAGGTCCTTTCCAAGCATAAGGTTGAAGGTAAATGAAGGAACTGTCAACCTGTTTTACGTCAAAATGTGGGAAATCTGACCCTATGTTGGTTCTCAATGTAACCTATTTCTTACCTGTTGGTAAATAACAATGACAGGCAAAATACACTTGCGTATTGATGTGATATGGACAAGGATACAGAACTATGGCACCGTCGCGTACATGTGTAAATAATGGAGTATGGCTTTTGTCACGTGTCAAAGTGAAGAAATTACTATGGCGTCTTACTTGGTATAATATTCCCGAAGTAGTTTATTGATTATTGGAAGGAAATGTATCTGCGAAAAAAACTTTTCTGTATAATATCGGGAAGATACTTGCAGTGAATTGTTGTGCCCTAATTACATGTCCATTTCGATACATTATTACCATTCAGAGTTTGCGAAATTTTGAAACATAACCTTGAATACAAGATATAACTATATTAGCGTAGGAATGTTATGAACTTGCCAGTGGTGGTGATCATCTTTACCTTTTCCTATAATTTTTTTTCGAAAATTGTGTATTAACGGAGTTACAGGGTGTTGAACTTAAATTTTATTTGCAGTTTTTTTTTGCCATGCCTTTTCCACGCTCATGATATTTTGACGAAATCTCTTATTTGGGGCTTTTTCGGGATGAGAAATTCCAATTTTATCGCATTTTCTAGAGGGGAATGGTCCTAACTTTTTTTTGCTACACTGTGTGCGGCTTTTGAGTGAATATTTTCATTCTCCAAACTTTTTGACATAAAAAAGGTCTACTACTTTTATTTCGATAAATCTCACCGTTTTCGAAAAATACGCTAAAATAACTCTGCTTGCATGTGATCAATACGAAATAATCTTAACTTATCTTCATCTTTTAACATAGCATGCTTTGGAATCATGCGCTATAAGTTGCCGTAGAAACATATTTGATCAGAATCAGTTTTGACAGTTGGTAATTTTTCACATTTTTTCATTTTTTTTATTTTCAGTATTCTGTCATTGACAGCGTTACAACAAATTTTTTAGAAATTACCAACTTTCAAAACTAATTTTTCTGAAACTTGTTTCTACGGTTACTATAACGCATGTTTCCAAACAAAAAAAAAATGTTTTTTTTTCAATTTTTTAATAGTAAAATTTATCCTCTTTTAAAATTTTAGGAAAATGAATATACCATTACATATATATATGCTACCATTTAAGTCAACGCCATCTAGTGGCGACGGTGAAGGTCAAACATTCAAAACCAAAAAAATAATTTGTAGTGCAGATAATGCATGCTCTGCATATGAGCCCAAGTTCGTTAAAATCGGTCAAGCAAAACGGAAGAAATCTCCGTTTGTTTAAAAAAAACAATCGAACTTCCCCCACCGCTTTATTTTGATAGAAAAAAACGTTCAAGGCAAAAAGTGTAGGTGAATAGTCAGTTAATATGAAAATGATATCATCGATATATTTTCATTGTTCAAAATTCTATAAAAATCCTATTTTTCTACTTGGTTTTGGTCGTTACGCCCCCTAGTGACCATTTTGGTATTAATTTTTTTTGCCGCAAGCCTCTACGATGAATAGTACCCGGGATATGGCCGTCGACCTCTCTTAGTTGTACACCCTGTACAAAAGACAATGCCTAGAGATCATCGATTGTTCGTTGGGGCATCGCAGGTCAATATTTCAAATCATTTGGCCACTTCATTAATTTGAGCGTTTGAGGTTATTCATAAAGTTGAACGACCTTTGTTATAACCGATAACCCAACAGACAGACAAACTAACCCAAACAAACCCAACAGACAGGTGGCGATAAAGACAGAATGTTGGTCATGATCTAGTAATATTTCACCTAAATTCAGAGGAAATATAATCTTGTCATTGAAGTAAACTTTTTTGGTTATTTTCAAGTAACTTCAGACTTCTCCGTATACCTTATATAGTGCGGCTCCCTCCTTTTTATTTTAAAAATGCACCAAAAATCTTGAAACTTGGCATACTTCATTTGCTGTCGAAATACTACTTTTTAATATTACTGACGTACTTTTAGTATTCAAGATGTCGGCTGGGCGCCATTTTTTATAAATTGAAGCAATTTTTATTTATGGCGGGAATCGTAATTTTCATGAGACGGAAAGAATCTTAAATGAGCGCTTCCCGGACCGTCCGATATGCAGGAAATATCTTCGCGAATTAGTGCGGAAATTCATCGAGACTGGTAATGTTCAGAGCTTGAAGAATCAAGGGCGACCATCTATTTCGGAAGATAAACAAATTGCAATCATTGGTGAGATGGTGGTAAATCCTGAACAGTCGACTTCTCAGGTTGCAGACAACTGTGATACTTCGTCTGCTTCCGTAAAACGATTGCTGAAAAAACAGAAATTTTATCCTTATAAATTTCAAATGGTGCACCAGTTGACTGAAGATGATCCTGACAGACGTGTGGAATTTTGCGAAATTATGACCGATAGAATAGGCCGAGAACCGAGATACGTTCAAAATATTTGTTTTAGTGACGAGTGTACTTTCTTTTTAAATGGCCGTGTACACAGGCAAAATGTTCGTTATTGGAGTGACGTAAATCCGCATGTTTTTAGGGAAACCCACACGCAATATCCCGAAAAGGTTAACGTATGGGCTGGCATATTGGGAAACCATATTGTTGGTCGTGTTTTCATTCAAGAAAACTTGACAGGGGACCTGTATTTGAACTTGTTAGAAATTGAAATAGAGCCTTTGATTGTACAAATACGTCAGAATAATCCCAACGAATTTGGCATGGCACCAATTTTTCAACAGGATGGTGCGCCTCCTCATTTCACCAGAAATGTAAGGCAGTATTTGGACATAACTTACCCCAATCGTTGGATTGGTCGTCGGGGTCCTACCGAATGGCCTGCCAGGTCGCCCGATTTAACACCATTGGACTTTTTTTTATGGGGATATTTAAAACAGAAAGTATATGCAACACAGCCAGACTCTCTTTTAGATTTACAGCAAAGAATTACTGCTTTTTATCAAAATATTAATGTTGATACTTCCGAAAAAGTCCGTCAGGAGTTCTCAGACAGATTATTTCATTGTTTGGGGGTCAACGGAGGACAATTTTAACATTTTTTACAATAAAAATTAAAGTATGCTTTCTTTGTTCTAATTTCACGAATTTCTTTATCTTGTTAGTTTGACAGTTTGTCATATCCGCACGGATGCGTTTCATCCTATGAAATTTTTACACAATAATCCACTCGATAAGACCTTTCGAATGATGTGTCACACGACACCCCTTTCCAATTAAAAAAATGTTTCAAAATGGCGCCCAGTCGCCATCTTGAATGCTAAAAGTACGTCAGTAACATCAAAAAGTAGTATTTCGACAGCAATTGAAGTATGCCGTTTCAAAATTTTTGGTGCACACAAAAAAAAAGGGAGGGGTGACCTTTTAGAGCCGCACTGTATACCTAATATGTCGTCGTTGAAGGTAAAACTGCGCCCGGGGCGAACTCTAGGATCGGCGCTAGGGTTGCCACCTTTTCAATTGGTCAGAAAGCGCCGCTGGCGAAAAATTTTCTGGTTGTATTTCCCCTACTTTATAATTAATTTTTCCTCATTTCTAGTAGGGGAAGTTCATTTAATGTTAATATGTAGGTTTGTTGGCGCCCCCCCACTTGTGGCGCCCGGGGCGGGCGCCCCCTTCGCCCCCCCCCTTCGCACGGCGCTGGTCGTTGTATATGACACAATTCATGTTAATTTTTAGTAACTTGTAACTATAGCTACTGAATAACTTACAGGAAAATTATCTGATAGACCTTTATTTATGTCGTGAATAAGATATACTTGCCTCGAGCTAATTACTGATAGCTGTTTATGTTTATGACTTTGAAGTTAAATTGCAAGTTAAAAGGAGGTAGTTTTATAACAAATCAATACATTTATCTTTTCTTCTGGTCAAGAGTTCTTAAATTGTTTGTTGGGAATAAGAAGGTTTCCCTTTATATTAAAACCTAGCTATCCATTTCTACAAATATCAAATCTTATGGTTAAGTACTGTAGACGGTCCACAAAATGCAATTTAATTTATTGAGTTCAGATCACAGATAAGAGGGTTCGGGTGGGTTTGGGTTTGGATCATCAACATATTAATGGATCGAATTTTTAATCGGTGGGTATCTACCTATATTTTGAATATTTATGACCATGTTGGTATTCTTTTTCAAGAATATAAAGCGGTTCACCGAGGCTTCTGATAATACAAGAACAAAGAATAATTAGGCTTGATAAGTATGGTGATGTGAAGTTCTCGATAATAAGATTTTCGAGAATAATTGTTATTATACTGAACAATTATTATGCTGATAATATAGTTTCGAGGGTTTTATACATATGTAGATCATGAAAATAGTATTGTATACCACAAGTCTATAATCTCGTCTATAATGATAGCTATATTAATCCAGAAGATAGTACTATTCCGAGGGATTAATAGCCATTATTGCGAGTAGTAGGTATACCCCTCTACTTTATTAACGACGTAATTATTTATTTGATATTTCAAATTTCCATCCATCTCAATACAAATACATTGATACGAGTTAGACACAGACACCATAGAAAAGTGAATACCTATAATATTGGCGATTCAAAGAGTCAGCGGAGCGGCCTCTGGCGTTTTGTGCTCGAACTTTCGAGAGCGTGATAGACATCAGCTGTCTCCATGCTGTTTCTATTGGGATCGTGATAACTTGAAGATATATTCCCGATTTTTTTATGAAAAGATTTTGATAAACCACGTTGTTAAGTGATTATAGTGTATAGTGTGCTAATTGAATGGTATTTTTCGGGTTTTGTTGTTATTGTTGGAATCATAAACTTATCGGCATCAGTCTGAAGGGTGTCGATATCAAAAAGCCTCAAGTGTAGTGGCTTTTAGCCAACAAAATAGACGATTATAGAGTGCATAGATCAAAGGTATCTAATTTTATTAAATGTATATATTTCATTGATTGAAAGATCCCACCGATATTGGTGATAAAAATCATCATTAACAATGGAAGATCATACGAATGCTCGCCGATATCCGAAGAAAGTTCGTAATAGGCATAATTGTCGCGTACCTCACTGCAATGAGAAGACAATCATCATCATCATAATTTTCCAAAGGACCCACGTCGTAAAAAAACTTGATCGAATCCCGATTCACACTAAATTTTCCACAGCCAATCTTCCTTCATGAAGAGGCCGGTCAAATCCATTCAGAGCGTCCATTAAATGTTCCAGTTCATTAAAGGCACCATTTCTCAATTGACAACACTCTGCCGATACGAAACACTCGACTGATACGAACAACAAATATAAATTCAGGCGCGAAAACCTTATACGGGCTATGAGTAAAATGCAGTTGTCACGCTCTCGAAAGTTCTCGCGCGTTCCGCTGTGGCGCTGCTTGAGCTGTTTGAATCGCCAATAATGATAATCTTAGCAACTTTTCTATAACGGAAACTTTTGAGTTTGTTGATATCGTTACCATGGTATTACCATCAACTTCATTTTTTCAAATGGAATCCCCCATTTTTTATTTCATTTTCGAATTCTACTTCAAATTCCCAATAATATGATGATGATATTTTTATGTGTACAGGATGGACGAAAAATAAGCTACGGCCATCAACTTCATGATTTCAACTGGAAATTAACCCCCTTTTTTTATTTCTTCTACATCAAACTCCAAGTATATGTTTCATATACCATGTTTTTAACCACAGTCATCGAGAAATTCACGATTGATCAAATTTAAATTATTTCTGAACAATCGTGAATTTCTCGATTACTCTTATTGGGGTTAGGTTAAGGACATGTCACATGAAACTTACTTAGAGTTTGATGCAGAATTCGTAAATAAAATAAAGAAAGGGTTTCCATTAGAAAAAATTGAGTTGATGATCGTAAGTTATTTTTGGTGCACCCTGTACACATAAAATTATCATTATCATATTGCTTGGGATTTGATGTAGAATTCGACAATATAATAAAAAAATGAGGTTTCCATTTGAAAAAAAATTAAGTTGATGGTCGTAACTTATTTTTTGTACACTCTGTACACATAAAATTATTATCACTAAATAAACCGCAATCAAAAATAAAAACCGATGTGTCCAAACGTTTTCTCACAAAACAAACCCCTGAAATTTAGATGAACGAGAAACATTCAATTTAGTTTATAATTAAAAAATCTGTACTACATAATAAATTTTCAATTCACATAATATTTATTTGGTTTAAAAAGATTAGGTATTCCACAATTTATAACAAACCAACAAATTATTTAAATGAAAAGATAAAATATTACTTACATTATTTGATACTGTGGTGAGTAGGTTGAAGCAATAAGAAGAAATAATGTAAATAAGTATTTTTTGTGTTGGTACTAATATACTCGCGAATATATTAATTTATTTCAAATGTAGGCTTGATTTTGATATAAGCATTACACACACAGATCACTGTTCAACAGCAATAGAATAATAAACCAAAAACACTTAACATAAAAACTTTCAAATTGGCGTTTTGAATTTGAAAATTACTAATGAAATCACGCGGGAACCCTTAAATCATTGTCCAACCCAGTAAATGAAATAACGCAAAAGACTAGCCCTGGAATTCCCGCCACCACCATCAGAGGCGTATCTATCTATACGTGTAGATAGACCTTTGCTTGTAGATACCTCTTATGATTCCTAACGAAGACATTTTACAGGATCAAAACTTCCGTCACCAATGGTATTTGTGTACATTTGCGTGTCATTGTTCACAGACACGTTTTGAGAAAGACAATAAACAATCCCTATGTCAAGAAATCAAATTGATGGTGCCATTTGCACTATTGGATATGTTACAGTAAATGTTAGGAATTCAGTGAAAGCTAGCTTTTACTAGTTGATGCTAGCAATTACTTGATCCGTTAAGAAATGTTAAATTTTGAAAAATATTGTACACTTTTACTAGTGAATGTTGGAGAAACTTTATCAAATCAACTTTTACTGAAAGCAGTTAGGAAAAGTACTTTTTGAAACTTATTTCCGCCTTTTAACTAACCCAAGGTGCACGGGGCACTAAATGATGTCGCTCATGCGACATAAAAACTTTTGCCAATCCCAAACTAACCCAAAGTAACCCAAACTAACCCAGACTAACCCCTACTGAGAATACTTAAGTATTTTCTATAATACGGTATCTGAACAATGTTCACATTGTACACCTGCGATTCATAACTCTCGTATTTTCCAGAGCGTCTAATCTGTCGGCGAATTCCAACTCGGACCAAAAACGATATTTATAATTACGATAATAATTTTCAGTGTAGCAGCTTTCACTAGAAAAGTTACGTGAATGCTAACAATTACTAGTAAAAGTATGATGAAGTCGATCGAGTTCAACTTTCACTAGCTGAATGTTTCCAAATCAGGAAAAGCTCACTTTTCCTAGTAACAGTTAGCTTTTTTTACTGATTACCAGGTTTTACAATCATAGATTGATGAAAAATAATGTATTTTTGTTCACATCAACTTGTAACTTCATATAAATAATCTTGAATGAAATTGATTGAACACATGTTTCGTTATTTTTTGAATTTCAATCCCTAAGGGGGTCAAAGTCGGTCTCAAAGGAGATGAGGTGAGAAAAATCATCAATTGATAAAATATCATGTATTTTTGGTACCATATCATCTTAAAACTTCGTATACATTATCTCAAATGAAATCAATTAAATACGTGTTACGTTTTTTTGCGAAATCCATTCCCTAGGGGAGTCAAATTTGGACTCAAAGGAGTGGGTGGATGAAATCGTTAATTGATGAAAGATTATGTATTATTGTCAACATCATGTTGAAACTTCATATTAACAATCTTGAAAGTAGTAAGAGCTGTGGCGGTTCGGCCTCATTTCCCAAAATGCCCGCTAGGTGGCGCCACGATACGGTGGCGCCACGATAGCGCGACCGTCACCACGTGCGCGTGACATCATCCGTCGTCGGCGTGTTGTGTGGGGGTTGGGGTGGGGTGTGGGGGTCTTTGCGACCACGTGCGCGTGACGTCATCCGTCGGTGTGCGGTGTGACCGTTGGTGGGGGTGGGGGTGGGGGGTTTGGGATGACATTACATTTTATGAACAAAAAAAGTTCATGATTCAAGCCTTGAAGAAATTGAATATTGCGGGTAAGTGTTATCATCATTCAGTTCTAAATTTAGCTCGAATGCACGGTTCTCTTATCAGTAACAAACGAGTCTCAGCACGCGGTATTCTTATCACCAGTAGACAGCATGTGGTTTTCACGTCACACTCCTCTTATCAATAGTTCTAAATTTAGCTCGAATGCGCGGTGTTCTTATCAATAACTGACGCCTCATGGTCTGCAGGAAACTATAGTTTGATATTTATCCATGTAAAATTATCTCATTTCAATTTTATTCATTTTTTCAGAACCAATATATCAGTACGAAAATTCAATGCAAATAATTGTGGACAATTGTCAATCGAATTTCTATATAATAATATGACATGATCGAGAACCATCAGTAGCGTTGAGAGTGTCATCATGACTAGAACTATAACAATAACGGGAAATACTTCTGTGTTGAAAGCAGAATTCAATCCACCCATATTTTTGGATGAAAATAAAGAATATTTTTTGGGGTTGGCTGATTTTGAATCGTTTATGAGTATACCTAACATACAACCGGGTAGCAATAAAATATATGTAGCGGATAAAGTTATCACAATTCCAGAAGGAACTTACGATTTAAAAGATATTGAAACATATATTAATTCTGTAATTGATGACATTTTTGGAGAAAAAGTTGGGTTTAAGATGAAAGCAAACCCCAATACATTAAAATGTCAGCTTTATTGCACAAAGGAAATAGATTTCACACCAAGTGACTCCATAGCGAAAATATTGGGTTTTAAGAAACGAAAAATTGCATCAAATGAATTTTCTGAATCGGATGAAGTTGTTAATATATTTAAAGTTAATGCAATTTGTGTTGATTGCGACATTTGCATTGGATCATATAGTAATGGTCTACCCGTTCATATAATTCATCAGTTTTTTCCTTCTGTTCCTCCAGGGTATAAAATAGTGGAATCACCATTACCAATACTTTATTTCCCCATCAGCGTCAAGACAATCAACAACATCACTGTTAAAATAGTAGATCAAGACGGTGATTTGATTAATTTCCGAAACGAGACCATAACAGTTCGATTACATCTTAAACATTAGAAAATATTATGGTTATTAAATACAACTATCGCTATTTCAAACAATCGCCATATAAAAGGGAGAAGCTGTCTATAGAAACCAGTCCAAGACGAAACTCCAACCAGTTAACATCACAAGAAACCAGCCCAAGACGAGACTCCAGCAAGTTAACATCACAAAATCACCAATTTCTTATATCTCTGGGGTTAAAAGTATTGAAATAATGGATATATTAAACGTTGATGAAAAATTATATGTAGATAATTCAATAATAAGCTCTGAGCTTCATTCATATCAACCGTTTGTCTCTTCAAAATTTGAATACAATGATGAAATTCGCATACCTGTTCAAGAACTTGATATATACACACTACCTTCAGGGAGTCATCTTTACATTGAAGGTACCTTGACCAACAATAAGGGTGCCTATTCTAAAAAATTACAATTTGTCAACAATGGTATAGCTTATTTGTTTCGAGAAATTCGCTATGAACTTAATGGAGTTACTATAGATTCCGTAAGAAATGTTGGTTTAGCTTCAACCTTGAAGGGTTATCTTTCATATAATACAAATGAAAGTCTAAAGCTGCAAAATGCTGGATGGTTTCCAAATAGAGATGAAAAGGAAAACATTTTAGTTGATGATAAAGGAAAATTTAATGTATCTATACCTTTGAAAATGTTGATGGGATTTTTTGAAGACTATAAAAAAATAATCTTGAATATGAAACAAGAACTGGTTTTGATCCGAGCCAGCGATGATGTTGATGCAGTTTTATATGTTGAAGATATGCAAAATCCGTCACCCGAAGCGGAAAATCCAAAAGTTACATTTGACAAGATCTATTGGAAAGTACCTCATATTCAAGTTGATATACCACAACAACTAGCTTTAACACAAATTCTTGAAACAAATAAAGATCTGTTACTTGGATTTCGTAGTTGGGAAATTGTTGAATATTCCTCACTACCTGAAGCGACCCGTCATACTTGGCCTGTTAAAACAAGTAGTAAACTTGAAGCACCTCGTCATATAATAATTGGTTTTCAAGAAAATAGAAAAGGACACATCATGAAAGATGCTAGTCAATTCGATAATATAAATCTCTCAAATATTAGAGTATTTTTGAATTCTGAAAGATATCCATATCATGATTTGTATTTGAATTTCAATGATAACAAGTTTTCAGCTCTCTATGAAATGTTTGCAAACTTTAAAAATTCCTACTATGATATACCAAACGAACCAATTTTCAACCCTCAAAACTTTAAAAATAAGTGTCCAATCGCACATATTGATTGTTCCCACCAGAAAGAAACACTTCAAACAGGTACTGTTGTTTTGAGAGTTGAATTCGAGACAAATAATAATACAAAAAAGGATACATCAGTATATTGTCTGATTTTACATGATAAATTATTTAGCTACAATCCTTTAACAAAAATAGTCAAGCAATTGTAATACGCATGTTCTCAAATAATTATATAAACCATTTTATTTCTCTAAATGATGTTCAGTATGTCTCGAGAATTGAAGCTCTGCTTATCTTACCATTTAAAGAGATCGAAAGAATTGAAAAACAAATTCAAGATTATAGTGGTGAATAGCAGATGATGGTGAAATTCTCACAATTGAAAATATGAAACTACTCGTTTTGGATGTACAAGGATTTATAATTGAAAACAAAAAATTTATTCCTAAAGAACTGGCTGCCTATGATGGAGAAAAAATATGTCATTATATATTTAGATGTCCCTTTTCTATGGAACACTTGCCTCCAGAACTGCGTAAACAAGCAAACTGGTTGATGAAAAATCATCATTGTATTTCATGGAATGAAGGATTTACGCAATCACATAAGTTTTCCGACATTGTGAAAAACATAACAAGAAACGTGGATCATGTGTACGTGAAAGGAAAAGAAAAGGCGCAATACATTGGGAAATATTCATCGAAGCCCGTTATCGAACTTGATGACAAACCACCTTTATCGTTGGAAAAACCACATTGTCTATACCATTTATCATCACCCGCAATGTGTGCACTTACTAATGTTTTTAATTTGTATAAAACATGTTTAATGATTGAATAAATCACATTTTTGATTACATTTTTTATTTTATTTCAAACACCTTTTTATAAATATTTACAGGTAGGTATTCACAAATTTTCAACCCTCAAAAATAAGTGTCGAATCACACACAGTGATTGTTCTCATCACAAAGAAACACTTCAAGCAGGATATACTGCTTTGTTTTGAGAGTTGAATTCGAAACAAATAATAATATACAAGAAGGATTCATCAGTATATTGTCTGATTTTTACATGATAAATTATTAAGCTATAATCCTTTGACAAAAATAGTCAAGCAGTTGTAATTCGCATGTTCTCAAATAATTATATAAACCATCTATTTCTCTAAATGATGTTCAGTATGTCTCCAGAATTGAAGCTTCGCTTATCTAACCATTTAGTATGAGAATTTTATGGTGACTTACAAATAAAAGGTTCTGTATTGATTGAAAATAAAACAGTTCAATAATGAATACTATCAAAGAAGATGTGGTGAGTGAGCTACACAAACCAGCCAGAAGATTTTTTAAAAGAAGAGCAGTAATTGTAAAGGGGATCAATGATCTTTTTCAAGCAGATTTAGTTGAAATGCAACCATATTCAAAAATAAACAAAGGATATAGATATATTCTGGTTATAATTAATGTGTTTTCAAAATTTGTTTGGGCAATTCCTGTCAAAACAAAGACTGCTAAAGATGTAACCACAGCCATGAAATTAATTTTAAACAGTGTAAAAACACCCCCTAAAAATCTGCAGACTGATCAGGGAAAGGAATTCTTTAATACAGAGTTCCAAGATTTGATGAAAAAATTCAACATCAATCACTACTCAACATTTTCCAATATGAAAGCTAGCATCGTAGAGAGGGTGAACAGAACATTGAAAAACAGAATGTGGAAAAAATTCAGTTTGCAGGGAAACTATAAATGGTTAAAAATATTACCTGAGATAGTATCAGAATACAATAATACCAAACATTCTGTTATTGGAATGAAACCTATACAAGTATCTAAGGAACATGAGAAGCACCTACTATCAAAAGTTTATGGTCGCATAAAAACAGTGAATCCTTCCAAATATGAAAAGGGAGACTATGTGCGAATAAGTAAGTTTCGTGAGATGTTTTCAAAAGGGTATACACCTAACTGGTCAAATGAAATCTTTGTGATTAAAAAAATAAAAATCACAAATCCAACAACCTACATATTGGAGGATCATAGAGGTGAAGAGATACAGGGTGCATTTTATAAGGAGGAGTTGCAAAAAGTTAAACATCCTGACGTGTATTTGGTAGAAAAGATTCTAAGACGGAAGGGAAATAAAGTTTATGTTAAATGGTTGGGCATGAATAATTCACATAATTCATGGGTTATGAAAAATAATGTATTGTAATATCTTGTAATTCAATAAAAAACACTTGCTAGTAGATAATTCTTTTATTTCTATACAAATATACTCCTAGAATGGGTAGCATGATACAAAAAATGAATGCAAAGATTGATATAATAGCGAATTCTATATGATTTTTACATTCAAACGAATCAATAAGTACATTCCAGTTTGTTGGTTTAAAATTTTCATCTACAAAATAAAGTCTTAACTTAAAAGCTAAATATGACAAATTTTTAATTGACTCATCAATTTTTAGCCAATCAATCCATTATTAACAATTAATTTTTCTCAGTTTGATGGTCAAGAGTCATTATGATTGGTTGATATGCAAATAAACGTTTCTTGTATATTTGAATCCACTTGTATATACAAGGTATTGTTAAAAAGGCGCTCAGAAACAATACTTTTGCTGGAAGTCCTGTTGTCATTGCTAATTTTTATACTAAGGGATATATCGTGGCAATATTTATGTGTTCTAGTGTTCTTGTTTTCTTGTTGTCTTGTTTTCTTGTGTTCTAGTGTTCTTGTTTTCTTGTTTTCTTGTTGTCTTGTTTTCTTGTTTTCATGTTTTCTTGTGTTCTTGTTTTCTTGTGTTCTAGTGTTCTTGTTTTCTTGTTTTCTTGTGTTCTAGTGTTCTTGTTTTCATGTTTTCTTGTGTTCTTGTTTCCTTGTTTTCTTGTGTTCTAGTGTTCTTGTTTTCATGTTTTCTTGTGTTCTTGTTTCCTTGTTTTCTTGTGTTCTTGTGTTCTTGTTTTCTTGTTTTCTTGTGTTCTAGTGTTCTTGTTTTCATGTTTTCTTATGTTCTTGTTTTCATGTTTTCTTGTGTTCTTGTTTTCTTGTTTTCTTGTTTTCTTGTGTTCTAGTGTTCTTGTTTTCTTGTTTTCTTGTGTTCTAGTGTTCTTGTTTTCATGTTTTCTTGTGTTCTTGTTTTCTTGTTTTCATGTTTTCTTGTGTTCTTGTTTTCTTGTTTTCTTGTGTTCTTGTGTTCTTGTTTTCATGTTTTCATGTTTTCTTGTCTTGTGTTCTTGTTTTCTTGTGTTCTTGTTTTCTTGTTTTCATGTTTTCTTGTGTTCTTGTTTTCTTGTTTTCTTGTTTTCTTGTTGTGTCCAATCACACACACACAGTGATTGTTCTCATCACAAAGAAACACTTCAAGCAGGATATACTGCTTTGTTTTGAGAGTTGAATTCGAAACAAATAATAATACAAGAAGGATTCATCAGTATATTGTCTGATTTTTACATGATAAATTATTAAGCTATAATCCTTTGATAAAAATAGTCAAGCAGTTGTAATACACATGTTCTCAGAAAAGAAAATGACTAGATTGAAGGCTATTTGTGATTGACAGCTCCTTGATTTTGAAATCTTCTGCCAAATTGAAGCCCTGCATGTCTATTGCAATGATTGTTTCATACGAATACCAGGATTCATGGACTTTGTAATGAGTTCTCAAATAATTAACGAGTTTGATAGGTGGTCTCAAGTTTCCATAACCATCAAAATAAAACGCTTAATTTTCATTTATTATGTATGCAGTACAATGAGTTCCATGATTTTGTTAACTTTCTAGATTCAAAATACCACATTCCTTCACTTTAAATTTTTTTGAGAAGGTTGTCACACATAAATACACCTCTTTAATGTGAGATATTCAATATTTTCACATATTTTAGTATATCGTTATTTGAAAGGGATCTCTGCGAAAATATTATTTGATTTTTTTTATGGTTTTTTTCTTGATAGTGCCTCCTTTGTAGGGTTTAATGTATAATCCACCACCCTGCTTGGAAAGTTTTTCCATTTCTTTATTGTGTCGATGTAATTCTTCGAGTTGCTCCTTTGATACTTTAATATCATTAACGGCCTTAGCTATTCCAGCTGCACCACCGCCTAAAGCTCCTAGTGCACCCAAAATTGGAAGTAATAATGGAAGAAATCCACCAATTTTTTTGGGGGGTTTGATAACTCGTGTTTTCTTTTTTCTTTCGGTTCTCTTGATCCCCATTCCAAGTTTCCGTTTACCTTTCATAATTCCACTTACTGTTAGAGCAGCAATTCTTTCTCCTACCGAGGAATCTTTTGCTCCAACTCTCTGCCAAGCTTTATCTGCTAGAGCTTTATCCGCTCGATGTCGTTGAGGTAAATCAGTTGTTTGTGAGTATGCGATATCGTGTTCTCGACACGCAGCATCCAATGGATTGATACCAGTTTCTCCCCTATTCAATCTTTCTTCTAAATTTGTACCAGGACCACAAAATTGATAGCCAGGAATATGAAGCTCAACAGGTAGTCTATTAATCAGAGTGTTTATTAAACCTCGACCTTCCCTCTTGGAGTGTTTGGAGGAAGTGTACTTTCGTGAAGCGTGTACAATCATTTTATACCTATAGAGGTTTGTGTGTATCATTTAAATACTATTTTCAGTTTAAAAATTTGCAACACGATTGTCTATCGATTTCATGCTATCTGATCAATATGTCCATCTGATAAATGTATAAATACTTTTGCAAAAAACAATTCTGTTTATTGATATCTAGAATGCGGATAGAAAAACAATCGTTTTCCTTACCCATCACAAACCATGATGTGAAGGATTTTACGAAACCAATTCAAAAACATGGCGATTTATTTGGTGGGGAATCGAAAAGATGTCTCATTGTTGGACCATCTGGTTCAGGTAAAACCAACGTGATGTTGGCTTTACTTGAGCATCCAAATGGAATAAGATTTGCAAACGTGTACCTTTATTCCAAATCATTACAACAGCCAAAGTATGAATATTTAAGACAACTATTGGCACCCATGGAAGAGATTGGATATTTCGAGTATGAGAGCGATGAAAATATCATTCCTCCTCATGAAATAGCACCAGAATCGGTCATCATATTTGATGATATACCATGTGGAACACAAACTATAATAAGGGACTATTTCACACATTCGAGACATAAAAATACAGACTGCTTTTTTATTTTTCAAGGTTATTCATCAATTCAGAAAAGACTTATACGTGAGAACGCTAATTTGCTAATTTTATTCAAGCAGGATTCTATGAATTTGAATCATATATATAATGATCATTGTATGCTGGATATGTCATTTGAGCAATTGAAGCAACTCTGCGCACACTGTTGGAAAGAACCTTATAATTTTCTGGTTATTGATAAAGATTGTGAACTGAATTGCGGAAGATATAGGAAAAATTTTGATTCATTCATATATCTATAAAATGGATAAGCGGTTGGCTGAGGAATTGATGAAGTCAAGAAAAGCTGTCAAGGATAAATATAATAGTCTAAAATTAGCTATGACCACTACACAATCACAACTAGAGCAAGCTTACAAACCAATAACTCAACCGCTACAACAACTCATTTCCAAAATAAATGAACCTTTCAACATAAAGGAAGAATTCAAAGAAGAAGAAGAAGAAGAACCTGAAACTTCTATGTTTCACACAACACCATTAAAACCTAAACCAAGTTTTTCAAGATTATTTTATGAGACATCAACACCTACAAGACCTACAAGAACTGGTAGAACTCCTATTCTACCGATGGAAATACCATCATTTTTTGATACAAGCCTTGCATCTGTTAGCCAGTTACCATCTATACAAGAACCTAGTCAGTTACCTAATACTATACAAGAACGTAGTCAGTTACCAACTATACTAGAAACTAGTGTTATAGCTCAAACCAACCCCTTCGAAAGCTCGGAAAATCAAAATCTTTCAGATATATTGGAACAGTCAAGGCAATCGGTTCAAAATTTAATCGACACGCAACCATATGAAATATGGTTAAAAAGTTTTGATCCACTACCAAGAGATTATATTGATGCTAGTGTGAAGGATACTGAACATAATTTTGATCATCATTATGGAATAGTACATGACATAGATACTGATAAATTCTATTTGGGGACCACACTTAAATTTGTAGAAATTATTGGAAAAAATGTGAAAGTAGATGGAAAAATTTATGATGGTACAAAAGGATTGTATGAATTACTATTTAAAAAATATCCTAAAGACTATGAAGATGAGGATTTGGATAATTATATGGATATTTTAGCTAAAACCAATGCATATCGAAGAAATAATGATCCAAATGAACGTGTGCAGGGAAATGGATCATCAAAATATATAACTATAATAGGACCATACCTACAAAAACATGGCATAACAAAAACACGACACATCAAACCATTATATTCTCGTTTTTTAAAGAAACTAAAACCTCCAATAACTAGAATGCGAACGGGAAAGGGGTTGTGGAATATCAATAAAAACGATATAGATTATGTTTATTGGGATAATATCAACGAACTTGTTGATAGATTGAGACTAATAACAGCTTCCATGAGAGCTGGTCATACTGGTCATAATAATGAAATACTATCAATAATCGAAGAGTTACGTGAAGCTAAAGTAATTGCATAAATACATCCTCAAATACGTAAAACGAATCAATCCGAAAATGTCACTCAACAAGTTCGGTTCTCATTTATTCAAGAGAGATGAAACAGAAAACAATATCAAGTTATTTAATTTTTCTGAGGTTAATTTATCTTATGTAATGGTTTTACCATTTATTGGTCGCTATACACCAACAGAAAAAAATTTCGTGTTGATGCAAGATGGAAGAACTTCATACCGTTTCCCATTTGAAAAAGGAATCATTTTATTCGGTGAATATCCTAAAAAAGACGTTTCCATGTTGGTTAATGGAAAAGCAGGAAAGCTGGAAAATAGATCTATTAAGAAAGGTGATTTGATAGCGTTTAGACGTGAAACGGATAGTAAAATAACAGAATTTTATGGTGAATTACAAATAAAATGCCCCGTAGTGATTGAAAATAAAACAGTTCAATAATGAGTACTATCAATGAAGATGTGGTGGATGAGCTACCTACACAAACCAACAAACAGATTTAGATGAAATGTAGCCATATTCAACAATAAAAAAGGATATTATACCTAGATATATTTTAGTTATGAAAAAACACATTTTCTATACCATTTATCATCACCTGCAATGTGTGCACTTACTAATGTTTATAATTTGTATAAAACATGTTTATTGATTGAATAAATCACATTTTTGATTACATTTTTATTTTATTTCAAACGCCTTTTTATAAATATTTACAGGTACGTATTCACAAATTTTCAACCCTCAAAAATAAGTGTCCAATCACAGTGATTGTTCTCATCACAAAGAAACACTTCAAGCAGGATATACTGTTTTGTTTTGAGAGTTGAATTCGAAACAAATAATAATACAAGAAGGGGAAAAATTGTGGATAATGAGTTTGAAATCAAAAATGTTCACCTCAAAAGCTCTACCGATTCGTCTACTACTTAAATTCCTGCCACCGTTTGAAAAACTAACAGCTGTGTATGAAAGACCATCGGGGCAGATAGCTGTAGTTATAAATGATTATTTATATATACTTAGCGAGGATAGATTTAGATTAATTGACCGAATCAATATAACAAAAAGATTTGAACCATTTGTGGATGGTAGAAAGTTACTTGGAGCAGTCAATACCTATTCTGGAAAAACCATCTTCTTTTATGATGATAATGCCTTTGCAAATTTGGATGAGTGTACTCTACAGCCAGAGTCCTTTGGCTACACATCAATACATTTTAATGGTATACCACCCCTATTCACCACAGTTTTTCGATATGTGAATGGATTGTTATACTTCATTCAAGATGGTCGCTTTTTTGAATATAATGAATTTGAAAATTCCCTACAAAATTCCGGTAAATTGGAGTTCAATACATTTGGTATAGAGTGTCCCATGATATCTTTATATGAACAACTTAGACTGTTACTTAGGCAAATTGTAAGTAAAATTCCTATGAATTCATAGTTTTAATTTATTAATAAAGTACAGCAACTATAGCGCCAAGTTCAAGGTTGTGGTTGACTGATAAAGAGACACGCGTCCGATGTGCTATTGTGAATAAAATTCTTGTGAAATAAAACATTGTTTGTTTTAATTAAATAACTTGATATTGTTTTCTGTTTCATCTCTCTTGAATAAATGAGAACCGAACTTGTTGAGTGACATTTTCGGATTGATTCGTTTTACGTATTTGAGGGTTGTAATTTCAACTAGGTGAATCAATTTATAGTCGAGAAAAAACCAGAGGCTGACACATGTTACTGATAAGAACACTGCATTTGAGCTAAAATTGTTGTCTACTGGTGATAAGAAAACTGCAGGCTGAGACTCGTTACTGATAAGAAAACCGCGAGCTAAATTTAGAACTGAACGATGATAACACTTTTACATAAAATGTAATGTCATCCCAAACCCCCCACCCCCACCCCCACCAACGGTCACACCGCACACCGACGGATGACGTCACGCGCACGTGGTCGCAAAGACCCCCACACCCCACCCCAACCCCCACACAACACGCCGACGACGGATGATGTCACGCGCACGTGGTGACGGTCGCGCTATCGTGGCGCCACCGTATCGTGGCGCCACCTAGCGGGCATTTTGGGAAATGAGGCCGAACCGCCACAGCTCTTACTACTCTTGAATGAAATTGATTGAACACATATATCGTTGTTTTTAATAATTCAACCCCGAGGGGGTGGAGGGGGGTGGGGGTTTGGAAAATCATGAATCAATAAAAAATTGTATTTTTGGTCACATCGACTTCAAACTTTATATTAATAATCTTGCATGGAATCAATTTGATCCGTGTATCGTCGTTCTTCAAAATTAAACCCTTGAGGGGATAAACGGGGTGGGGGTGTGATAAATCATAAATCAATGGAAAAAAATGTATATATTTTTGATCACGTCGACTTCGTGAGCCCGGACCTGTCCAGAATTCAAAAGCTCAGTGATAAACATCCAGAACATATTGACCAATGTCATATCCGAAATTCATCCATAACAAACAAAAAAGTTATTCAGGATCAAAGTATATGAAGAGCCAGGGGGAAAAACGATGAAATTTCCTACGAGGCTCGAAAAAAAGTAATCAGTTCAAAATATGGTTTTCAACCTATAATTTACAGTGCCATGATTTTAGAGACAAATAAAGCTAACGGTCAAAAGTTTTAACGGATAAAATATTAGGCATGCTAGGAGAAAACGATGAAGGTCCATGCGTCAGCCGAAAAAACGATGAGAGTCCCATGTGCCTTGATCAGCATGAAGCGCCATGACTTTTTTTTATTGTTCGCAGTTGATGTTTAAGTTTTATCGTACGCGGTGTGTGAGATTATATGGATATGACATCTAGTACTTCAAGATATGAACTACCTTGCAACATTTTGTGGAGAAACTGCACAAGATTACTTCCGGAACCTACCAACCAAAGAGGACTCTTATTTTCTATTTATTACTTTTTTCATACAATAAATTTTTCCTCGCAACAATGCAAGGCTTTTATCCAAACAGCTACAATCAAATTTTTTGAAAATAAGGGGGAAAATCGTTGAGATTCCCTGGATCAGAGGAAAAATCGATGAGAGTCACTGGACTCCCATCATTCTTTCGCAGTCTTTTGTGTTCTCAGTCAGAGTTTACTCAAAAATAATAAACAAAACAACATTTCTCAGTATTTAAGGTATAATTCAATATATTTTGATAAGATCAACTTCAAGAGAAATAATCGAAATTATACTTGAAAATTGTGAAAAAAAAACGATCGATGCCCATCTGCCGTTGTGATTTTATGATTATGTATTAAAAAAAATCCATCGGTAACTCATCGGCAGACAGTTTCGAGTGATAGGTACTGCAGGACCTTACTATGAAACTGTTGTGAAAAATGATGAAAAAAAAACGATTGATGCCCGTCTACCGGAAGTCGCACATTGTCACTATTATTTCATTGAAAAAGAGCATCTCCAAAAATCTCTTCCTACAAATTTCCAGAATCTCAATCGCTTATTTATTTACCGAGATATATTCTAATAGGCCACTTACGCTTGGCGAACCCTGTACACTAGCATGAACAATAATAATCAAAAATTATAATAGCGCGTATTTTATTGAATGAACACAAAAACCTGATTTATTCTTGAATAATACCCGTGGACCCTCTTCTGACCCCCACTGCCCCTTTTCTATGCCCATGAGCAAAATTCAGAAGCTTTGTACGGTTCGTTGAAAGAAATGCAGGCAGGACATTCGATGAGCCTTCTGGAAGTCAGTGTCAGTCAGTTCCCCTTTGTGTAACTACGGTAGGACGGTTCTTGCAGAGGCTATATGGTACCACACGTAACAGTGGAAAGCATATGAATTCGCACAAACAGTTATTTTTCGACAACCCTCGTAATATGCATAGGTAAAATAAACCAACTCACATGTGATCTACTAGATCGTTTCACTGTCTCTGATCACGTGTCGTTTGTTTACTTCGATGATTTTTGGTTTTGAACCATGAATAACGAAAACTCCTAACTGCGGTGAGTATTGTCATTGTCTGTATTTTTTATCACCTTCTTATATTTTGTTTTCCACATAAATATCCTATTATACATACTATAGCCAATAATTCAACTGACTTTTGCCCTTCGCATCACTGGACAATATATTTGAGAAACTATTTTGCTTCTTGTTGTATCAAGATTATTTGAACTTAGCTGAAATAATCAATCCCAAAACCAAAAACCAGCTCTTTTGTTTACTTTTGACTTGTCATTTTGACAAAAGTGATGTTTTATTATGACAGTTTGGCATTTTACGAGTGTTGTTTGAAATATTGTGTGCGAATTCATATTATTAAGTGGGATTTATAAACTCGCCGTTCGCCGTTACCGCTAACGCTAACGTTTGACGTTCGAGATAGACATATGGACGCGCCTGCATACATTTATATCATGCCGTCTGCCGTTGGCGCACCGCTAGAGATCGTTCATCTCCATCTTTTGCCGTCCGCCGTTCGCAGCTGAAGCCATAGGAAAATGGCTCAATAGGTTTTTGTTCCCATAATTCATGTTTTTATATCATAAAATTAAGATTTGTACCAAAATATACTCGAGTCAGTCACCAAATCTCACTGAACTAAAACACATTAACTTCAAAGTAAGTGAACGAAAAATTTGAAAATATTCGATGACAATCGACGGTATAAATAAAGTTTATAAATGCATTGGGCGACGGCAACGTTAGCGTCACCGGCAAACGTCAACCGTAACGGCGGACGGCAAGTTTATAAATCAACCTTTAAAGTATTTTTTTATAAGAACGGAAAATGACAAGCAGTCATTAGTAACTATTTTATTAGGTTATTGCCAGCCTGACTTGGCGCGTTCGAACTGTTAAGCTGTGTTTAACTACAGGACCGTATTCAGATATAAAATTGTGAATACAGTCCGTTTCACGAGGGTTTATACTCACGTCATCGATGACGTCATTACTTGGAAAAAAACGTATGTCGTATCTAATTCATATAGTTTCAAGAGCGTTCAAACCCAGCAAACACCTTTGGTCGGCAAGGTACATATTTAATGATGGCATCGTTGGCATCATGATGGCAAATTATTGATGTGCATTATTTGCAAAATAATAACAACTGCAAACATGCATTGTTTGTCAAATAAAGAAAAGGTACTGGCACATTACCCATAAAAAGGCAAATTTCCAATTTTCAATATACCTGTGAAGCCAAGTTACATTTTCTTTATACAATAGCCAATGCCTTTTAATAGCCTTGCATACAGCAATGTCCAATCACATGTTAACTGGTGATCTTCATGTAAAGCTTTTTTATCAATCATTGAGTAAATAGGAAACGATACGTTATCCATGAATTGTACTTTTAGACTGAAACGAATGAAACGATGCCAATATTTTCAGTTTACAATTGACATTTGACAAATGCGCAGACGCAGATCCCGGAACCCGGTATTTGTTCGTTTCAAAGTTCAAAAACATGTGTATTTGTGCAGTGAGTGTGGAACAAAAATAAGTTCGTATTGAATTGAAACAAATTCATTCACAGTACAGGTGGTTATTCGTGCATTTGATTACGTTCCAAGACTTATTGGGGAAAGAACACAAGAAGCTACATATGCACATGCTACAAAAAAAGGGTTATGTCCGAACTCATTGGACACGAATGGCTCAGTTTATCAACATTTAAAGGTGTAATCAAAACTGGACAATAGGCAAGACGGAATAAAAAGCCACCCTTTCATATGCTTTTAGTGGTATGGTTCGACTTATTCGTGGTAAGAATTTTACGTTTTATATCTAACTATTTCGTAAAAATGCATCAACTGATTTTGTACCTATCATTTTCTAATACTTGATGAAAGTACTGTACTTATATCAAAAATGGTGAATGAAGCATAGGAAGGCATTTATCAGCTCAACATACATTGCTAAAATGTGCCATTCAAGCACTCAAACATGAAATCTCCATTTTTTTATTGCAGATTGCAGACTCACTCAAGGCTAATCCACTTCCAGTCAACAATTTCACGTTATCTTTAAGGGCCTCGCATAGGAGGACGCACAAACAGAAAAAGACATTAAATTGCATTTAGTTTTAGATCCTAACCACATTTTTTTTATATCAGAACCAGAACTGAAATATGCCAATAAATATAATGCACTGAATTGGTGGTGTTTTTTTATCACTCCTTGACATTTGATGGTAAAGTAGTGATTTGCCATCAATTATCCATCATGGCAAAATGCCTTGCGGCCAAATGACGGCCGGCGTGCCAAATTGATACTCCTCAGGTGATAACTGCCTGTACATTGCCAATGAGAATTGCAGGCAATGCCGTTACTATAAAGTTACATTGCCGGCATGGCATGTTTGCTGGGAATTTTCTATTGAAGATGAACAAGTATGTTCCAAAACGCTCTCCAGAACACGTTCAGAATTGTTTTCTATTTAGATTTTGGATCCAGGCTGATCATCCATTGGAAGCGTATATAGTTGCGTGTATATCCACCATCCGGATGCGAGCGATAGTTAGACTAAGCAACTGACAGCGTGCATTGCTTGTGACTCTACCATTAGACTCAAAGCTATTCCAGTTCGCTTCTGTTTGTGCATTGAGAACATCATGTAGAATGGAATTGCAAGATATGTAGTTTTAAAAAAATCCTCACATGAAGGGATTGCAAGCTCGAGAGTTAAAAAAATACATTCATATAGTAGTCCAGTAAAGTTATCATTATTAAAAAAGAAAAATGCTGAGAAGCTGATCCTTTTGGGGTTAATCGGGAAAGGTCCATTGATTGTGAAACCGAAGAGATCACAATCGTCACAGTTGTGGGTTTTTGCAAAGAGTTGTTTCCTATTTATAATAGTTCACAAAACGGTCTTCTCTTAGTATACTTATAGGTAATAAGCAATCGTTCCTATATAGACACGTTTTGATAAAAAACTAAGAAAGCACCCCTATCGAAATAATCCACAATTGCCGGGTTTTATTCTCATCAGTCCCCCATCAGTGGTAAACCATCAACCCACGAGAAATCAGCTGGTCAGCATTTTTTTTATGTATTATTGGGTGAACGAAATTTTATATACACCACTTTGGTGGCCAAAAGTAGATTGACAGCCTAAAACTTTGATCCTGCAACAGTTATCAAAGATGTGATGGAGCACTAAAGAACTTAAATCCATTTGTCAGTTTACTAAACCAGCGATTTTTTTCAATATTCATAGGGTACACAAATCTACTTTTTCGGATGGTGCTAGCCCATTTTTCCAAAACTTACACAAAAAAAATATTTTCTTTTTAACGTGAAAAGAGGCCCTGAACAATATTTTGAATAAAATTGCCATGACCGATCAACTGACAGATTGATTGAACTATTTTAATGCACTAATAATTCTTTGATAACTGATGCAGGATGCCTTTGTTGTAAAGCGTATTAGCTTAATAAACGATTATATTATATTATATATTATATTATAATATCAAAGTTTTATCAAATTTTAGGCATGTGCTGTTTATCCGACAGTAAGTGTATATTTTGATTCTACAGAGTGTATGTATTTTTCCAAGTTTTACGATAGTGTCAAAAAGAACAAAGCAAACTATTGTGTTTTTTGAGAATGCAGTGTACAGGATTTTCCTTGTTATTTGCCAACCACTTAAATAGCCGTTATTTTAAGTTATAAAAAAATGATAAATTATTAATAATTTTTTAACTCATGAAATAACGGCTATTTAAGGAAAGGTGACATATTATAAGGAAACATTTTTCAGATCAGTTATCAACTGCAAAACATCACCTCCTGTCCAATCATAAGGAGATAAATAAGTCACATACCTCAACTATGGGAGAAGAAAATAATAAACGTAATTTTATTACAAACAAGTACCAGAGGAACATAGATAAGGAAACTGAAATCATGAACACGAACTAAATATTAAATATAAACTAAAATAATGTCAAATTCTACCTGCTCAAAATATTCATTCAATAACAATACTAGCCCTTTCTTTCTTCTCTCAGCAACGCATGGCTGCTCCATTAATCCATCTATCTTTCTGATCTCTGGACTGCAGTGGACGTGGATGCCTTGAACTCCTCATCAATTCTGATTCCATGAGAACTGATTTTTTTTTAAGAGTTGTAATTCCAATTCCCAGGGCATCAGACACTCTTTACAAAAGCTCAGGAGATGGAATAGGTAATAACTTACCTCAAAAACTGCCTCAAGTGGTAACAAAGGTTTTTCAGCATCTTCATCCTTTGTAAAGTAGACCACAAGCTTTTTAATCGTGTTTTGTTCACATTCTGAATACCGACGAGGCATTTTATACAACAAAACTGTGACATTAGCTGGTTTTTATTTGCATACTGGATCAGTTCACTTTTAAATGAACTGACCCAAAAATGATCTGACCAAAAACCATCAAATAAAACTACATTTGTTATTCTGTCATTTGTTTCGAATCACGTCAGCAAAAAAACAGTTTTTTTCATCGAAATTTCAAATTAAGGGCATATATTTTATATTTTAATGTGGTTTGAGAGTAACGCTGTCTCGAAATTCACGCCTAATATCCGTCAAAACAACCCTCAAAACTTTGGTTTCATGCATTTTTTCGCTCCGACCAATATTTTTTGCTTTAAGAAGTCTGCAGATTTTAATAAAATCAGACTTTAATCGCGGATTAAAACAAATATGACTGCTAAACAATTGTGGTATATTTTTTTCTGTAAGAGAAATGTGTTCCAAGTAAACTGATGCTTGATTCGTTGCATTTGACCTTATATTATAAAAGAAATGATTTTTTGACCCCCTTAGTTTGGCGCGCCGTAGAGCAAAAATATTGTTCTGAGCGAAAAAATGCATGAAACCAAAGTTGGGCGTAGGTTTGTTTTCCACATATTTCAATTGAACTTCTTTTTATAGCACCTACCTTAACGGTGCTGTTTTCCTCCAAGCGCCGCGAAGCAGAGTTTTCATCCCCCAAACCCTCGAGCGGCATCCCCTCGAGGTCACTAACTTAGATGTTCTATCAGGGGACCTATCTCTACCATTCCACAATATCTCATTTCTGTTCGACCTTTTGCAAATAGAAACCCCCTGTCGCTTGGCCTACTAGCTATGTTTGGGTTGCGTCTCGAACGCTTTCACACTTTTTCAACCTCAAACGAGATTTGAACTGCGCAAACTCTAGAGCGATGTCATTTTGTAATTAAATAATCAAATCAAATCATTTATTCGGGTTATTACAGAACACTTGCGCATATGTTTAGATAAGATAAGTCATGTTGTTTTTCTTATCCCTTAGATAGTTGAAAAAAATAAAACAGGCAGAAGCTTGACCTTCTTTTGGTTTATTCTAATTTCACTATTTTTTTATCCAGAGATAAAAACAGGTTGCTTGGGCTTTGTCTCTTCTTCAAGAAACGACTCTTCATTCTCAATCTGCAACAATTTATAATTACGATTTACAATCTCCCTATCGACTAAGATGTACCTTTTTAGTTCCACTATTTGTTCCCGGAGATGTTATAAGCTCCTCGATAGACAACTCCTCATTCTCAATCCATAATGATTCAAAATTATACAATTTATGCTTTCATCAGTTTACATACAGTGTAATCTTTAAAATGTGATTCCTGAACAATGCTGGAACTAGCTCGAGGCTCAACAGTCATGCTATCCATTATTGCCAAAACTAGAATTACTATTTCAAATTTTTACATACATAACATAAAGTATTTATACCGCTCTACTTACCTGTAAGCCCATAATAAACAGATTATAAAGCTTCTATAAAGTCCAAATAAACTGACAGTATCTCGAAAATAATATGAACAATATATATCAACGAAATAAACACCAAAAACACAAAAACTCAACAGAATAATATCACTTTGAAAAATTCGGAGACTCGATTCGATTCTGTTCTAATATTAGGCGGATTTTGGCGTTAACCAGGTAACGAATTGTTGTTACCAGGTTTGGTGAGTACTTGGTTACTGTATCGATACCATCTCGGGATAAATCCCCAAAACGTTCTGGTCACTAAAAGTATTATTCATGGTGTAACGTAAGTACTTGATTATGTACCTCACAAGCGATTTGCCCCTACTGCGAAGAAAAGTTAGGTTAGAAAATTCGTAACCTGGTTAACGCCAAAATCCGCCTATTGTTTATCGAGGTTGAAATCAAATGTCAAACGCTTGACTTATAAACAAATGACGATGATTTAGGGAATTTATATCCATTATCTTGGTGAAAATAACGGTCAAATCGTCCGTTGCTATAAAATATGTACTCTATTATGCTTTCCACTGTACAGGGTGTCCCATTTTGGGTACTTTTGCGGGGTATCTCCGTTATTCTTATAGATAGAAAGTTGCGGTTTTCGCGACAGTGTGCTACTTTTTCGTGAAACTAAAGATGCCGTTAACAAAATTTTCATAGCCCTTTTAGTTTTCAAGATACAGGGCTGAACTGAAAATGTTGCATTTTAAGGTATCCCTCCTATCTAAACTAATCAGATAAGTTATGGAAAATGTGAAAACTGTTTCATTTATAACTTTTTCCGTATAACTCGATTCTGCCTTCGGAATTAGTATACAGGGTCAGTTCAAAAAGTTATCGGACCCAACTTTATTTTTTTTAAATGGAACACCCTGTATATTTATAGTCCATAAGATTTGTCTTTTCTTTACCTTTTCAAAAATATATGAAAGTATGCACTTTTGAAAAAAAAAAATTTTTAGCATATAACTTTTTGACCTGACCCTGTATACAAATTCCGAAGGCAAAAAAAGTTATATACTTTTCTCGTGGAACTCGATTCTGCCTTCGGAATTTGTATACAGGGTCAGGTCAAAAAGTTATAGGCTAAAATTTTTGTTTTTTTTTAAAGTGCATACTCTTATATATTTTTGAAAAGGTAAAGAAAAGACAAATATTATGGACTATAAATATACAGGGTGTTCCATTTAAAAAAATAAAGTTGGGTCCGATAACTTTTTGACCTGACCCTGTATACTAATTCCGAAGGCAGAATCGAGTTCTACGGGAAAAGTTATATAAGAAACAGTTTTCACATTTTCCATAACGTATCTGATAGTTTAGATACGAAGGGTACCTTGAAATGCAACATTTTCAGTTAAGCCCTGTATCTTGAAAACGAAAAGGGCTATGAAAATTTTGTTAACGGCATCATCAGTTTCACGAAAAAGTAGCAGACTGTCGCGAAAGCCGCAACTTTCTATCTATAAGAATAACGGAGATACCCCGCAAAAGTACCCAGAATGGGACACCCTGTAACAGGGTGTCCCAACGATAGAGTAAAGTAGGTTTTATCATATAGGATATGAAAAATATCAATATCAATATGCGTCACAGGTTAGGGGTGTAAATAGCGCACATTCTGAAAATATTTGGAAACATACAGGGTGCGTCACAAAAGTATGGCACGAAAAAGTATGATTTTTTTGAATGGAATGCCCTGTATTTGATTTTATTTCTGAATTCTATGTGTCGCTATAAACATTTTTTGTTCTATAATATATGGGTCTAAATTTGATAGTTTTTGAATTATTCGAAATTAACGGAAAATTTTGCATTTTCATGATATTGGAAAATGACTGTTTTCTCCCTTTTTTAAGACATTACACTCTTGAGATTTGGTGGGGATAAGGACTAGAGTCATATCAAAGCTTCCACAGAAAATATTCGCTATTTGTTATACAGGGTGTTTTTTATAATGGTCCAAATTTTTCGATTTTCAAAATAAAAAATTTCTTTTTTTTTTTAATGGTACACCCCTTTTATTATTACTATAGTGAATTGAGTATTTGAAAACCTATCATTTTTGCTAATAATGTCCTATACCTTTTTTCAATTGTTATCGAGAAAATTCGAATTTTCCAAATCGTTCGGTCATATTATATGGAATGTATGGCGATCACCGGCCGTTGCCATGGAAAAAACAAAAATTATTGTTGACAGAAGTAAAAATTAATCCTTTCTTTTTGATCCATATTTTTGGCTATGGACTATCCACTGAATGATTTGATTGACTTGATCTATGTATTGGGGGGAGCCGAGAGAAACCCTCTACTGGCTCAAAGAATTTACCGAACAAAGTATCCCGAACGGCGGCTACCCAATACTCTCTGTTTTCGAAATGTGATGGAAAGGTTTGATTCCAGTGGAAGTGTTTGATACACGAAACGTAAAGTTGTTAACAAGAACGCAGCAAACGAAGAAAAAGAACTAGATATTTTGTAACATATTGAAGAAAATCCCCATGTAAGTAGTAGGGCATTATCAACTATATGCAACACTTCAAAATCTACTGTGAATCGGACAACAAAAAAATTCAAATACCAGCCTTACCATATTCATCTTCATCAAGAATTGCTGGAAAGAGATTTTGAAAAACGAGTTCAGTTTTGCAATATCATCAATCAACGAATTAAGTTGGATAACAACTTTTTGTGCAAAATGATGTTCTCCGATGAGGCGACATTTAGAAGCAACGAGGCTGTAAACAGGCATAATATGCACTATTATGCGACTGAAAATCCATTTTGGCTACGAGAAGTCCAACATCAAAATTATTGGTCAATAAATGTATGGTGTGGCATCCACCATAACCAAATCATTGGTCCCTTCTTTTATGATGAACATTTATCGGGTCGCAACTATTTGAATTTCTTGCGTGAAGAAATGCCCCTGCTACTTGAACATATCAATTTAGTCGAACGGGCAAATATGCGGCTGCAACAGGATGGTGCACCTCCACATTACCATCGTGATGTACGGGCATTTTTGGATATGCAATTCCCAGGAAAATGGATAGGACGTGGAGGTTCTATTCCGTGGCCACCGAGATCATGCGACTTAACTCCCCTCGATTTTTTTTTATGGGGATTCATAAAAGACCGAGTATACTTTACCAAGCCAACCACCATGGAAGATATGAAAAATAGAATACGGGAAGTTTGTCATTCAGTGACGCCTTTGATGTTATCAGAAGTCAGGCTGAATCTTCAAAGAAGACTGAATCTGTGTATTCAACAGGGAGGTCACCTTTTTGAACATATATTAAGACAAAATATCGATTAACAATCTGAATATTAGTATTACCTTTGAATAATAACTTGAAACTTGGCATAGTTTATCGTTTTATTGCAAAACACAAGGTAGCGATTTAGAAAATTCGGAATTTCTCGAAAACCATGAAAGATAGGTATAGGACATTATTTGCAAAAATGATAGGTTTTCAAATACTCAATCCACTACCGTAATAATAAAAGGGGTGTATCATTTGAAAAAAATGATTTTTTTTATTTTGAAAATCGGAAAGTTTGGACTATAGTAAAAAACACCCTGTATAACAAATAGCGAATATCTCCGGTTCAAGCATTGATATGACACTAGTCCTTATCCCTACCAAATCTCAAGAGTGTAATATCTTAAATAACGGAGAAAACAATCATTTTTCAATATCATTAAAATGCAAAATTTTTTCGTTAAATTCGAATAATTCAAAAACTATCAAATAGACCCATATATTATAAAACAAAAAAATGTTCATAGTGACACATAGAGTCCAGATATAAAATCAAAAACAGGGCATTCTATTTAAAAAAATCATACTTTTACACGCCATACTTTTGTGACGCACCCTGTATGTTTCCAAATATTTTCAGAATGTGCGCTATCTACAC
This sequence comes from Orchestes rusci, assembly GCA_958502075.1. Lineage (NCBI taxonomy): Eukaryota > Metazoa > Arthropoda > Insecta > Coleoptera > Curculionidae > Orchestes > Orchestes rusci. Next base: position 20,564,674 of record OY293305.1, on the reverse strand, counting down.
CCCTAACCTGTGACGCATATTGATATTGATATTTTTCATATCCTATATGATAAAACCTACTTTACTCTATCGTTGGGACACCCTGTACAGTGGAAAGCATTTGAAATCGCACACAATATTTTGAACAACCGTCGTAGAATGCCAAACTTTGTCATAGTAACACATCCCTTTTGTCAAAATGACAAGTCATAAGTACACAAAAAATCTTTTTTGGTTTTGGGATTGACTATTCCAGCTTAGTTCAAATAATCTTAATACCTACAGCAAGCTGCATGGTTTCTCAAATGTACCTATTATCCAGTGATGCGAAGGGCGAAGGGCAATCGAATTATTGGCTGTTATGTAAGATATTTATGTAGAAAACAAAATATAAGAAGGTAATAAAAAATACATTGATTGCGTCTCTTCTATATCAGAGATTACTAAACATATATCACCTCAAACAAATCCCAGCACAGATACTACAAAATACTCACCGCAGTGGCTTGATAGTTTTTGTTATTCATGGTTAAAAACAAAAAATCATCGAAGTAAACAAATGACACGTGATCAGAGACATTGAAACGGTCTAGCAGATCACATGTGTGTTGGTTTATTTCACCTATGCATATTACGAGGGTTGTCAAAAAATAACTGTGTGCGAATTTATATGCTTTCCACTGCACATCTTGAAGACTATATAGTACTGCTAATGACCGTTGTCGCCGATAGTTGCGTATATTGCGTCAATAGTCATTCAATGCAACAGCACAAGCATCATCTTCTAGTTTCATTTTTTGAACGGGGGACTCCAAAGAGCGTAGTTTGCAATGACAGGATTGTGACAATTTCTTAAACAATACTCGTGTAACGCTACAACGTACCAAAGGCTAGTGACCTGAGAAAGAAAGCTCCTTACTGGTAAAAATATGGAAAAAGTGCAGCATTTTCTTCAAACATCTGTATCTTCTCTAAAAGAGCAGATAAATATATTGACATGAACAATAAAACGTTTTGTTGAGAAGATCGCACTTCAAAGCAGAACATAACGAAGCTAAATTTTGTCGCTCACTTTTTCAACAGGGTGTTAAAAACTTTCGGGTAAAGAAGTGCTTCTGTTCGTCTTGAAATATTTCCCACCCGTAAAATCAAGCGTAATACCTATCTCAATACATAGGGCCACACTTTCGTAAAAATTTCACCAAGCTCGGACAACAAATGAAAAAGTTACAGGGTACAGGGAATAAAATTGACTCAGATTATTCTTGTCCGAAATTCCAATAAATGATCTGAACCTTTCCCGAAGTGATTGATAAATTTTTTAGTACGGCAACACCGTAAGCACTGATAAACGTCAACGGCCATTATAAAACGACTTTGACCGATCCTACTGCACAGCTGTTTTTGTTTGTTTGAATGGCTTGAGCTTGACGTTCGACATTTTATCTGTGGCTCTGTGACTATTTTTTGTGCTTACAATAGACTTTGTCTTTATAAAATATAATCTGACTATAAACTCTGCTGAAAATATCGAAATCGTCGTGATTTTCAACCAAAATGAAGATTGAAATCTTCGCATTCGCAGCACTATTTGGTAAGCAAATTTGCTATTATTTTTCCAAGTTAACAATCCATTTTTCACGATATATATGTAGCCATTTTTGTTTATTTATATCAGGGAATAAATAGATTTTGCGTCGCATTCGTGAATAATGCTTTTTAAATATTTTGAGTTCATCCTACGTCAGTGAAGCCATATTATTTCGATTTTCGATGGCGTGATTCTCCTTTGTTTGCCTGGGTGAATTCAATAGCTTTCAAAATGATGCGGGTTTTTTTATTACAATTTCAAAAAGATGATTCACGGAATGGTGTTCCACCGTTACATGGAATGTAAAATGTCATGTATCCTGTTATGTTTTTGATGATCATTCATGCATTCAGTGAATCACTAATTAACATGATAGTTTTTTACTTATTTGTGAGCAATTTTGTCATAAAATCATTTACGTATAGTTCATTCGATTCAAGCCATAACCTCGGCAATAACTTATGGTTTACGGCTCGGTTTACGGTTTCAATGTCAAAACCAGAAAACGTAAATACCAGGGTAAATACATTTTACCTGACATTTTATTATGCCTAGTTTACTTTCAATTTCATTTCGAAGTAGGTAGAACTGACAAATTTCAACAAACGGAACTGTTAAATTTCCTGCTTGGCAAACGGGAATCATATGCTACCATCAGATCAGCCCGAGCATCAGCCAAAATTAATTTGCGTGACTTTGAACACAAATTCAATGTAGCTGATAGCATATGATTACCGTTTGCCAAGCGGAAATTTAACAGTTCCACTTCGAAATGGGATTGAACCCGGGATTGAATGTAAGGAAAATTCTGTAAAATCTTGAATGCAAAATATTTTTGGTGCCGTTCTCAAAAGTAGGTACTAACGGCCATAGCCTTGCCCTCAAGTAGGATTTCAAACGATACGTACATTATTCCAAACCTTCGCCTGGGCTTATTTTATCTACATCCATAGTTGGGGTTTCCTTTTGACACTGTATACAGTTTGGACATTTAAGTGTGCAACATATGGGAACTTTTTTACATTAGGCCAAAACCGAAAGGGGAATAAGCCAAGCAATTTGTCAGGAACCGATTGATTATTGGAGTCCTAATCATTAAACATTTCTCTCGACATTTCATCAAATTTGTAATCACACTAAGTATCCCCGAGTACAGGGTGTCCCATTTTGGTTGCAATCGCGGGCTATCTCGGTTATCACTGAAGATAGAACCTTGCGGTTTTGACGAACCTTGTAGCCTTTTTGAGAAACGAAAATTGCCATAAACAAAAATGCCATAAGCTTTTCAGTTTTTGAGCTTCAGAGTGATTTTGAAAAAGTTGCATTTTTGGACTCCCCTCGTATCTCAGCTATTTGGTGGCGTGATCAGTTTTTTTCTAGATAAGTATTATCGTTTCTGAAATTTTGACCAAGGTTGGGTTACCCTATATATTTAACAAAATATTGATTATTTCAACAAGCTCTTCAAAAATATAATATAGTATGGGTCTATTTTGATAAACCACGACAATAATCCCAATTCCCATTATTCGCAATCAAAATTTTGCAGCAGGCCATGAAAACCAACGACCAAGTATGTTTGTTATTGTTTACTTGGTGACAGTAACAGATGTCTCAACTTTTGTTTGTACCTATGAAGTGAATCTGTGATTATGGCAAGAAATCAGACTATAGAAAATTTTGATATGAACTATGGTAGAGAATAACGATCAAAATCAATTTTTACAAGAATTGTGCCATCATGTAGTTTGATACAAACATAATACGATCATCATTTACTACGGCAAATAAAGTTCACAGTCCTGCATAAAAAGATCTTAAAACTCTTGGTATCATTATGCAAATTGATAATAGGTATTAGACGTCAAACATCAAGTTGTGAACACTTCAACTGGATCGTTATTCGCCGCGAAACTTTTTATGTTACCAAAGTTGTTTTGTATCAAGTTATTAGGTGGGTGATGAGAATGTCGAAGCGCTATCTGAGATGTATTTCAACAGTTAGGTACAGGGTGGTTGTTTATATTTTACTCAAAAGATATCTCAGCTAATCTTGGTTTTACAAACAAGTTTAAACGAGCAAATTTCATGTATTTCTTATGTACATTCAGATAATTCAGAATAAAATACTAAGAAATGCGAAAATGCATCGAAAACCTGAAATTTTGACAACATAAAAATTTACATATCTGTTATACATTGGAGTATACAGGGTCGGGCATAAAGTTTTGGCAGACCAAAGTTGCGCATTTTTTTCAATGGAACCCCCTGTATATTAATGGATAGTCAAATTCTTCCTTCAATGTTGAGCAAAAATTGTTGTACACATCTTGTTCCTAGATTCAACCGTTGTCGAGATATCTTGATTTAAAAATGAAATTTTTGCACTTCTGACATGCTATTACGCTCTAATCTCAACTTTTCAAGAGCTATTCTGTCATTTGAATAGAAGGTACTGTCAACTGTCATTTTTTTTCGACACATTTTCAGATTTTTTTGACAAGAATTAATTTGATGCCCTTGGAGAGCTCTTGAAAAGTTAAGACCAGAAAGTGCACAACGTTTTTCTTGATCTTAAACCGTTTGGGTTTTGTATAATGTCAAAGATGTGAAAATGTCATTTATAAGACGCGATAACTCGAAAACGGCTGAATTTAGGAACATCATGTTTATCAACATTTTTGCTCGAAATTGAAGAAAAAATTGAAATATCCATTAATATACAGGGGGTTACATTTTTAAAAATGCAACTTTGGTCTGCCACAACTTAATGCCCGACACTGTATACCCCAATGTATAACAGATATGTAAATTTTTAAAAGCACAACTACTTTTATATAAGACAGTTTTTTCTAACTCGTGTAACTTTTGACTAATTCGATCGTTCTGGTAATTTTTCCTAACCCTGTATAGAAAAAAATATCTTTTTTCTGAGAGGCCATGTTTTTGATATTCAGGAATATCTTTCGATTCTAAACAACTTTCCTCTATAACATTTTGATTTTTTTTTTCCGAAATAAGGGTACTTTACTCTTGTACGATTTTTATATTTTTTGACCCACCATGTATGCTTTTTGACTTGCAACCATTCTAATTGCACCTAATAAGTTTATCAAATATGCACCAAATTTCGGCAATATTTGAATTCTGGCTGTGCAATTTGTGCACTTAAATGGCCACACTGTAGAATGCAAGAAATTGAGCAAATTTTACAAATAAAACTATGTTCGGAACTGCTTCGTTTCCGAGATACAGGGTATTAAAGTTTTGAGAAAAAAATGCCTTTTTTGTCATAACTTCCCTACCACTCCAGATATTTCCACACAATTTGGTACACTTCTATTGACGATGTAATTACATTTTTTTATGTAAAAGATCTTCAGATACTTTGACTGAGTTAAGTCAGTCCGAAACTGGTAATTCAAAGAAAATAATTTATGATTCTACACCTCACGATTATTGAAATAAGAAAGTTGGTATCAGCCACTGCTAGATCACAGATGTATAAAATGTTTTTGGTGGAAAAGATGTACAGGGTTATTCATTATACAGGGTGTTTCAGAATAACATGCTAATAATAAAGGGGGTGATTCTTGGGCTCATTTTAAGAAAAAAAATTCATATGAACGTATGTCCTAAACGCCTTAACTTTTGAGATACAGGGTGTCAAAGTTTTAAAAAATAGATACTTTTTGTACAATAACTTTGTCATTACTGTAGATATCTTTATGAAATTTGAGTCATGTATTTTAGGCATTAATACTCATTCTTTGATGCACCAACAATTTAATTTTTCTGACCAGTGCCGTCCATGCGGGTTTTGGTTTGCATATTTTTTGGGAAAAAAGTTAAGGCGTTTAGGACATACGTTCATATGAATTTTTTTTCTCAAAATGAGCCCAAGAATCACCCCCTTTATTATTAGCATGTTATTCTGAAACACCCTGTATTTTGACCGCCACCTACAGCTCTTATTATGGGTGGTAGAAAAAAACTTTTAATACAAAAGTTGTAGGTTTTTTCACGTAGTATCTTTTGGTTAAAGCGGAAATAGCGGACTCTACAACATTGAAAAAATTGATGAAGTTATATTTTTTTTAATGGAACACCGTCTATATTATTGGCTTAAATGATAGATCTTTCTCTTCTGATTCCAAAACATGTATTGGTTCTTGGTTCAGCCGATTTTGCACTATTCAAGTTGAAAGTCACATTGAATCCGTACAGAGATTTTAGCCAGACTCAAAAATTCTTGTTTTTTGTCACTAAAAGAATAGATTCATTCAAATACAGCGACTGGGACAATAAGTCGAGAAGAATTTTGCCGCCTCCTGGACCAATACGGTATAATCCAGATCAACGGAATGTAATTTTCATGAGACTTTGAACTTGGATAGCGCAAAAACGACTGAACCAAATACCAACATATATTATATATTTGGAATCAGAAAAAAAAGATCATTTTGGCCATTGATATGCAGGGTGTTCCATTTGAAAAAATACAACTTCATTAATTTTTTCAATGTTGTAAAGTCTATTTTTCATTTCCGCTATTACCAAAAGATACTATGGGGAAAAACCTTAAACTTTTGTATTAAAAGTTTCTTTCTACCACTGATAATAAGAGCTGTAGGTGGGGTTCAAAATATAATGAATAACCCTGTACATTCAAAAATATTTTTAAATATCAATCGACGTGACCGAGCATTTTTTCGAAAACGTCCCCATTCATTAGTTTTATCGAATTTATTCCATATGGCTGTTCCACACTGTATAAAGCTCTGCATATACTTAATAGATAAATACTCATTCTAGGGGGATGCGATAAAGTTTATTCTATTGTTTTTAGAATGTTTCGTTTGTTAGCGTACTTTTCACCATGCCAGTAATTTTGTATCGAATCGTTAGGAACAGATAATATCTTCAGGGTTTGAAATATGATAAGTGTCGAAAGTGATAACGTTGTATTCAACTTCCTTTGTTTCTTAGCCTAAAATTATTAATTGATAAGAATTTGTTTTGCCGTCTGCAATCTGAAATTGAGATAAATAGCACAATTTTTGTTAAATATTGTCAATTTCAAAATTTCTAAAAACTGTACCAATCTCATTGAGATGTACCTGATATCACGATTATAGGGATTTGTCATTTAGTTAGACCATTGCAAGTTTGATTCTACCTAATTATTGATTCGAAATATTCTTAAAATAGTCTATGTAAACGAAAACGCATAATAATATGAATTTCATTTGCTTTCAATGTAAGATGATTCATTTTGATATTTAAAACTGCAGCTGATGCAGTGCGCGCTTCTTTTATTTTGTAGATTTTCATGAACCTCCAACAAAACATGTTTATCAGAATGAATCATTCAATATGTGGTTGATATAATTTATCACCACGCAATGATTCATATTGTTATTTTTAATGTGATGAAGATAAAAAAAAATTCACAGACGGCGCAGGAAATGGTTCAAATTGCTTTTTTGTTCAGGCTCCAAAATTTCCAATGTGAGGGTGTATTTCGTTATTTCTTTCATGAATACTAAAAATTATTCGAATTCAGAATACCTCACCACTTGACCTTGATAAAAAATTGCAAATTAACTTCCTATAGTGTAATTATAGCATTTTCTCAACGTGCAAACTTCTATTTATAATGTGACATTGCACAAATAATTTGATTAATAATTTTATGGGATCTAATTGGGAATAATGGGTTTTTAGCAGAATATTGTGTTTACGTCTTATAGGGTTATTAATTATCATACATGGTTGAGACTTTTGAACTATTACGCATATTTTCAATTGAATTCAAATTGTATAGCCGAAAACTGACGCAAAAATGCAAAACTAAATATCTACAATCAAAAGATAAGGTGACCTAAAAAGGAATAATTACAGACGTTATATTTCAACAACTCTGGTTAATTCTTATCTGTTATGTCAAAACATCCGATAAATTTTGTCCTAAAATTTGTGCCACATATATCCGGAAATTATTAATAAACAGAAAATTGTGTTTCCACAATTTCTATTGAACATTTTTTTCAATAAACCTCCACTCCTTTGTTCAAGGATGATGGCAATTTGGTATATGATAGGAGATTATTCGGAAATTCGCTCGAAGTATTAGGTACACTAACTTGCTCAAAAAATGCGTACATAGACAGTGAAATCTGTTTTTTTTTTAAGCAGTGTAACGGGACGTCCAAATATTTACATGTCATGCACTAAAAACTTTTTATTATTTTATCAAAACATGAAAACGATATATTGTGGGTACGACTTTGAATTTATTTACTTAGAAAAATTTAGATTATTTTCCTTGATATCCGATAGCAGAATCATTTCTAGCCAAATTTTCTTGAATTCGTCAAACCATGGAATTTGATAAATACTTGCTGACAATATTGAACATCATTGGCGAGCTCATTCCACGCATTAAGAATGGCATCTAAAGTCTATTTTTTATAAGAACGGAAAATGACAAGCATTCATTTAGTAACTATTTTATTAGGTTGCCAGCCTGATTTTGCGCGTTCGAACTGTGAAGCTGTGTTCAACAACAGGACCGTATTCAGATATAAAATTGTAAATACATACTAGCAATGTTCGGGCTTCGTCTCGAACGCTTTTACACCTTTTCAACCTCAATCGAGATTTGAACTGCGCCAACTCTAATGCGATGTCATTTTGTAACTAAATAATCAAATCAAATAATTCATTCGGGTTATTACAGAACACATGCACACATGTTTAGATAAGATAGGTCATGTTTTTCTTATCCCTTAGATAGTTGAAAAAAATAAATCAGGCAGAAGCCCGCCCTTCTTTTGGTTGATTCTTATTTCACTATTTTTGTATCCAGAGATAAAAACAGGAAGCTTGGGCAATGTCTCTTCTTCAAGAGACGACTCCTCATTCTCAATCTGCAACAATTTATAATTACGATCTACAATCTACGCTATCTACTAAAATGTACCTTTTTAGTTCGACTATTTGTACCCGGAGATGTTATGAGCTCCTTGAAAGTCAACTCCTCATTCTCAATCTATGATAATTTATAATCAAACAATTTATGCTTTCATTAGTTTATATACAGTGTAATCTTTAAAATCTGATTCCTCAACAGTCATGCTATCCATTATTGCCAAAACTAATATTTAGGTTGGATGGTTTGTGACTGGCCAAGTATTCACTCATACAGGATAAAATGATTCAGAATTAGTTTAAATGATTAATTTTAATCAAATGAATATGATTAAAACGAATCATTTTAACTAATTTTAAATCATTTTATCCTGTATGAGTGAATTGTGTTTTTATGTTATACTCATCATTGTTTGTCCTGATGAAGGAAGGAATGCTTCCGAAAGCTTGACTATAACAATAAATTGAGCATCACTTTGCCCACTTCTTTTACTGACTGCTCCCTCACCATTCCTTGCTCAACTAAAACTAGAATTAGTATTTTACATTTTTACATACTTATCATAAATTATTTATACCGCTTTACTCACCTGTAAACCAATAATAAACAGATTAAAAAGCATAATATTTAAAGTCCGATTAAACTATGACAGTATCTTGAAAATAATTTGAACAATAACAACGGAATAAACACCAAAAACACAAAAACTCAACAAAATAATATCACCGAGAATATCACTCAGAAAAAATAGGAAATCCGATTCTGTTCTGATTTAGTAAATAGAGGTTAAAATTAAATGTCAAACGCTTGACATATTAACAAATGACGGTGATCTAGGGAATTTATTTTCATCACTTTGGTGAAAATAACGGTCAAATCGTCCGTTCTTATAAAATATGGACTATAGTAGTTTTGCCTGATTCTGAGCTGAGGTCTCCAGTTTCTTTGGTAAATAATTTTTACCTATCGTACCCACACATTTTCCATCGGATTTAGATCTGGTTATCTCGTAATTCAGCTCTTCTTACCGACATGGGTCTTCACGCTGATGCTCGTTAGTATTCGTGTTTTAAAAAAAGTGGATAATAAGAATAATTGTCTTGGCATATTATTTCAACTGACAAAACATGACGTTTACTTGTCATAAACTGCTCAAACCAAAACAATTTCACCATTTCAATATACGCAATTCATGTGCAATCTGGAGTTTTGAATTAGAAACAGAGTCAATTTCTGGGTTGTTTTTCTTGCTATAATGACTTCTGATTCTGAAACCATGTTAAATGCATGTACACACTCAGATGAAAATCCATTATGAAAAATTATGATTCTAAAATTAAATTCAAAGGAGATCAATCCATAATGAAATTTGGTTCCTCTAGAAGTTTTTGGAACTATTATTCTGTGTTTAAGTATTTCAACCAGTGCCGGATCGGATTTAGCAAGTTTTGTTTTAATGATGTAGTTACAGTTTGATTTAACCTTGGATTTGACCAATCGACAATTTCAGTAATCACCGATTAAAGAGCGCCAATCAACATCCACTACGTCACAGAATACATTGTCTATCTCCGTCTGACGAATCGACTGAGATGACTCCCTCTCTCTCGGGAGGGTAATTTGACTCCGCCTCGTTTTCGATCATACAGTGACATTTGCGTTTTCTTTTCTACTTATTTAGTATATTTTTGAGTATTTTGGGAAAAAAATCCGCTGATGACTTCCTAATATTGTCTAGAATACTTATATGTATACAATTTCAAGTCATTTGAAAATGTATGCAAATTGTCAATTTTGCTTCTAAACACCACAAAATTTTTTAAGTTGAGATGGTTGACAATAAAATTCAGATTTGGACGCAATTTCAGATCTTAGTTCAGTATTTGTTCATGTGAAAGATGCCTTCCTTCATTTTCATCTTGGAAACGGAGTATGATGACCATTCCGAAGATGGATTGATCAATTTGTTACTTTTCAAATTTATTGGAGACTGAAACGTCCTTTTGTCAGCTTCAAAATCTCAAATAGAAAGTACAGTAGTAGATTTGGAACGTAGGTCTTTAAAATTATGATCACTATTTTGTTGAATGTACATATCACATGTTTTGATTACCAAATCACTCATGAAACTCATTGAATATTTTTCAGTTGCTGCCACGGCTGGACCAAGTCATCTTCTTGGTTCCAAACAATGTACTTACGGCCCATCTTATTGGTGTGAGAGCCTTACGTAAGTAAATGGAGAATTGTGATAGTGTGACTTGTTTATTCTTATTTGATCGTATAATATTTTTTTTCATCCAGCGCTGATACAACATTTAGACTTCTACGGATTACCCATTGCCAATTACTTTTATTATTTTGACTTTTCTAAATGATGAACCATCATCAATAAAGAATCTTTACGTTGAAATACCCTATTCTGAGTTCAATAAACAGTTTTTATCTCAACTATTACTCCAGTAAGCAAAGGTTTTTTCAATGACAAAAATGTAGATTTTTTTTCTCACAGGTTCTATGTTATTTGGTTGTTGAATCCGATGTACACCTACTTTTATGTAGAAAAACTGCTTTATTAACGGACAAAAAGATACAGTTGATCATGATTTAACCAATAAGGAATCAAATAATCTTAATGACGAAAACTAAATGAAAAAATATATGGAAATCATCCGCGTCCACAAGTATATGATACTATTACACATCCAAAGAAGTAAAAAAATACGATTACATTTGATCACCTTTAAATGTTATCGTATTTTGAAACAGAAGAATCTGTTGAAAACCATTTCAAAATAATAATAATGTGGCCTTAAATTATTAGGGATAATCTGTTACTAAATCGTACCAATCTTACTAATCAGACTTTCCAGGATTTTGCAGCTTAGATTTGTGTTGCTTTCATTATGTGTGTTTCTTTCAGACTATTTTTATCACTCAACTCACAAGAATTCATTGTATTCACTAGAAAATACCAATAAAACTTTAAATTACCGTCTGGACGCATCTTTGAACACAGTTTTGAATCACTTACATCACAGTGTTGGCACTTAGATGTTTTACTGGGACATTGACATTGGAACAAAAACAAAAACTCATATTTTGGAACTCAGATCACTTAGCCGGACTACTCTTCAGTTATTTCTCATTTTTAAAACTGCATTATTATTTTCAAAAGTTAAATGAATGCAACCGTATAAAATATCCAAATGCAGATACATTTATGTATACCTAACAACAACAACGAAAAAAATCATCTGATTGAGAAACCTTTTTTGTTAAAGAAAGGACCCGAATATGGCTTGAATAAACGTAAGAAATGAAAAAAAAAATCTTACTGAAGACTTCTTTCTGAGGACAGGTATATATTTAAGATTCTATTCAAAATTATTCTGGAAAGAATTTACCATTCTGGCGTGCCAAATGAACCAAAAACTTTAAATTTAAATTTTTTGGTTCATTTGGCACGCCAGAATGGTAAATTCTTTCCAGATGCATACGTCTTTAAATATCCCAGAAAAGTCATTTTTGCTAAGGTTACACTTGGAGATATAATGTTTTCCCAGTTAACATCAATATCACGGACTGAGTATACATTAAAATAAAGCGAGAAGAAAAATATAGAACAAATTTAATCTTTATCGATAAACAGTTTTATTCTTAGAAAATTATCTTCTCTATAACGAATGATCATGATAATAAACTGGTTGATTTAATGGCGGTCAGCTTGCAACATTGTCGAGCGTCGACTATTTGGTGATATCTAGATTCTAGCTATTACAAACACTTGATTTAGGTTTATTAGCTCACAGAAGTCTTAGGGACTTCTCATTAAAACAAGACGATTTTGCATTGAAAGAAAATAAAGATGAAATTGTTCCAGCGAGTTTTGAAAGAAAAGTAATTCGTTGATATTACATCTAAGGCTTTTTCCCGATGGATGTAGGGGACAAAACAAAAATATAACTATAATCAAAATAGGTACTTTCAACTAAATAATGTTGTGTCTCAATTACACTTTCAATTAGGTACTGTGCCCAAGCCACTTTTAGGCCTTTGTAGAATAGTGATTCGCATTTTCAACGTATGGGGTATTCGCTAACACCAAGAACCAACCTCAAAAACTATGACTGGTCGTCCAGAAGTGATATTTCGAGTATTTGGCGTCAATTGGAAAGTTAATCAGCACAAAGAAGTCAACAAACATTTGCATGCTACTTCGTCATCATCCTTCAACATTAGTGCATGCAACCGCATATGTACGAAAAGTAATTACACAAGGCGATGTCATTTTTCAAGGCTGGTCATTCAAGGAGGAGCATCTTGTAGAACACCATCAAAAGCTACCTCTTATAACCTTTTATATGTAGAAATGTGTTATAAACAGATTTTTTCATGGACTTCAAGGGGATAATGAAGTGTTCAATTCATATCATGAAATAAACAAATTATTGAAGTAAAAAAACCTTCTCGATGTCAACGAACAAGTCAAATATAGAAGATTCTCACTTGGTACACCAGATATTTGGTTATTTATAAGACCCAGAAGCACTATTATGAATTCATGTCCTAATATAAGGATTACATGACAAGAAATTTGCAGAAATAATTGGGTATAATTCATTTTTTCATAACATAAATATCTTTTATGCATGCGCGTATCTCGTCAAGTCTTGAATTCCAAGCCTCACAAGTCTTGAGAAAACAACTTAGATATAACTTTCAGTACCGACAACGCTGCTCCGCCGATTGCTGACGAAATATTTTGGAAATGTTGACATTGGTCTTCTGCGTTGAATGATATTGTGATGATTAAGATGTATTTGCTTTTTTCTATTAATAACTGAGCGACTTTGTGCTATGGATAAGATCTGTTATATACAAACATGGTCAGACGATGCCAACTCAGTAGAAATCTACACTGTGGGCCAAATTAAATTAGAACCTAGTTTGATCCTTAATAACTTTTTTGGTTGTTTATGGATTTAGATGAATTTTGGATATGATATTGGTCAATATGTTCTGGATGTTCCTCCAAAATTGAGTTTTCGAATTTTGGACAGGACCGGACTTACGACGTTTTTATAAAATTGGTGCATTTAAGTTCGTTGCAAAAACGAACTTCGCTACGTACAAACCAACTGATATATTTTTTGAGAAGGACATTAGTGGGAAAAAGTATCCTGATAATATCAATATTTTAGAACCATAACCTAAGAAACTATGATTTTTTATATATGATGTTGCTTGTCGGCATTGAAACTATTTCACTTCATTTTGATCAAAGTTTCTTAAAATTTCATAGCAACGTGAATTGTTTGTTAGAGATTTGTCGATTTTTTCACATTTTAGATTTTTTAATTTGGAAAAAAAATAATACCCAATTATTATTTTTTTTTTCGTTTTTAAACTTTGTTCAGTTTCACTCGATAATTTGAAAGGGGCCGCAACATTGCCGTGCATAAATGTTCTTTTCCATTAATCGTTTGATCGAGATTTTATCTTTCATAGATAGAACGATATCTACGTATTCAAAATCAAACAGGCAAACTCTGGAATCTCAAAAATGTTAACAATTTTCAACAAACAATCTACGTTGCAATGGAATTTCAAGAAATTTTGATCAAAACCAAGTGAAATAGTTTTAATGCCGACAAGCACCATCATATAGAAAAAATCATAGTTTCTTAGGTTATGGTTCTAAAATATTGATATTATCAGGATACCTTTTCCCACTAATGTCCTTCTCAAAAAATATATCAGTTGATCTGTACGTAGCGCAGTTCGTTTTTGCAACGAGCTTAAATGCACCAATTTTATGAAAACGTCGTAAGTCCGGTCTTGTCCAAAATTCGAAAACTCAATTTTGGAGGAAAATCCAGAACATATTGACCAATATCATATCCAAAATTCATCTAAATCCATAAACAAACAAAAAAGTTATCAAGGATCAAACTAGGTTCTAATTTAATTTGGCCCATAGTGTAGATTCAATCTGTCCATTACTTTGTATTGAAACTATGTCCTTAGCATTAATTTCTTGAAAAGACAAATGAAATGATACACAAAAAACACTTTTCGAAGTAACTAGATCTTAATTTTATAATAACAATTCCGTACCTACTTGGTATTCAAAATACAGTATGAAATATTTTTTCAGGCTTTCTCAAAAACATCAACAATTCCTTAGAATTTGAATCATCTATTGTCAGGAATGATGTTGGTGAAAATCGAATAGCAAATGATAAATAAGAATAATGTAAGGGTAGTAATAGATGATGTTTTACTTTGTCATTGATTAAAAAAAAATGAAAAAAGCTGAAAAAATACTTGAGATTGTAATGATGACAGCTCCTTCTCAGAGAAGGCTAAACAGGCTCTCGCGCGTTTCTTTGGGGGTTTAGCGATTAGAAAATCGTGAAATCTTAACGTCTTTATTTAAAAGTATGGTTCAAGGACGGGACTGATTAACAAGCCAAACGACAAGCTATAGACTCGCAAAAAAAAAATAAAAACAAAATTACTGTTGGGTCAAGTTGAAGATTCGGAAACTTCATCACTCTCTTGCTGTATTTGGAAACAACATTTTGGCTAAAATTTAGAAGAAAAAAAAAGTTACTTCGAAAATAAAGCCAAATAGTATTTTTTTCTGTAAAGGCATCAAAAAGCCATATAATAATGATGTTTTTGTTTTTTTTTCATATAATTTACCCCCGTGCCCCCGTATAGTTTGTGTTGTTTACTAGCGCATATTAGTATTAGTAAACAAATAGGATTTCAAATAAATAGGTTTCCATATAAAAAAAATCCAATGAGTAGATTTAATATTTTGATAACACTCAAGGAAATGTGCAAAAATCAGCCTCAAACTTTAAAAACGTTTATAACACATAAAATTACATTGTTTCAAATTCAATTTCAAATCTTTTATAATGCTCCATTTATTATCTGACGGATAGTTATTTGACAGAATAATTTTATTTATTTGAATGTGAAAGTACCGGGCGTAAATGACATAGTTCCACGTATCTCCGGAATCAAAGCAGCTTAACAACCTAATTTTGGTACCATTCTATCAAACACAGACTTCTCTATAACATTAGAGAACAAACCTCAAATTTGTAACACATAAAATGGCATGGTTCCACCAGAGTGAACTAAACAACGTTCCACTTATATTTGGATATTTCTGAAATCAAAGCACCTATTGACTTGAATCTGCAAAAAAAAATCCCATAAATATTTTTTTCTCAGTTTCCCAGGCTCATGCAGAAGTTACTATTTTCTAAAAAGTACAGCAACATTTCTGGTTCAACATGATTTTATATTATTCCTTCCTTCTTGCAGCAATGCTGGCGACTGCCATGCTACAAAGCATTGCATACAGACAGTATGGATCCACAAAACTTTGCCAGAAGATAAAACAAGCATTTGCGATACCTGCAAAAAAATGGTGAAGGATGCTAGAGATCAATTGGAAAGCAATGAAACACAGGTAAAACGTAAAAAACTTAACTTGTGCTTCAATTTGCAGTGATTTCCAGGAACTTATCAAGGAAGTTTTCGAAGGTTCTTGTGCTCTTCTTAAACTCAAGCCTATTGTCAAAGAATGCGACAAGATTGCTGATGACTACATACCAGATTTGATTGACACTTTGGCATCTCAAATGGACCCTCAAGTTGTCTGCTCTGTTGCCGGTAAGTCTATTTTCTATTTTTGATAAGTTGTATAATATGGAATCAATATTTCATTCAGGTTTGTGTAACAATCCCAGAGTGTATCAACTCTTGTTAGAAGCCGGTGAAAGTGTCATCACCGTCTCCAAACCCGCAGAAGTTCAAGTAGCTCCCAGAAACAGATGTGATGATTGCAACACTGTGATGGATATTGTTGTCGACAAATTCAACAGTTTGAAGAAAGAAGAATTTTTCGAATCTCTCGTTGAACTTTGCGGAGAAATGAGCAGCTTCTCAGATGCCTGTAGTAACATTATTATCACCAATTTCGAGGAAATTCACAGTTTTTTGAAAAATAATCTCAAAGCTGAAGATGTTTGCTTGCTGTCTGGTGAATGTTATGCTCAATTCCACAAACATGCTGTTGAGATCACGCCCATGTCGAAAATTGGATTTGTAGAAGTCGAGTAAGTATATATTATATGCTTTTCTTTCCGCCACTCCATTATTTGAAAAATACATTTTTTATATTTTAATAATTATTATTCAAATTTTCCATAAATAATTCTCTTGGTTTGATTAAACAAAGAATCGGAATCTATTGAATAATAAGTTATTCTTACACCGCTATTATTATTGATGAATATGGACTATGGACTTCTTGTGACCGCATGTAATAACCTATTCATATTTTATCAGTATCAAAAATGACTCAAGAGTTTCATTTTTGCATAATATATTATATGTATGTATTTATGGTCTAGTTCAGCATGATTTACCAAGTCAAATTTCTCGCGGTCTATCATAAATAATGAAGAATAAATTTGTTCTTCAATAATAGATGACTGTCTATTGGTTAATGTGACCCGTTACTCATACCAGTGACTTTTTTTTCCATTACTCAATTGTTTTCAACCAATGAGATCATCTAATGTCATTACTCCACTGTTTTTGAGCCAATCAGAAAATTCATCAAAATGTCAACCTTCAAATCCATCATTTTGAAACAGCCCATTTGACCGTCTATACATGTTTTATAGTCATTGTCACATTGTGTGAACAACCCAACCTCACTTCAAGTATAGTTGTCAAATAGTTCCGTCAAAATAAAATTAAATATTGCAAAGTTTGCTTCAATTGTTGAATAATCTGAGAAAAAGTATAGCATTCTACTCGTGGGAAATGGCTATTACTCACTCAGATGATTACGATACTCCTCCATTTCCCGCTCATTGAATAATATACTACAATACAATACAACTTCCATAATGTACAATAATTAATTGTTATCCAAATACTTAAAATCTAGACAATAGACTGGACGACAAATATTTTTTTATTTGTATATTTTTGTCCACCCACATTTTTGACAATGTCCAACCATTTAGCTTTAGAAACTCCTTTTTACGAAAAATGACCTCGCTCATGAATTGCCAATTCCCAGAAGCAAAATTCACATAAACTACATTAGCAATTTTTTTAGAAAAAATCTATGCGGGCCACGGGATTCCGCATCCCTTAAAATCAAAAGAGCAAAATCAGTCAACAACACTTTTTTCCAGGGTGACCCGGAAACAAATGGGTCACACTGAATGTTTATCGGATTTTTTTTCTTCAATTTTTAAATTTATACGTTCTTTTTCTTTCAGTGTATTTTTTGATTCACACAGAATTTCAGCACTTTATGTTTTTTTGATTTTGTTTTGGATCGGGTTTTGGTGTTTCGTTTTATCAAGGATAAAGTTTCTTGAGTTTACCGAATACGATTTTTTTTTTTTTACTGCAGGTATTGAAAATTTTCAAGACTTTATTCTAGTCTAGTCTTCATTTTCCTTTTCTTTATTGTAGAATATAAAGTTTCTATATTGATTTTGATTTCGACTGTTGTTTTATCCACTTTTACCTCAACTTTTTTTTTTAACTTTCAATTTGGATTCTAGTAACGACCGATGTTTATTACGTCGTCAATTCTATTTCAGTCTTTTTTTAAACCTCTCCATGAGTTAGAAAAGGAGAGACAATCAATGACGTGAGTATAAACCCTCGTGAAACGGACTATACAGGGTACGCCATAGTAGGTGGCCTATTAGAATATCTAGGAAAATAAAGCGATTGGGATTCTGAAAATTTTTAGGGAGATATTTTTGGAGATACTCTTTTCGAATGGAATAATAGTGACCAACTCACTTGTTTCAAATAGAACACCCTATATATTATCATGTATTTGGATTCTACGTAAAATTCTAGACATATTTGATGTATGATGTCCTTTACCTAAGTTCAAGTGTTTTTGAAATATTTGGGTTTTTATGTCAAAAATAACGTTTGTAGGTTCCTATTAAGATGTATATTTTTCGTATAAGAAAGCCTTAATTGTTTAATATGTTCCGGATTTCTTGTTGGAAGGAACCTACTTTAAAAGATATTTCACAATATTTTGATAAATAGGTATAATTACAGGTTGGCCCAAAAATAAGATCAAAAATAAAATCCAGAAAACCACCAAACATCTTTTTTTTCAAATGAAAACCCCCAATTTTTATAATTTTATATTATTGACCATTGAAAATAAAGGTGAGTTTATAAAATATTGTCCATTCCAAAATTGAAAAAAAAATGGACAATCCTACACAAACTCACCTTTATTTTCAATACTTGATAAGATAAAATTATAAAAATTGGGGTTCTCCATTTGGAAAAATGGATTTTTGGCAGTTTTCTTAATCTTATTTTTGATCTTATTTTTCGGCCACCCCGTAATAATGGTTATCAAAATATAGTGAAAAATCTCTTAAAGTAGCTTTCTTTTAACAACAAATCCAATACAAATTGAACAATAAAGGCTTTCTCACACGAAAAATTTACATTTAAATAGGAACCTACAAACGTCATTTCTGACATAAAAACTCAAATATTTCAAAAACGCTTATACTTAGGTAAAGGACATCATACATCCAATCTGCCTAGAATTTTACGTAGAGTCCAAAAATGTAATAATATATATGGTGTTCCATTTGAATCAAGCAAGTTGACACCTACTTCCGGTATATCCGGAAGTCGCGCAACGTCACTATTATTTCATTTAAGAAGAGCATCTCCGAAAATCTCTCCCTACAAATTTTCAGAATCCCAATCGCTTTATTTCTCGAGATATTCTAATAGGCCACTTACAATGGCGTACCCTGTATATGATCAAATTTACAGAGCGATCCCATAGCTAATTTCTTGTAAACGTCTAAGGTAAAGTGGGCGTCACAGATATAGCGTTAATTTACAAAATCGAAAAAATGCCACCAAAAAGCTTATGTCGCGAACGGAATGGAATGCTGTGGTCAGATGTTGCATTTTTCGGGCAAAGTTACATGCATTACAGATTGAAATACATATTAGTGATGTTTTTCTTAATTGGATCAAGATTGAATTGATAAACATTTGATTTATCATAGACTTCAATTAAAAACTTGAGGTCCACCAAGGTCAGAACATGAATTTCTCCCATGTAGTTACTATTGTTTGCTCTTGAACTCTCCTCTGCGATATGATGATTACATATTATGCGAAATTTGTATTGGATGTCCCGTTTAAAAAAACTAAACATTGGTCAATATATCAAAAACAGTGATTCAGCCATGCATTTTACGTAAAAACTTCTCTTGGAGTCCGCTTTCACATTTCCGATAAGTTACCAGTTAGCTTAGATACCTATTGTTTATGGCTCTAAAAAGTAGCTATGGTTCGTCAAAACCGGAAAGTATCATCTTTAGTTTTATTGTGTTGTATATTGCTAAAGTTTACTTCTAAGCAATATTAATATTATTCAATATTACGTTGTTTCAGTAATAAAAAAGATGACCTTCCCTGTCAGCTCTGCATCCAGCTTGTGACACATCTCAGAGAAGTTTTGATTGCCAACACAACCGAAGCTGAATTCAAATTAGTTTTGGAGGGTATTTGCAAACAAACGAAATCTTCATTCAGTAAAGAGTGCTTGAGCATTGTTGACACTTACTACCCACTCATGTACAGTTTTTTCGTACAAGGATTGAATGGTACACAGGCTTGCGGAATGATTGGAATTTGCCCCAAGACTTCAAAGGTAAGTACATAATATCGAGGGTTTCCTGCCAGAAGGGCGTATCCACAAAGTAATGTTTTCTGGTAGGAAACCTCTCGATATAGATCCTTAAAAGTATTCGAAAATATTACATAAATTGTTTTTTCTTGGATTGTCATTTGAAATGATAACCAATCAGGAAAAAAAAACAAAACAACAAAAAAATTCACTATTACCTTGATAAATCATGAGATTCTTACGATCAGATTGTAAATGTCAATTATTGTCTTGAAATTGAAAATGTGTACAGATCTTTTCACAGTTAATCGTTGATATTGCAAACATGTTTAACTCTTAGAGGTGTCTATAATAAATATCCATAGATATTCCACAGACTTTACCAAAGGAATCTCATTACGATTTCTAGTGTCTAGTGATTTTGAGTCAACATTATAGTTTCTAATAAATGAACATGGAGAAAGACCATGACAACCTAACCAAAGAAGTTATAAGAAGATAGGTGTTTGTTTGAATTGGGCTGGACAGCTTATTATTGATTATGGATATTGATCTCATCACATTTTTGCAAGAGTCTGGTCAATCACAACAAAAATGTAAGGTTAGAATTTCTGGATCATGCACCATGCAACACAGAGCTCCCGCTTAAAGATTTGGAGATACTGCAGGTTATAACCGAAATTGATGCCCCAAGTGCGAGCTATCTTTTCTGTTAACCAAAAATGCAAATCTGGTCGAGATGTGTGAAAGAGCGCTCGACAGCACTAAATCGAAATCGCTATTACACATTATGTGCATTATAACGCTTTTACGATTTTACCATACCTGACAAAAATTCATGGTCGTTTTCGTTGGTAAATTAAGCACTAAACAAGAAAAATTGTATCTCTGTTGTGTAAAAAGTTCTAGTTCATTTGGAAGCTAAAAGTTATTCATAGTCCAAGAGAAAGGTCAATTTTTATACCTTGAGTCCCTTTCCGATACGAATGGTGTATAACCGGTTCGTCATGAAAGCATATACCCCAAATGCCAAAGATGCCTGCGCAAATCTTGCCGTAAGCAATTAAATTAATTAATCTTCGGAAGCGAATTTCTCTGATTTTTAACATAATTTGACACTAGATGACACATTCTCCATGCAAATGTGTCAAAATGATGTCAAAGATCGAATAAAGGTCTCCGCAGAGGATACAAACTTGTCTATCCCGAAAGTTGATATCAACAAAGATACAGTGTCAAAGTTGAATTTGAATTTAAATTTTTAATTTTTTCAAACAACTTGAAATAATCAAGTTATTTTTATGGAATTTAGTGTATGGGTTGGCATTGGTATGACCAATGTTTACTAATAATAATAATTAACAATAAGTTAAGTCACTTGTCCTAGGCTCTTGTGAAAAACCCGTATCGCAAGGGGGCGCGCGTGAAAGCATTCCGTTCAAAGAAGCGCGCCCAGCGAAAATTGTTCAAGGCGGTCGACAAACTAGGTAGATGGGTAGAGCCGGTTTCGCGCGCTTTTCGATACTGGCCCAACTGTTTAGTATTAGTAAATTTTGGTATGGCTCTGGCATGTAGTGGGCGCCACTAACACATCTTTCCACTCATTCAAATAGTCATGACTTTTTTGTACGCACTCGAACATTTTTTTTTTAATTGAAAAATTGATTTTTCCCTCATTTTTTCGTGAAAAAGGTATACCTTGTAAAGGTCGATAGAAGTAAGCTATTTCAAGAAAATAAACATAGGGGGCATCGAAAACGCCGTTGTCAAGGTAATTTTGACAAGTGTCTCGATGTTCAATGTTTCTCATGAAAAAAACTACGAAAAAAAAGTTTTTTTGTAAAAAAAATTCAAATCTGATTACATTTTTTTTAATAAAAAAACATTAAGCATCCAAGCGAATGTCAAAATTACCATGATAACGCAGTTTTCAAAGCCCCTTATATTTATTTTCGAACTTTTCCATTTAAAATCCCATTCCATGGATTATATCAAGTTAAAATATCTTAAAAAAGGTTACTCCTAGCCACTTCTATACCTTTTTTATTTAAATATGATGGAGAAAACAATTTTTCAATTTAAAAAAAATGTACGGGTGCATACAAACAAGTTATGACTATTTGAATCAGTGAAAAGGTGTGTAAGTGGGGCCCCCTACAAGTAAGAGCAATTCCGTGCTCAGATTTGAATTTTGCATGTCTAACAACCCCCATAATATACCAAATTTCATCAATATAACTTGATTATTTCGAAAGTTATTCAAATAAATCAAAAATTAAAATTCAACTTTGACACCCTGTATCTCTGTTGATATCAACTTTCGGGATAGACAAGTCCGGGGCGATGGCAATATTTTTGCGTGCGAGAGGAATCTGCTGTTACCGTATGTCCCATTCTTTCTGGGACGCCCTGTATGTATGTAAAGCGAGCTGTAAACTTTATGTCACCGGCTTTGGCTGCTTATAAGGGTCCATAAACATCATGTCAGGGATACATTATGGATCTTCCAGTCCCTTAGACAAGTGACTTTTTATTATCATTTTGTACGGTTCCAATACAAAGTTGCAGATTGTGAGTACTATTAACATTTTTACATATTTTATCACCATGGATTGAAAATGATTAGTTCGTATATCACAGAGTAATCCAAAAATTAATATCAAGAAAGATAAGAAGTTGACTCTTCTTTTGCAACAGTATTTCAAAATCCGCCAAATGTATTTCAAAATAATCACTTTTATTTCAAAAATTGATAATTCAATTTCCAATGTGTTACTTTTATTTTAGAAAGTATCATTTGTTTTTCAAAAAGCGTAATTTGTATTTCCAAGTAATCAATTGTATTTCAAATTAGTCAGAATTTCAAACTATAGCACTTAAACTTCCAAAATAGTCAATTGTATTTCAAAACGGGCTTTATCCGCAATGTTGAACGCTATTGAAACAATCAATTGGGTTCAAGAAAAAGAGTGATGTCAAAAGTAATCTGGGCGTTCCAGAAGTATGTATGTAGTCACCCCTAGAGTTGTAGAACAAGTGGTACTTGGACCAGTTGGTAGATGCAGGAATAAATTCAGTTGTAGGCGGAGATTGCGCTTGAGCAATGCAGCATTCATCGACGTTTCATGGGCCAGCTTTAGCGTTAGAAGATATGCATGGAGGGAATCAAGTTATTTCACTTTCAATTATTTCAAATAGTTTAACGTGTCGTGTCAAATAAAATAATCTTAATTATCAACAAATGAGATTTTAACTTCATTTTTCACTAAATTGTTGATAATTGAAATGCAACAGACCACTTTGGAAATTAGATTGATAGTTTTTGAAATACTAATTTGTAATACATTTGATGCATGCTTTTTGATGTTTAATTGATGATTTTCGAATCCATTTGATATTTTTTTGAATCAAAGTTGTTTTTTTAAAATACATTTGATGCTTTTTGAAATCAACTCATCTATCATCTATTTTGAACTTAAAGTGGAAATGGTGTAATACATTCGGTGCATGCTTTTTGATGTTTAATTGATGATTTTGAAATCCATTTGATATTTTTTTTAATCAAAGTTGTTTTTTGAAATACATTTGATGCTTTTTGAAATCAACTTTATCTATTTTGAACTAAAAGTGGAAATGGTGTTCACCATACCCATGGTCTTGGAAGCATTCCTTTCAGGCGGTACGGCCATAAGAATGGCAAATAAACACAAATTAATTCATCATTTTTAGAAGGTATTTCAAATACCGATCAAAATATACAAATTCTTGAAGAGAAATCGTCCATAGAATCAAAGAGGTCCTTAATCAAATCAAATCTATATTTGTTTGAGGCCTGAAGAAGTAGATCGTTGCTTTTCTTCATACAAATTCTTTTGACGAAGGTTAGTTTTCTTAAGAAAGAAGATAAAATAATCCACAAATCTAAGTGGGGTTTCACACCAAAGTAGCATATGCGACGAGCGAAACATGCTACTTATTTTTAAATTTATATGTATTCGCTATACAAATATACAAGGTGGACAGTGGCGGCTCGTACAATAAAAATGTGGAGGTTGCAAGGGCGGATATAAAACTTTAATCCTGCATCAGTTATCAAAGAAGCGATGGTGCATTTAAAAACTTCAATTCGTTTGAGTTAGTTATTTTTCTCAAAACATTGTTTAGTGCCTTCTTTTCATGTTCAAAAAAAGGCTACTTTTCTAACTTTTTTCTCTGTAACTTTTGATAAAAATGACTAGCAACATTCGAAAGAGGGGCAAAAAGTATATACTCCCTGAAAATCTCACAAATATCTAACAAAGGATAGTCAAGCTATAAAATTTTGAACTTGTCAAAAATGACCAATTTTTGAAGAAATCATGCCAAGTTCAAAATTTTGCTTGACTATCCTTTGTTAAATAGTTGTTAAAATTTCAGGTAGTACATACTTTTTGCCCCTCTTTAGAATGGTGCTAGTGATTTTTATCAAAAGTTACACAGAAAAAAGTTAGAAAAGTAGCCTTTTTTTGAGCATGAAAAAAAGGCACTAAACAATGTTTTGAAAAAAATCGCCAGGACACGTAAACTGACAAATGAAATGGAAGTTTTTAAATGCTCCATCACTTCTTTGATAACTGATGCAGGGTTAAAGTCTCATCAATTTTTAGGCGGTTGCTATAATTTCTGCCGCTACTGTATGTTCATCATAAAGCTCTCCCAACTAACACAGATTGTGTCTTAATAAACTAAAATGCTATATAACTGATATATTGGGGTCCATCAATATACAATTTTATCATTTAGTGACGGTAGTTGAGTCAAAATACTCTCAGTGACAAAAAAGTGTTATAATCATGTAATATAGCTCTCTACAAAACCATTTGATAAATCTTTTATAAAACGGAAGAAATTGAATTCTTATAGCATACTATCGTACCAATGTTATAAGAGAAATTACTCTCTTAGTCTAATTTGTTGTATTATTATTGGTTTATTAAGGATTTATAGAGAACTTCATGAGATCGTTACAAAATATTTTTATCAGAGATTTATTATTTTATCATAGAGCTATCTTTAATAAAACCGTTAAGTCGCAAACGTATTCAAATTATTGTTTTAAAAAGAACTTATAAGATGGTTACAAAATATTTTCATTAGAGATTTATTATATTATCATATAGCTATCTTTAATGAAACAGTCAACTCGCAAACGTATTTAAGACTGAATTGGCTTAAGAGAATATGTTATAAAAATGTTTTATAGGATGCTTGATGATTTTTAGGATAATTAGGAGATGTTGCTGAAATTGTTTCAATAATTGATCGTTCCTCCCGTTTCAATGTTGATTTGTTGATACGGACTTTTGGTATGACTGAGAATTAATCAAAATATTTAATTAATAGCATTTTACCTACAGTATTTGGGGGTTGCGCAAACCTGCCCTCTTGTCAATAGAGATAGAGAACATTTTTTAAGACAAAAATCAAAAATATTTTGTAGGTATACAGAGTGTTCTAGAAAACCTTGGCCTCAAAAAATACAATATTATAGTGACCGTTAAGCTAAACCTGAAGCATTCGAAATCGAAAAACTCAAAGAAAAAGATCACTTTTCAGATAACCAGCACCAAAAAACTGATATATTTTTATAGATCAGCACAAATGTTGTACAAAAGGGCATCCTCAAAACAATTTGCATACATTATTTGAGAGTCTGAACCTCCGATCCTTGCCCCCTATAGATCGATGTGTTGTCTTGACAATAATTCACTTCATACTTGAACGGAATTTCTTGTGACCCCTGATCATAAGAACTTTTTTTTTTTTGTATTTCCGTTAAAGAAATACCCAAGCTCTGACACTATTCGGTTTTATCAACTTGATGCAATGTTTATACATTTTGAAAGTTGATTCACGCTATATTGGCGATCATTTGAAATTATCTCTTTTTTCAGTGGGCTGGCCTTATCGCTCCATTGATTCCTGCTGAAACTGCTTTGAAAATGAACAGAGATCCCCAACATGTGTACATTCCTAATGACGACATTGTTGTCAAGGTAAGTCCTGACATATTTAGTTCGATTTGTTTATTCTCAAAACCTCACTAAGCTCAGTTCATTTACACGCGAATATCAATCCTATATTGTTCGGTTAACCATCAAGAATGTAACCTTTATTGAAAGTGATCAATAGGAAATGGTGTTAGCAATTCGTGTTTCACATCTATTTGAACTCTACTTCTGTCCAATAAATGATTTGTATATCACGTTATGAAAACATGCATAACATCAGTATGTCGATTGTATTAAACTTGATATCATTTGTCCGGTTTTTTGTTTTAGTTTCCCAGATATTCCCCACCATTCTTATCTATCAATTACTTTTTGCAGGTTATGGATCCAGTTATGCCCGAATTGTCGGCTCAAGAAATGCTATTACCAATTGATTTATTGGTTCCACCCCATCAACAAGTATACAATCAAGAAGTCTGCATTTTTTGTCAATACCTTTTGCACTATCTTCAACAGGCCATCACCGATCCCAAAGCTGAGGTAAGAAACGCAAACTGTATTGACAAAAGTTGAAGAGCTTAAATGTTATATCGCTGTGCGCCATTAAGATACACTGCACATTACAAAATATTTCTAAATAAAATATTTACTTCTTTTGAGAACCAATAAAAAAGATTCCCAGGAAGTCGAAAGTATACTATAAATGATGATCTTTTCAAAAAAGCTTGTATCTGATCTGAAGATAACCTGGCAACGTCTGAGCTATATTTTTTATTTTCAGGATGAAGTGAAAGACATCATCGACAAAGCCTGCAGCAGACTTCCATCGTCCGTTAATTCCACTTGTGTTCAATTTGTCAACACCTACGAACCAGCGTTGATTGCTATCCTCGCTCAAGAAATTGACCCATCAAAAATATGTCCATTGTTGAAAGCTTGTCCCTCAGAATCTGAACAAGTTAAAGATGTTGAAATCTTCATGAACACAAAATCTTCTTCCAGCTGTCCTTTGTGTTTGTACGCTGTTACTGAATTGGAGGCTATGGTCAAGAATAAGAAGTCTAAGGTGAGTTTGGTTTGAATCTACTTCTTGATCGTTATATTTTTGATAATGATGTTATGACATAATCCTTCACATAGAAAATAGTGTTGTTACGACATATTGAATGCTTCATTATGTGAGTTTTCTGAACAGTTCTTTCAAAAGGTCATGCGTATTATATTGATATCGGGTGATTGTTGGGAAGTGTCATCTGTATACTTTTATTGAGAATCTAATAATTCTACATTCAACACTTTAGAAAATGTGAACATTGAAAGGCTAGGACCACCATCGTGTCAAACTAAGGGCAGGTTGTATGAGTGCAACATTTTTCCCCAATGATGCCAAATTTTTATTGAAATGATGTCTGGTATTCTGATTTCATCTTACTGTGTCATTTCTTCATATATATTTTTTCTAAACACAAATTTTAAAGGGAATATAGTGACTCAGTCCATAATAATCAAATCAACTTGACAGCGGTTTGTTAGCCGCGAACTGCGAATCCGAAATATTTGTTCACAAAATTGAGAAGAAAGAACTGATAAAGTTAAGAAGAGAGACTAAAATGGGATGAATATCTCATAACTTATTATAACAAATTAACTATCTCGTTATCTATACTTTGGACTTCGCATAAACTATAAACAGCCTATATCAGCCGTTGACAAATTTCTTCTAAATGGGCAAATACACTGTGAGGTTATGGAGCCGTTTTGAACCTTTTTATGCAGGGTGAGTTAGGAGGAATGGACAAAATTTCAGGTACGTATTCTTGATCTAATTTCATGAAAAAGAGTCCATATAAACATAGATCCGGAAGTGTATTGTTTTTGAAATACAGAGTGTTGACCGATTTTTTTAGAAACTTGACAAATTCAGTTTTGATAATAAAATCCTGCTAAAGCCTTTGCTCAATGATTTTCCAACAACTAGATAAAGCCCGACGTCTCTTTGTGTGTCACATGTTTATACATTCAGGGGAGAGAGGAATTCTTGCGAGTTTGCCAAACTGCAAATTTAATAAGAAGCTACCTTGTATTCAAGGTATTTTTATTCTAATCAAAAATACTCTATACTCTATGAGTGCATCTCCGGTAGTTACCAATTATATAATATGTTCATTTTTAGATCACTAGTGATAATAAAACATTTTCAATGAGACCCATATTTTTCCATGAACCTTGGTTACTTATGTAGACACGCTGCAACGAAATACATCTGGCAACACGACACAAATGCCTATTTGAGATCAACCAATCACAGCTGATACTCATTTTAACCAATCATAGCCTGTAGCTCCCTTGGAACACTGTTTTCGGCTTGTTAAATATCCAATATTTTTAAAGGCCGAACAGCTGATTTATGTGAACAAAACTTATCAATAATCAGTAAATCATAACTGTCCTATAACAACAACGATATTGAAACAAATAAAAAATTAAAACATATCCTCGTTAATACACTGGTTAATCCCTTTCGATAACAAGTGAAAATTCTGAGTGCTTTTTATTTGCAACAAGGCAATGTTGAACGAACGTTGAACGAATTCAACGGACGAGATGTAAATAATAACATGTGTATCATAGTGACAAACAATTTGCCTGGAATCTAGGGTGTACGCTAGTTCCAGTGGGCTCTATGTTCTAAGCCTTTGCTAGTTAAAAATTATGAAGGCCAGTGTCGTCTCGACGGGCATCTCACCGAATATTTATGTGAAATAAATGTACGCGACTGACTTTCTTGCAATTTTTATTTTGTCTCAAATAAAACAGTCAAAGTTGCAACTTTTTTGCCTCTTAGATTTCTTTCGTATCTGGCTTTGTTTACGAAAAACAGTCTTTCAAATTCCGCAAAATATTTTTATCTTATTTTATTTCAAAACAATTGAAACGAGGCCAGGTACGAAAAAAAGTTGTATTTTTGATTGCTTCATTTGAGAACAAAATAAAATTCACAATAAAATCAGTGATGTACATTTTACATAAAAAAACACTCTCTGTCTCCAAAACCTCGTTATCCATTTCACTAATTGTGCGTCCTGCGAAAAGATGTAGTTTTCTCCTGCAGATTCTGATGAGCTGTGATACAGTGAAATGCGTCTGTGGATGAATCAGTGGGAGAGAAATACATGTCTTTCGCAAGTCCTAGCCTTTTAGGCTCTTGGTTCCGGACCTATGTTCATATGGACTTTTTTTCATGAAATTAGCTCAGGAATACGTTGTGACTCGCCGATAATTTTCCGGATGACGGTGATCAGGAAAATCATGATGTTTTATTCAAAAACTCTGTATTTTACGTGGTAGAGGGCTCACACTGCCTATCGGGTAGCTTTAAAACCATTGACTTTAAATACTATAGACTGGGCATCCCATTCATAAAATGCTATTAGTCTTGACGCCAACATCACAATAAGTGCGAAAGAGACAACACTATGAGTGGAAAGAGATAAAACGAGGAATCCGAACCCATCGGGCAACACCGCATGAGAACATGTGATTCTTATAATACGTACGTCCGAACTCGATTTTCATCTGGAACAGCGGCGGCACATTTCGAGTTTCTACCGTTTTGTATGAAAAATATAAATGAATATTAATTTGGGTAGGTACCTATGTCGTTATTGTTATATGACAATATATCACATTTTTGACTTTCTGAATCAATAAAAATTGAAATTTTCATAACATTAAAAATTAAATCTCCTGCTGTTCTTCCGACAATAATGAATTACGGTTCCGAATAAAATGACAACCAAAATACAAAATATATTTCGCCTTTCTTACATACATATCTCTAAAGCCATTTTACTCAATTTGCCATATGATTTTTGTTTTTGGAGACGGGAAACTGTATGGTCTGCCGGTGATTCATGATTGGAAAGCTTCCCGGTTTTTAATATTTGATTCCATCAATGTCACGTAAATAGTCTTGTGGGTTAAAATGGGCCGAACACAAAAAGGGAGGTTTGATCCGAAGTCGGTCCTCGTCACTCCTCACCAAAGAACACCAAATATTTCGCAGCTCTTCATTTTTTGGAAATCTAAAATTGGATAACAAGAAAAAAATATAAAAAATAGGAAACAGCAACGTTTTACTTTTCTTGTTTCTAATAAATAAGTATATGTACACTATTTTTAACTATACCAAAATGATTATCAGTGCTGGAAAGTGAGTGGAGATAAATTCAAAGAAATATGGTGCAGGAGTCATACTAAACAAAGACCGCAAATATTGGTATACCAGCAAATTGA
The DNA here is from genome assembly GCA_958502075.1 of Orchestes rusci. Lineage (NCBI taxonomy): Eukaryota > Metazoa > Arthropoda > Insecta > Coleoptera > Curculionidae > Orchestes > Orchestes rusci. The sequence goes on along the minus strand of OY293305.1, from coordinate 20,534,135 downwards.
AGCAGGTAAATATTGTTTATTGGTCTATTCTTCTTTAAATTAATGTCTAGAGATAAATTTAATTTTGTATGTTTAGACATAAATTTGGCCCAAAAACATTTATGACTAGATATACATTCAAAGAAGTATGGGCAAATAAACAATACATAATGCGTAGGTACCCTGCTTCAATTTGCAAGTACCAATATTTGCAGTTTCTATTCACTTTTCGCATTCTTCAGAAAATTAAACATTTTTTATATATCCTATAATACCTACCTTAAAAACAAAATTGCCATTTTTTCTGGCACGTTTTAAAATGTAAAGGTTTATTCGGAAGCCTTGGGAACAGGGTAAATATCTATTTTCAACCATTGAACTTTTATTTAAAACTTGTTTCCAAACGTCAAATGAAAAAGTGAATTGCGGGGTCCATTTAGCTGTGCCCTGTACAAGGTTTTTTTATATATTAATTTATTTCCCTTTATCTTTTTCATTTGACGTTTCTGACAAAAATGTCCCTTCATAAAAGTCTATTGATTGGTTTCGAGCAAATTGTTGGAAAAACTATATTTCGCTTTTACAGGAAGAAAGACTGGGCGACGTCAAAATTTTTAATTCCAATTGAAAGGTACAGGCAAAGAGGGCGATATGTCAAAAAGTTAATTTCGAGATAAACGCGAGGTTTTAAGAGCTCTAAAAAGTGATTATAATAATAATAATTGTAAAAGTAAGCATTCTTACTGAAGACTCCAACCTTATTGTAATAAAAAAAACGAAAATAAGACAGTTGAGGAAGTATCCAATAAATAATTCATCTTGACTGTGTATGAGATAATCGAGGAAATAATGGAATAGGTATTCAAGTAATATGAATATCCTTTCTTATTTGAGAACAATCGGTTCCTATTGCATAAAACACTACCATTCAGGCTTTTTTTCCAAATCAGTTTCATTTTTTCGTTGTTACCTATTCACGAATAAAAACAAACATTTAAACTTCCTGAAGATTGAAAAATCCTCATTTTCATGAATGAAATATGATGATGCCTACACTCTACACCACTGGATCCCTCTCCAGTCAATGCTCAATGCAAATTTGACACTTACCTGTGAATGGTGATTTCTGGATCCAAATGGTCCAGTTTTTGACACAGCAAGCACAATCTTACCATTTTTCATTTCATTGCGTTGCCGTGTACTAGGACTAATATTTACTATGTATCGCCTGTATCCAATGCACAAAAAATCATTATTTAATGAATGTTAGTAATTAAGCTTTGAGTAATTGAGTAGCACAAAAATGTTTCACATTATTTATGATATGAAATAATATCATCATTAGACACTATCACCGTCGTTTAACATTGAGTTGATTCACACGAAATCATGGTTGTAAATGTGTCTGATTATGCGATAATCTAGAATGGTGAACCTTGATGCACCTTCTTGAAAAATGAACAATACTCAATCCTCCTTAATTTTCATTGTATCATGTCTTATCAATCAATTTCGTACACAGAGGAATTTTCATTGATGAAGATTTGCCCAAATCGGCAACCGCGTCCAAAGCAGGTCAGTTTTCGGCGACGCAGATAGATATAACTCGACAAGGATAGCGAGACAGTGAATTTCTCAAGACATACGTCCAAAATTGGATGATGGTGCCATTATTTTTGAAGGTTTCCTTCTCTAAAGCCCTAAAAAACTCAATGTTTAAAACAGTGGAGAAAGTCCAAGCGTTCATTGTTTCCAAAATTCCGCAACTGCTTTGAATTGGACTATACTGAGCTTTTGAACAAAGTCAAAGTGTTGATAGAAATAAATCAAACAGTCTATTGTTGGGTTGGGTTGGGATTGTTAGGGAGAGTGGGGACGGTAACACTGTAATCATATGGGAGCTACATCCAGATGCGCAAAGCCAGGGAAATTTCCACTTATTAATCTTTCAGTCACGTGATTATGAGCAGGGAAATTTCCGATAAAATTAGGTCGTTGCCATAGCTACATAACAAAATGCAAGCCTATGATTGGTTAGAATTGACTGGTAGGAAATTTTCACTTATAATCTCCCCGGAGCTCGAACTATTTCCGGAAATTTTGTCGAGTTGCGAATTTTCTTGAAAAATTCGCAACGAGAACAAATTTCCGGATTATTAATTCGAGCTCTAGGGAGATTCGGCAAGAAAATTTCATGCCAAAGCTATTTGAGAAGATTTAATAGTAGCGGCTGGACTCACCTCGCATTTAGTGAAAGAAACCAACGGCTCCTTACTCTAGATGCGCAAAGCCAGGGAAATTTCCACTTATTAATCTTTCAGTCACGTGATTATGAGCAGGGAAATTTTCGATAAAATTCGGTCGTTGCCATAGCAACATAACAAAATGCAAGCCTATGATTGGTTAGAATTGACTGGTAGGAAATTTTCCTGAAAGTACCTTGATTTGATAAAACTCAAAATATCCCAGAAACAGAAAGGATTCGGTGAGTCGAGTGTTGACCCTAGAAAATTTTCCTGAATGTCAAAACAAGCGCAACGAAAAGTCTCTGATATCGGTTAACTTTATTCCGAAAAACATCCTGAATTTTCCCAGAAACAGACCTGCTTTCCTAGGCAATAATACAGCCCGGAGAAAACAAAAACTGCTCTGAGAAAACTCGCCTGAAACTAATGACTCGAAAACTCATATTTATCTCCACCCAGCTGATTGATTTGCGGTAACGCGCTTTTACTTGAGAGAATTTCTGCAGAATTAAGAAATAAGAACGTGGTAAAAGAATCTGAAACAGGAAAAAAAAACGGGATGTGAAGCTTCGCGAAACGGGACCTGACTTTACAACATCTAACGCGGACAATGGTTCGCGGACCAATGCAAGCTTCTTATCGGTTGAAAGCACCAGCTAGTTTTAGCCTTGTCGACGTAGTTTTTGGAGGGGAATTGGTTCTGTTGAACAGCGTTGGAAACTAGGTGATGTGAGGGTGTTGAAATTAAATAAGGATGGAAAATTAAGATTGATTGATAAATTAACAGCAAAATATTAATTTTTAAACGGCAGATTAGTTTAAAATCAATACAGAGTATTTTGGCGGATAATTGAGCGAGTTAAAGGAAAAAGAGAATTAATCAGAAAAGAAGGAAATATGGCAAATCGAATTTGGTCCGTTTCTTCCGACTCGCCCTGTATATATTGTATTGATCAAAATCTATCACCGTTTTTAAATTATTAGAAACTGGAAGAGAAATGCATTCAAAATGATCAATATGACTGTCGTAGTAATACATTGCTCGAAATTAGAGAAATCTGTTTTAGTATCTCTGTAACCAATGATCTAATAACTATAGATGAAACATTTCATTTATAAACTGTGAAAAATTGTGTGTGCAACATCGAACATAGAAGAGACGTGAGGGGGAGTTGAGCGGGGCACTGAGTGGGGATACGTTTGCACCTCACTATAATGTGCTTCGGTTACTACACGTTAAGCTTCCAGCGGCGTAACTATTTTACAGAATTCTCAAGTTCTTATTTACTGCAAGCTTGACACTTGCGAGTCATTTCAATATACCATATAAGTAAATAATGAAGCACTACAAACTAAACCAGAATAAAAATACATTAAACATTCACAAACCCCACTCAAAAAAAACAAGAGACGCCAATGAGACGAAATATGAATGAAACGTGTAGACAAAATCCGATCGATAGGGGCGGACCCAATTTAGGTGTGTTGCCGTATTTCAGCTTTTTTAATTTTCATAAGAAAATATTGGTTTTTCTAAATCCTAAATACCTAAACAAATCTTGAAGAGATGTTTCAATTTAAACAAAAAGGTTACCATCAACTTATTTGATTAAATTCATACATAAAATGGTTTGAAAAATGATTCCTGACAATGTTTTAATCTTTTTGCTGCGTTGTAATACTTTTAATAGAGTAAGTTTGGCAAACAACGTGGTGGGAGAAACTCTGCACCCGAGTGCACAGTTCGATGTTGTCTCATGTTTATTTCGCTATGTTTCATCTATAGTTACTAGATCATTGTCTGCAACTTACTCTGCGTATGATGGATATATATAAGACATTCAAATTCCTAAAGCTACATAATATGATGTTATCCTACTAAATTAATGAACATAAATAGTTTTAGGAATTCGTGAGATTATTTTGAATGATCTTCAGTTGGATATAATGATCAATGAGTTATTCAATCGCCATAGATATATCAATAAAAGAAAAATGTAATCAGTGATTCAGTGAATCAGCTTAACGATTGCCTCGATGTAAACGGGATCGATATCACGTTTAACTAGGTGAAAAGAAGTCACAAAACACAACCAATGTGATAGAATGGCCGATACTCTTATGACAAATAATATATTATTCTATAAATCTAGATATCACATGAATGTTGCGAAACTATCAATTACACAAGATAACAATGTGTTTTTCTTTAGGTTAAGAGGAGAAAACCGAACAATCATTGCTACTGTACTGTTACAAAAAGAAAGAAAAGAAAACATTTTCGCCGTTGTGCCAAGCAAATGCGGATTAAATTATAATCAATCACATTTATAATCATATTTTAATAAAATTTCTACATACAATGTGTTTGATAATGTCTATTTCTATGCGGTGTTTTATTTTTTTTTATATTAGTATTGACAATATTTTTATTCTATCATCTGCTTTTATTTGACTTTTCTGTCCAGTCAAACAAGTCAATTAAAGAAACGTTCAAATTTTAGTCACTTGACGTAACACTTTTTTTCATTTTTGTTATTTTCAACTTATTCAAGGATGATGTGAAAAAATCTCTGGAAAATCTCTGCAGCCATCTCCCAGGCAATTTGAAACCCGAATGTACCGACTTTGTCGATACTTACACTGACGAATTGATTGAAATGCTCGTAGCTGATTTCAAACCCCAAGAAGTTTGTGTTTACCTGAAATTATGCACTGACTCAAAACCATCCACAGAAGTGGTTGCGGAAGTGGAGTTTTATGACGTTGGTGAGTTTCTCGTCGATGCAATATTTTATAAATTCTAATCACGTTATCAGTTCTTGTTTGGTAATTTCAATCACAATTTCAATCATACCTAAAACCGCAGTCTACTTCGAACATTGTTGATATTTTCTTAGGTATTTTTGGTATTTGTTTTTCATGCTTTGTAGACACCAATGTTATCTATGATAACACAGTCGACGGCCACGAAATTTCATCATCTGATGATACAACATGCGTCTTATGCGAATTTATCATGAAAGAAGTGGATGATCAATTGAAGGATAAAAAAACTGATGTAAGTTGACAATTTTTAGAAAAACTAAATATTGAAGTTCTTCAATCAAAGATCATTAATCTATTTACTTGAGGATATCAACTGAACTTTTATTAATATTTTCAGGATGAAATTAAGAACATCGTGCACAACATTTGTCACGTTATGCCCGGCACAGTTAAAGATTCTTGCGACAAGTTTGTGAACCAATATGCAGACGCTATTATCATTTTGTTGCAAGAAGTTATGGAGCCTGCTGCCATGTGCAGTTACTTGAAATTCTGCAAAAAACAAGCACATCCTTTGGATTTTATTAAAGGTGAACACAAAAAAAACACTGAAAATTGTTATTCGAATATCGTTATCGAGGACTGACCACTGACCTCTAAAATAAATAGATAAATGAAGATGTATAGCTGGCCCATTGGAAAGCAGGGATCAGACAGTGAAAATAATTTTTTGTTTGCGCATGAAATTTGTCAGTCGAAACAAAATGGCTCAAGCGCAATACCCATTTTTCAATGACGTGGGAATAAAGCTCTTTGTTGGTGTTTCTGCTTGCAGTGCCGTATCACGGTTTCCTCGTATTGAATCGAGCTTGCTTGTTCACTGTTCGAATATTATTGGATTTTGGTGTTTTTTCGGCGTTTTTAGAGCATTTTGTGGTTCTTTTGACTTTATTGACATTCATAGTTAGCGTTATAATTATTGTAAATTTCGACAAATAATACCTACTCAGTTGCTTTCAATTTACCTGTTAAAATATGAAGTTCGGCCCAGTTCAGCATTTCCCAGAACAGAAATAAATCCGTCTATTAGGCATGATCAGAACTGTTTTTCGGTGTTGATGTTTCGGGCTCGTGAATTTGCCCGCCTCGACAAGCGTTTTATTTATTCATTTATCTTAGAGATTTGTGAGGCTAACCTTACGGACAATAATTATTATTATACTACAATTATTAATATCTGAAGGAGCGATATATTGATCAATTTCCGGAAAAGTAATTTACCAAGTATCTTTTTTTTTTTCGACAGAAGAAATAACCCAATGCGGAGTATGCAGTGAAGCAGCCAAAATAATGCAGGTTATTTTGAAGAATCCCAAAATCGACCAGAGCGTGGAACACATTTTTGACAAGACATGCCGTGGTGTTTCATCTGCAATGAAGAAAACTGTAAGTAATTTTGTTGTCGGCTTTCTTTGTAAATAGCTTCGACGATTATAAACTCAATAATTTTTCCAACAATGGTACATTTTGAACCATAGTCCGCTTGATATTTTTTTTACAGATTTTAATAATGTAAATACAAGACTTATAGATCGAATTTGGTTTTGTAACATTGTAGACAGGGTGACCCAGCTTAATCTGGTAATATTTAAAATTTAGATTCTACTGATCAGAAAGAACAATTTTTATTCTATGAAAATTTTTTCAAATCCTTGCAGTTTCGAGATAAACTCCTTCATAGATTTTTCAACATTATTTATTGGTTTGAAACAATTAAACTTTTTCTCTTTTTTTTTAATGGTACCTTCACTAAAAAAATGTATGAATTTGTCTCTTTCTGTAATTGCTTCTCATATTAAGTTTCGGTTTGCGTTAAAAAAAATTGCAATAGTTTTATCATCTAGTTAATTATAAGAATTTCAAAATAATCTTTCTCTCTATCTCAACATACGACTTATTCCATATTTCTGCTTTAATAACTGGAATATGATCAAATTAGTAAAATTTGGTGAGGAATTTTTGAAAAAAAATGGAAGAAGGAAGTCAGACTTTCCCAGAACTGAGTAAGTAACCGTCAAGTCAAGAACAGTCTTGATCATGATGGAATGTCCATGGAATGTTTTCGTGGCTCAATCGACACAAGTATTATTGCCTTGATACGGAATGCATTTTTCCAAGTAGAGGCCCGAGAGATAAATAAATAATAAAAATCATCTAATATCTTCATTTTAATAAAATGGTTCTTATCTTATCTGACTAAAAATATTTTACCACAAATTTTTATCATTTTGCAGATACATTTAGAATAATTATTCCGTGTTCTCAAACGAGGAATATGCCGAAATCTGCAAAATAAAAATGACATTTTTGTGAAATATTTTTAGTCAGATAAGATGAGAACCAATTTTGTATTATAAATACATATAAACAATCATTGAATCTACCATAGCAATATCGATGATTTTTATTATTTATTTATCTCTCAGACCTCTACTTCAAAAAATGCAAAAAGTATCAAGGCAGCAATAAAACTATTCAATCGACACAACTTTCGATTGAGACACGAAAACAATCCATGGATGGCTGATCAAGACTGTTCTTGAGTTGACGTTTATCTTCGTGGCTCTTGGACTACTGGGCAAGTCTGGAATAAGTCGTATTTTCAGATAAACAGAAAGCTCATTTTGAAATTCTTATAAACAACTGGAGCATAAAACAATTGAATTTTTTTGAACGCTAACCGAAACTTGATATGAGAAGTAAGTTTTACAGAAACGGACAAATTCGTAAATTTGTTTAGTGCCTGTTTACAATCATGCAAAAAATAAGAGAAATTGAGAATTTTGAGTCTACAAGCTTCTTAAAATAGATATAACCTCAATAATTGTTTGAGTGGTTTTGTTATGGTTCGAGAGCACATTTCGTCGTCTTTCAGAATAACACAAAAAGTAAGTCTCAACTAAATTTTGCTCATAAAAAATTGTAATTTAACTGTTTCAAATCAATAAATGTTGAAAAATCTTTGAAGGTGTTAATCTGGAGACTGACGAGGCATTGAGAAAATTATTATAGAATAAAAATTGTACATTTTAATTAGTAGAATATAAATTTGAAATATTGCCGGATAAAACTGGGTTACCCTGTATAAGGTGACTATCAAATGTGGATGGTCTTTTTATCTAAAATCATGGTAGCGTTTCCTCCAGCAATCAACCCAGAAGTAATTAATCAGATTATAGTAGACTAGTGTGATAAAATGATTGAAGTTAAAAAATACTTTCGATTACCTGGTGAATGATTAGTATTTAAATTTTTATCAATAATCCACTTGTTGTCATAGTAGGTTGAAAATGAGTGGGATTTGCTTAGTTGTAGGTAAAATATTTAGAGGGTTGCTATCTGAAACAAGACCTGAACTTTTTTTTGTACTGAACAAAAAATAGTCGAAAAAGCGATAATCTCAACATCTTTTGATATTCTCCTCATTTCGGTAAAACCCCGAAATGAGGTGCTCATCAAAAAAATAATGTATCTTGTTTTTGAATAAGGTCGATATTAGGTAAGCGAGTTAGTCACAACTTAATAACCGGATCTGCCTTAATTTCAGATTCGAGTATTCACAGATCACCATTTCCAAAGTTTCAATTTTTGAATAAAACTGTTTCTTGGTTACTGATGATTTCAAATTGCCGTTTTCTCTCAAATAAAACTGTGCCTAACTCCTCTTGTAAATAAATTCTTTCGAATTGCAGTGCGAAACCATAACCGGCACTCGAGGTATCGAGTTGGTTGCTTTGCTATCCCGTGATGGGTCCGACGCTGACATAGTATGTCACAAGCTCTCATATTGCAGCTCCCAAGTTGTATTCAATTAAGCAATATCGAAATGTGTACACCACTCAAGCTTTGCATTCAGCGGCATATTTTGTACAGAAAAAATGTGTAATAAAATAATTGAATGGTGTATTTCTATCTATAATCATAGTCTTAAAGTAAATATCAATATCGCAGCATTATTTCTATGAATCTATGTTTTTTTGTCCAACTTCACTTTAGTGTTAGATTTATTTCAAGATATTTACATAAAAATATCTATCTGCTGTTTAATATTTTGGAAATTCGAACTAATGGTGATTTTGGTTGATGGCCATTTTATGTTTAGGTTAACTGTGATAAAATTAACATTTTGTACATTGATTTGTAGCCATAATAAACACAATAAGAAAATCTTATTTTATTTTATTCGCATAATAAATGAAAGAAAAACTTAGATCGCCTTGGCTTGCTAGCTGCTGAAGCTTTTTCCGAATTATGGATGGAAATCTCAGTGTTGAGACTGACTCTGAATCCAGGTAAGTGTCGAGTGAAAATTGTCATTTTATTTTTTTATGGTATATAAAATATTCGAAATATTACAATAAAATGAAAAAGAAGAAGAACTTGCTATGGATTATTATTGTGCTGAAAAATAATAATTGAATTTTTGTTCTCCAATGAATATGGGAAACCCTTATGAAAATAGAGGTAGTGTTGATGACAACTTTCGAGAATCTCCCTAAGTTTCTGTTCTATTTACTGTACCAGTCAGAATATTTTTTTACTTTATCAATTCTTTTTCTGAAACACCATTGGGATAGATGAATAATGCCTACCTTGGCATACAGTGTGTCCAGAATAAAATGATGTACATGGGACTATACGAGGATATTGGAAACGGTAAAAGATACGACGTTGCTTAAATGGAAGAAAAGTTGCGTATTTGTATGCTCAAAAATATTCTACCTTTGTTTCATTTTGAATCGATTTCGTTATGTTCATACAGGGTGAAAAAAGAAAAGGTTCATTTTGAAAAAAACACAATATTTTGCTTGTTATAAAACCCAACACTTTCAAATTTTCAGGATATAGGTAAGAGGATACGACGATTCTAAAACGGCGTCAAAAAAATTCTAGACCTACTATGTTGCGTCCAGACAAAGTCAAGTCTGTTTTTTTTATGGAAGTCATATTTTTGGAAATTATTTTCAATACGGACCATGAAAATGGAGAAGTTCAATATGGCCTCCATAAGAAAAACCAAAGTTGGCCTCGGCCGGACGCAACATCGTGGGCCTACAACATTTTTTGATGCCGTTTTTAGAATCGTCATTTCCTCTTACCCATATCCTGTAAATTTGAAAATATTGGCTTTTATAATAAGCAAAATTTTGTAGTTTTTCGAATATGGACATTTTCTTTTTCACCCTGTATCTACATCACGGTATCGATTCAAAATAAAACAAAAGTAGATTATTTTTGGGCATACAAATACGCAACTTTTCTTCCATTCAAGCGACGCCGTATCTCTTACCGTTTCCAATATTCCCATGTACATCATTTTATTCTAGACACACTGTATAATTTAGTGCTGCTACCTCTCTACTGTATAATAAGGGCCTGAAACTCTACCTCTTTATAGATTATTCTTTCCGTTTTGAGAAAGATATGCCGCAAATGAATATGTCTGTTTGAAAAATAAAATATAATAATTAAATGAGACTCCCCTCGCGACACCCTGAATATTTCTGGTTAGAATGATTAATCTTTTTCTTCTAATATATCAAAAACGTTGGTATTTGGTTAAGTCGTTTTTGCGCTATTCAAGTTCAAAGTCTCATAGCAATTACATTCCCTTGATCTGGATTGCTGAGATACGGTAGAATCCAGATCAACATAATCGGTCTATCCGTAGAACAATCACAAACCAGTCACAGCCAATCAGCATTTGCACTATTTGCAGTTTGCAAACTATTTCTGACTAACATTGACCAATCGATTGTTTGTGATTGTTCTACGAACAGACCTGTAATTCTCAAGAGACTTACTTGGATAGCGCAAGAACGGCTGAACCAAATACAAACATAATATATTTTCATAATATACAACATAAATATTTATATATATAATATATTTTCATATATCAACATAATATACATGAGAAGTAGTGCAAATTTGCTTATTTGAACTTCTTCCTTAGTGCCATGACACATGATATACTTGGCGACAAAACGCAGAATTTTGCGTTTTTCCGCTTCTTATGTCTTTACTTTTTGATGGAATTACTTGGCGGAAAATCGCCAAATTCTCCGCTGTATCGCCTAGTATGTCATGGCACTAAAATCACTGTTGAGTAAATATATAAACACCCTGTACCTACTTCTCAGGAAATTTCTTGTCACATTTTTTTCCCTCGAGATGTTTTGAAATTATTAAAATTTCATCTACCGCTAACGATTTTCATTGATTCACTTCATAAATCGTCGCATAGTTGTCAAGTCTGACTGCCAATAATATTGTAGGCACTAAGAATGCGACCATTGTACAAAAGCTTGCAGCTTCAGGATTTCAAAAAGCGTTTTGCGCGCCTTCTTACCGCTCATTTTCAACTTCCAATATTGAACAATTTGAAAAAAATCTTGAGTGTATATTACATCGTGAGGAAGCAAAACTGGCTTTCACTATTTATACATTCTGGTGATCAAAATGACCCGACTTTTCTACAACCACATTCTGTACTACAACCATGATTGCAGAAAGTGCTGTCAAGAAGTTTTGGACAGGTGGGAGTAAATCTCGAACGCCAATTATCGTCAAATTCAAAACCTGACAATTAACCAGATCGGTACTGCTTTAATCTCAAATTATCAGTTCTGAAGTACCGCGTATAGGTACTGCCCAAGTTTCAATTAAATTGATCTCTCCGTTTCGGAGCGATCATGGAAAATTCATTCATCAGGGTGTAGGTAACTCTAAAGTTCGAATAATTTAGGATGAAATGGTCGTTAAAAATATTTGATACAAAATGTTGGTCTTATTTTTGTCCCAAAACTAATCATTATTCAAATATTTCCCAATACTTCAGGAACATCTTGTATAGACAGCTGTCCAAAGTGCTTTCTACGATAACAGACCTTTTCTTGAATAATTCACGATTCTTTGGAATTCACAGTGCAGTCCATTGTTTTACAAAGAGGGACTACCAAACTACGAGTTTGTGGCAAGACTTATCAATTTACTACGAATAATTGGTTTTATTCCTCCTCCCACGGTTTCTAAGGGTAAGTGTGTTACAGACATAAGGTGCAACGGTGCAACATTTCAAGAGACCAGAATGATCAACGTTCATCAATCAAAAGAACGTTGATCATTCTGGATCTTTTTCTAACAATCTTGTACAGCTGCGCCGAAATATTGTTCAACAAGCAAACTGGTTATTTACTGGAGCTATAGAGACATATACCTAACGTTCCTGTTCAAACTTTTGGTTTTCAAGATAAGGTCCGCCATTTACAGCCATATGCACCGTATGTGAGCTTAGCCAATCTCGATTAATTTTCAAAGTTAGATTAAGCGGTGTTTTGTATGCACCGAAGAATTCGCTGCAAGGATCGTTAATCCCTGGTGAGACATTTGACAACGTCACAAAATAACCTGGAAAAAAATATCAATTACAATTTTGAAATTTATGTTGAGTGATTTGTATTGAGTTTTGCTATTTGCTTACAAGTTTTAATGAAAAATGAGCAACTATATATGGATCAGTTACATCTGCAAGCCTGATATGACGTTTAGCAAACATTAGCCAAGGGGTTTTTCTTGTAAATTCAATATTTGGTGTAGGTATCAACTTTTATTCTTGAATCATTCCTATATTTCCTGTTCCTCTTTTCTTGGGCTTAGATTTCATGATAGTGAGTGATTATAATATTATACTGTATACCTGGTCTAATACAGCAAGAATAACAATCCCATCCCCCTGATGATAAATGAAAACATCACTTTTTACAACACAAAAAAATATATATTTTAGAAGAAACAAGTGTTTAATTAAATGATTTTGTAAGGAATGCCCATTGATAAATTGACAATATTGTATAATTCTCAAAATCATTATCTGCCTACTTTGAAATTATTACAAATATGTACAACTTTTGGAAAACGCATCGTTTGACAACTCAAGGAAAGAGGAAAAACAAATATAATTAAAATAATTTCTTATATAGTTGATATAAACACAAACCTTCTTATATTGGAATTTCTGTTATGAATTGGAACTTGGATGAAGTCAAGAAATTTGAATGAAAAAATGTCATTTGGGAAATTAAATAAAAAGTGATGAGACCATCAGTTTGAAAGGTTTTTATTTTAGTTTATCTTGTAGAGAGGATTAGTATCTAAAGCTTGAATAAAAAAAGTAAATCAACAAAAGTCTATTTGTTTATGGGAGTCTGGGTTTACCCATAAACTTAAAATTTTGAATTGAATTAGAATAAGACAAAACTTTGAGATAGGTAGACATTAGATACCTCTACAGGATATAGATAGGTAGTTACCTATTCTCAACACTAATCCAAATTGAGTCGATCGATTGAATGATAAAAAATCATAGGTAAAATATGCGGTAGATATTCGAGTGTGATAGGTACACTGTTTTTTTTTGTACCTAACCAAGGTTAGTTGATATATCAATTAACGTTGGTACCCACCCACAAAAATGGGTACCTATTCAATTCAATATTCTATTGAGCAATTCGCATTATTATGAGTGTATTGTGGAGCAATAAATATTGCTTGATATTGAGATCTATTTTGTAAAGTACTCATTGACTCGAGCATTGACTATACCTATTGGAATTGGAAAAGAATCCTACACCAATCGATGATTTTTTAAAAATCTAAATAATCCTCCGTTAATATTTCACTCTCATATAGTTTTGTCTTTAGTCGCAAAACTGCAAAATCTCTACGAAAAACATAAACAAATGAAAGACTAGGTTAGAATTCGTTGAAATTCTTCGATTAAGCCTAGAAAATGGGGCGATCAGAGTTAAGCGACCGATTCAGGCTTAAGCGCTGCGGTGCATCAAAAAATTGGAATATAATCGCGATGAAGACTTCATCCGGATTAGATTTCTACGGTGCATATAGCAGTTAAAGATTATTTTAATAGACTGCGAATTGTAAAGTAGTGATGTCCCCGAACAGTCCTTTTTGGAATTTTGTATAAATAAGGATATACACAGTCCGTATTCACTGCAAGTCACTACAAATAAACTGCTCAACAAAAAAAAAACGGTACACCTGAAATTTTCATCTGGACACTGGACACATAATTTTTTAACGGATCGATGAAAAAATGTGCGGTTTGCACCACGATGTCGAAGAAGCTGGATTTATTAATTAATTAATAATACATTTTCAAGAAAACCAGACAAAATAACTAAAAAGTGCTTTACTTATGATCAAAATTCTTTGGCTCACCCTGTTTACTCAAAATATTGCTGAGTATCCAATAAGTCATCAGAAAGACAACTGAACAATAGATCTATGCCATAACATCGTCAGTTGTAAACTTGAAATTAGCAGAACAGCCATTCAAAGTCCTATGTGTCATGATTTTGAAAAAAAGTCGATATTTCAAAAACGAAAGAAGATATCAACAAAAATCCAAAAATATCACGAGGTATGGACGTAACAAGCACTTGGGCATATCGAAAAAAAGCTCCAAAAAATGTCTGTGGAAATGGGGGGACAGTGAAGAAAAAGAAAATTCACAGTACTTTTTTCACCACCCTGTAGTTTTTGAGAAAATTAATTTTTTGAGCCATCCGCATAAACCGCAAAGAAATGCTCTGCATCGTGGTGCAAACCACATTATTTTTCATCGATTCGTTAAAAAATTATGAGTGTCCAAACATAGGCGAAAATTTCGGGTGTACCGTTTTTTTTTGCTGAGTAGTTTATAACTCATTATTGAGTACGTGATTGAGAATGTTGAGATTCAATAAAAATAAGACCCAAAAAATATTTCCGAGCAGAATGCAGATGATAAGATTTTTTTAGAAACATCAAATGAAATGGCTGAAAATACTTCAATAGAACTTCTCGAAGAAAACGTTGGAGACCGTTTGGAATGTACTATCTGTGAATCTGTAGTGAAGTATGTTGAGGAAACAGTGAAGGACTCATTCATAATAGTAAGACTATATGTTTGAATAGCGAAACGTTCGATTCATGAACATCACCTTTTTAGCAACTCGTTGAAAGCGCGTTAAGGCAGGCATGTCATTTTTTGATGTTGTTCTCCAACATGTGTGAGAGATTTGTGCACACTTTCTTTACTGAACTGGCTGCACTGATCAGTGCAGGATTATCGAGAATTCATATTTGCAAACTAATAGGAGTATGTTCAATTCCTCCATTAGACCATGAGTCTGTAGGTCACCAACTGGAATTCCAAATCATCAGTTATGGTAGGCAGAACTTTGAAGCAAGGAGAATGAAATAATCATGCTCTCAACATTTTCAGAAAGTGACACGTCACGATCTTCCGAAGATCATACCGTCACCGAGGGTGAGTACAACTGTGCAACTTGTAGGGGTTGTGGAGGTTACCAAACATTTAATCAAAAATGATCACAGTGCAAAACTGAGAGCTGATAATAATAAAACGCTTAAATAACGCACCTCCGGGTAAACAAAGTCGCAAGTGCAAATTTTTGAAATGTCGAGAAAACGTTTTTTTCACGATATTTGAGTTTTGAAAAAAAGACAATAGGACACTGCTGAGTATTTAAATATTTTAAAGCATTTTTTAAGTTGTATAGATGCTAAGTTAATCCGATTTCAAACATATCTTAACATTTCTCACTTCTTAGATGGGTTGAAGGTGCAGCAATTGTGTCATTAATAATTGTGATCCTGGAATTATGATATTTTTTCAAATGAGGAAATAAAATCAGATCTTATGAAATAGGTTAATGCAATAAAAGAGAGGGTTATCTGGCAGTTTTGACACATTTATTGAGAAATGAATTAGACAAGTTTAGTAAAAAGGTTCCTAATGTACACTCTGTTCCAAAGAATTAACGAAACAACTTTAACCTCGCCAAAACTTTGAACCTGCATCAGTTATCAAAGAATTGATTGTGTATTCGAAAATATGAATTAACACAGAACACATATAAAGGGTTTTCCAATAAGAATGATATGATTTTGTAACAATGTAGTGACCAATGGTAATGGTAATAAAGTTTTACTTGTCACTAGTTGTCATTTATGTTTAGTACACTCTAGCAATTTATTATGGCTAAATACTCGCTCCAAGAACGTATTGAACTGTCACCGTACTGCAAGAAAAGTTTGGATGAAGGATAATTTCAAGGAATCCAACTGTTGCCTGGCCTCCAAGAAGCTGTGATTTGACTCCTTCAGATTACTTTTTGTGAGGTTATTTAAAATCGAAGGTTTATGCAAACAGATCCCAAACACTTGATGCTTTGAGATTGAACATTGAACGCTGCATTTGTGAGATTATGTACGCCTGATTTATTGCATAAAGTCGTTGAAAATTGGGTTTGTCGAATTCACACGTGTGTACACGAAGCCGAGGTGGACATTTAAACGACGTTAACTTGAATACTATCAATTGTACATCAAAAATCATTTCTATTTTATTGCATTTTGAAATCATATCGTCCTTATTGGAAAACCTTTTACAAAGTTTTGAGCAAAAACGTAAATGGAGGGCGGGGCCTAAGTGAAAGCTTTGATTCGAATCCACGGAGAGGCATTGATGTGCCTGAAGCTCTTTAGATCTCGACAAGATGGCGGTACGTAGAATGCCACATGAAAGCTTATATAGCTTGTCATGATGATAGATGAAGTCATTTGAACGTCACCTTTCATCTTCATGTTGTCCTTCATGCTTTGTTTCCTCTCTAAGTGGAAAAATGCCCTGGTAATCCTCATCAAAAAACCTCTGAACGCAGGATACAACCCATAATATTAGAGGCTCATCAATTTTTCTGCCGCCATCTGAAAAGTGGCGAGAACAGTGAGGCTAAGTGACACCATCCTGAAAAGGTCGAAGAAAGAGGAAGAAACAGAAGAAGTGTTCTTCGAGGTGGTTCGTAACAGCCCAGCCGTCCTACGCCACATGAAGCCATGCACCGCTTCCCCAGACCTCTGGAGTGAGTGGCATTTTCTCATAGTTACCATCACACAGGGTCAACTCCCCGCAGCGCAGAATACATCAACTGGGGAAGCCCACACTGACCCCATCCCCAGATGGTTCTGGACATTCAATAGAAAACCCGAAAAAACTACGTTTAGTCAAAGTTTTTGACTTTATTTGAGAAATAAAGTCAGTTTCGAAGTCAAAGTCAAAGTCGGTGCTTTTATATATAGAAATCTGTATAATATTTTGCAGAAGTCTTCAATAATAAATTATCCAAGTCTGATAGTTCGATATACGCATCCACTGAATTCCATTGTTCCGTAAAATTGTATACGTCAGTTTTTGTCTTCTCAACTCTGTATATTATGTGCCCTGTGGTTCACGTGTTCTGGCGATTTTTTTCAAAAAACTGTTTAGTGTCCCTTTTTCAGGTTTAAAAAAAAGGGTTAGCTTTAGATCGTCTTCTTGCGCGATTTTTGATAAAATGGCTATCACTATTCGAAAGAGGGGCACAAATTATGTACTTACTGAACATTTCACAATTATTGAACAAAGGATGGTCTAGACATAAAATCTAGAACTTGGGAAAAATTACCCGATTTTGAATAAATCATGAAACATGGTCAGTTTAAGATCTTATATCTAGACCATCTTTTGTTCAACTATTTTTTTTTTTAAATCGCACAGAAAAACTAAAACTTACCCTTTTTTTGAACGTGAATAAGGACACCAAGCAGTTTTTTCACAAAAATCGCCAGGACACGTGAACTGACAAATGGATTCAAGTTTTCACACAATCAATTCTTTGATAATGATGCAGGATCAAAGTTTTTGTGAGGTTAGAGGTGTTCCGTTGATCCTTTGGAGCAGTATATTTAGGTACCGGCTATATTATAGTGTCAAAAAAATTTAGTGAATCGTCCTTTTTTCTTTTCGTGATTACAACTTTAGATTTGAAACCGGTATGACAGTAACACTGTCAGTTTTATTACAGCTTGAACGGCAAGTTCTAATAATTTTTAAGCGAACAGAATCAATTTTTTGAAAACAGCAATGAAAACTTTGTAGTTTTGGAGGAGCTGTTGTGGCGGAAATGATATTAGGATCTAGAAAAAGCTCGAGAAAAAGCCATTCATATTTTAGTACATCTATAAGAAAAAAAATTGAAAGCCTATTTTATTCCTTCATTTAAAAAGTCATTGGAGGGGCCAAATTTTCTTGAATCGAACAGTTTATCTTGGCGCTGTGGTCACTTGATTACCCACTCTGCTCTGAAGTACTTATACGTTAGTAAAATAGGTACCATCCTATTGCTGATCTTCATGGCACATTTTTATCAAAAAAAACAATACCATGACGATTTTTGGAATAAGTATTCAATATTTAAAACACAATGACATAAAATACACTTGCGTCTATGTTGATTCAATAATCTTGAACTTTATCAAGGCACATTAGGCCCGGTTTCTCAACGATGGTTCAACGTTGAACCCGGTTCAATTACATTAGACTGTGCATCTTTGCACCCAGTTCAACGTTCAACCATCATTGTGAAACCGGACCTCAAGCAGTCTTCGTTGCTTCAAAATAAAATTTCAATAATTTGACATAATCTACCTTTGTGCCAGTGTTGTTTCAAAAAAATTTACTCCAATCGAAAATTCACGCACAAATGACCTCGGTCAGACGTTGTTGCACCATGTCCACAAAGACATAAGCGTCATCTAGCGATAACTCTTACAGATATAATTAGGTCCTTGTAATACCGGATAGGTTGATGAATTGGCAAATTTATCATAAAAATTTGACTTTGTGAAAAAATTGTATTCACAACGATGTTTCTCCGCAGGTGCGGAATAGTAGGTATACAGGGTGTCCGGTAAGTATATGGCATAATTTCGGGAGCGTATAGGGGAGGTCAAAATAAGTCCAGTTTTTCATACAATTTTTTTTTTTCCAAAGTGCTGCCTCCTAACGGGGAACATCGATTTAATTTTTCAGCTCTCACTTTAGGACCGGCTTATATGTGTATGTTGTGAAGGCCATAAAGACTGTTGGGGCTCCGTACAACATTCTCTCAAGAAATTGGCCTTAACTGAATCAACACTGAAAAATGTTACTGGCTCTCTTACTATAAGTCGGAAAATGGATTTTTCTGACTAACAAGTTGGAGGAATCGATTTTTCTGACTCACAACTCGGAAAAATCAAAATAAAATTCAAGTGGCCCTTCTACGCTTCCGTACTTCCGAATTGCTTATTCGATAAGGTTATTTAGAAAATTCTCTTGTTTTAATGATTATTGTACTCCGGATAAGTGAGACAATGGGTCAATAATATCATTAAATGTAATCTATCAAAATCATCGAATATTCAAGATCACGATTTTTTTTATCAGAATTATGATTTTCTCAGATACATCATATGAAACGGCAGAAAAAACTTCAATAGAACTAAACGAAAAAAACGTTGAAATTGGAGAATGTTTAGTCTGTAAAGCTGTAGTGGAAGCTGTTAAGCAAATAGTGAAGCACTCGTTCCATAGAGTAAGGATTAATTATTGGATAACAAGACGTTGGTTTCATGAGAATAACTTTTTCAAGGGAGATGTTGAAAAGGCGTTGAGAAAGGCATGTCATAAAGTGCACTCCAACAAATGTGACCGTTTTGTAAACAATCACTTTGCTCAACTGGCGGATCTGCTCAGTAAAGCTTCAACAAGAGGTCGTGTTTGCAATATAATAAGAATTTGTGCAATTCTTCCGTTGGATGAGCAATTTGTTGATAGTCTTCCAGAATTCCAGATTATCGATAATTGTGAGCAAAATCTTACATTATTGTGCAAGACAAAATTAATACATTGTTTATTCTCAGTAAGTGACAAGTCACTATCTTCAGCAGATCCTACCATCACCAAGGGGAAGTACAACTGTGTTATTTGTAAAGGAGTTGTGGAGGTTGCCAAACATTTGATCAAAAACGATCACAGCAAAGTGAGAGCGGATGTTATTTCAAATGCCCAAATAAAGTAAACATAATATTTCAGAATAAAATTGCTGATTCTCTAAGAAAAGCTTGTGGACATCTTCATAAATTTGGTCCAAAATGTAATAATTTTGTGAATGATTATTTCAATCAGCTACTTGATAACTTGCTTAATGCTGCCACAAGAAACAGAGTTTGTAGTATCATCAAATTGTGCGCCATCAATCCCCAAGATATCAATGAAAATCATACATCTCTAGGTGTTCAATCAGGTAATCAATTGTCGTATGCATGCATTTATGTTGTTTTTATTTTGAATAAGAGTCGTGGTTCTATTTATTGTCGATAAAATCTGTAGGAAGTCTAGTGAGATAACGAAGAGTATTGTGGTTATTTATTATAATCGTTTGATAAAAACATGTTTTTTTTTAACAAAATTATAGTTTTTGTAGATGCACCTAATGAAGCGGAAGAAAAAACTTCAATAGAATTTATAGAAGAAAACGTTGGAATTGGAGAATGTTTAGTCTGTAAAGCTGTAGTGGAAGTGGTTAAGCAAATAGTGAAGCACTCATTCCATAGAGTAAGAATTACTGTTTGGATAACCAAAGTTTGAATTATGAGCATAACTTTTTCAGGGAGATGTTGAAAAAGCCTTGAGAAAGGCATGTCATAAAGTGCACTCCAACAAATGTGAACATTTTGTAAATAATCACTTTGCTCAACTGGCAGATCTACTTAGTAAAGCTTCAACAAGAGGTCGTGTTTGCAATATAATAAGAATTTGTGCAATTCTTCCGTTGGATGATCAATTTGTTGATAGTTTTCCAGGATTCCAGATTATCGATAATTGTGAGCAAAATCTTACATCAAATAGGAAAAAAAATAATACATTGTATGTTCTCAGTGAGTGACAAGCCACTATCTTCAGAAGATCATACCATTACCAAAGGGAAGTACAACTGTGTGATTTGTAAAGGGGTTGTGGAGGTTGCCAAACATTTGATCAAAAACGATCACAGCAAAGTGAGAGCGGATGTTATTTCAAATGCCCAAATAAAGTAAACATATTTCAGAATAAAATTGCTGATTCTCTAAGAAAAGCTTGTGGACATCTCCATAAATTTGGTCCAAAATGTAATAATTTTGTGAATGATTATTTCAATCAGCTACTTGATAACTTGCTAAATGCTGCCACAAGAAACAGAGTTTGTAGTATCATCAAATTGTGCGCCATCAATCCCCAAGAAATCAATGAAAATCATACATCTCTAGGTGTTCAATCAGGTAATCAATTGTTGTATGCATGCATTCATGTTGTTTTTACTTTGAATAAGAGTGGTGGTTCTATTAATTGCCGATAAAATCTGTAGGAAGTCTAGTGAGATAACGGAGAGTATTGTGGTTATTTATTATACTCGTTTGATGAAATCATGTTTTTTTTTAACAAAATTATAATTTTTGTAGATGCACCTAATCAAGCGGAAGAAAAAACTTCAATAGAATTAATCGAAGAAAACGTTGGAATTGGAGAATGTTTAGTCTGTAAAGCTGTAGTGGAAGTGGTTAAGCAAATAGTGAAGCACTCATTCCATAGAGTAAGAATTACTGTTTGGATAACCAAAGTTTGAATTATGAGCATAACTTTTTCAGGGAGATGTTGAAAAAGCCTTGAGAAAGGCATGTCATAAAGTGCACTCCAACAAATGTGAACATTTTGTAAATAATCACTTTGCTCAACTGGCAGATCTACTTAGTAAAGCTTCAACAAGAGGTCGTGTTTGCAATATAATAAGAATTTGTGCAATTCTTCCGTTGGATGATCAATTTGTTGATAGTTTTCCAGGATTCCAGATTATCGATAATTGTGAGCAAAATCTTACATCAAATAGGAAAAAAAAATAATACATTGTATGTTCTCAGTGAGTGACAAGTCACTATCTTCAGAAGATCATACCATTACCAAAGGGAAGTACAACTGTGTGATTTGTAAAGGGGTTGTGGAGGTTGCCAAACATTTGATCAAAAACGATCACAGCAAAGTGAGAGCGGATGTTATTTCAAATGCCCAAATAAAGTAAACATATTTCAGAATAAAATTGCTGATTCTCTAAGAAAAGCTTGTGGACATCTCCATAAATTTGGTCCAAAATGTAATAATTTTGTGAATGATTATTTCAATCAGCTACTTGATAACTTGCTAAATGCTGCCACAAGAAACAGAGTTTGTAGTATCATCAAATTGTGCGCCATCAATCCCCAAGAAATCAATGAAAATCATACATCTCCAGGTGTTCAATCAGGTAATCAATTGTCGTATGCATGCATTTATGTTGTTTATACTTTGAATAACAGTCGTAGTTCAATTGATTGCCGATAAAATCTGTAGGAAGTTTAGTGAGATAACGAAGAGTATTGTGGTTATTTATTATACTCGGTTGATAAAATCATGTTTTTTTTAACAAAATTATAATTTTTGTAGATGCACCTAATGAAGCGGAAGAAAAAACTTCAATAGAATTAATCGAAGAAAACGTTGGAATTGGAGAATGTTTAGTCTGTAAAGCTGTAGTGGAAGTGGTTAAGCAAATAGTGAAGCACTCATTCCATAGAGTAAGAATTACTGTTTGGATAACCAAACTTCGAATGATGAGCATAACTTTTTCAGGGGGATGTTGAAAAAGCCTTGAGAAAGGCATGTCATAAAGTGCACTCCAACAAATGTGAACATTTTGTAAACAATCACTTTGCTCAACTGGCAGATCTTCTCAGTAAAGCTTCAACAAGAGGTCGTGTTTGCAATATAATAAGAATATGTGCGATTCCTGATTGGTTGAATGATGAGTTGGGCAGCGATTTGGAATTCCAGATCAATCACGGTAAGCAGACCGAAATGATAATCAAACATGCGCTTATGCACATACATGTTCCAGGGAGTGATGCATTGCTATCTGCAGGAGATGATACCAATACGAAAGGAGAGTACAACTGTGCTATATGTGAGAATTTTGTTGAAGTTTACGAACATCTGATTGAAAACGACTATAGCAAGGTGAGAGCCAACACTATCTTTATTCTTCCAGTAACAAGTATTTTTCAGAACAAAATTGCAGACTCACTGAGAAAAGTTTGCGGGGATCTGCTTGAATCTGGTTCAGAATGCAACACATTTGTTAACGAATATTTCAATCAATTGGTTGATGTCCTACCAAATGCTGCAACGAGAGGTGACGTTTGTCGCATGTTGAAATTGTGTGCAATCGAGCCCCATGTAGAAGTCAATCCTGAAAAATATGAGAATAACTATTTGTAGTGATAAAATGTAAAACTACCGATAATACATCAATAATTATTAAGAGGCAATTATTTGAAAATCATTTTATTTTATAATAATAATTGCTTGGAAGAAATTAGTAAGACAACTACAGCAAATGCCAAACAACTTTCGATTCACGTCATAATTGCCACCAGGCGAAATATAATGTGATTTGCAGGTGACCAAATTTGGTCACCAGCAAGCTTCATAACAACTAGCTTGGTGGCAACGATGACGTAGATCGAAAGTTGTTTGGCGTCTACTATACATATTATGCAATAAAATAATATAATGCAGCTTTTACCCAAAGCAGATTTGATCCAGCATTAAGTAATGAAATATTTTTCGAGGCTAGAAGCTGCTATACGGAGCTTCTTACTAGTCAGTAATAACTAATAAGCTATTGAAATCAGGCGTTTGAAAATATATGGTTTTGACTCTTCTAAAAAAAAAACGGAATTCTGAGATTTAAAACGATATAGGCCCGACTTTAGATAATCTGGTATTTGTATACACACCAAGTCAACTTTCTTTGAAACGAGATAATGATCAGCCAGGTGGCTGATCCAAAAAGAAATTGAGAACTATGTCAAGATTCGCCAAGTACAGACAAACTCAAATAATGGTATAAATGTTTATTCAGGCAAAAAACACCGCTCCTGTTTGAAGTCGTTATTGTATTGTCTAAGAGACTGCTAAAGAGGAAATTGACATCCGTAGTGGATCTGTTTAAAACCCTTTCTGGATCTCAATCCTTTTGTGAGCAATGCATCAGATCTTGTAGTACCATGCCCCAAATCCACAAGCCACAATGATACGACTACAATCTCTTTTACTTTGCCCATATAAAATTTCTAGTATAACGCTCTATAAACAAAGTTGATGTTAGGAAACGCATAGAATCACTATATTTTTGCCGCCGATAATCCTTACAAAACAATAGTCTGCGAATTCAAATTCACTGTTTTTTTCTTCTGGATTAAATATCAGTCCCGTTTTCTGACGATCGCCCTGGGAACGTATGATGCAAAAAACTCAAATATCGCACTAATCACAACACTGACAGATAATCTTTTTTTTATATATAGATAAGCTTGAAAACATTCGTTTCAATCTGGATTGAATTTCCCCAGGTAAAAAACAGACATTTTCTTTGTGTTTAATAAAAAAATGTAAACAATGATTGCTTAAAAATAAAGAATGACGCTTGCTTAAGTCAGTCAGAAAGTCTTATTTCTGCAAAATTTAAATGGTTTTAGGAATGTCTGGAACAGTCGGCATACCTATGAGCTTCCTTAAGCAAAAAATCATTGATTTTGTCCACTTTGGATGCTCACTTGAGACAAGTTTTGAGAATTTGATGAAAACAAATTATGGGGTTGTATTCAGGACAAAAAGCAAGTGTACTCAAAAATAATCAATTATCAAATCGGGATTACCAGTAGTCACAAAAAGATTTCTTACTATGGAAAATCTGGATTCAAGTACATGTTATAGGGATCGGCATTAAGGGCTAAAGTACGTACCTACAGCTCTTATTATTAGTGATAGAAAGAAACTTCAAATACACAAGATTTAGGTTTTTTTGGTAATAGGTAGCGGAAATGAAAAATCGACTCTACAACTTTGAAAAAATATATAGGTATTCAGCTTTTTCAAATGGAACACTGTATATTATTAGCTAAAATTTAAAGGGTTTGAAGTCGTTGGGCTAAGCCATGCGAATGGCAATAAGTTATACAGGGTGTCCTAGAATTATATTGGGAGATATTCGAGGGACGGTTAGTTGGGACAAAATTAATATAAAATATTCTCGTACGACCATTTTATTCAGGAATTATTCGTCATTCAAGTTACATCCTGAAGAACGTTTTTCCGTGATTACTCCGAAACGGCGGTGATATCAGTCTACGCACTACATAAGGTCTGAAAATTTGAGATCATAGCAAAATAACAATATTTCAATCTACTCTTGGAAGCCGGAAGTCTCCTGAACTTTGATGCGCCTTTTTTAATATTTTTGCTCTACCGATATATCGTTTTTTTTTTGTAAAGCAATGCTTAATAAAGAATTATTATTATTATTATTATTTATTTGAGTTGCAATTTTTGATTTTGGTTCGTCAATTAATTTAGAATAAATAGGTACTCCTCATTCACATCGAAAAAATAAATCGTTTTCAGGAAAAACATCAATTATCTTCAAATTATCCAGCTGGTTACTATGAGAACATGACAATAACCCAGATCGTTCGAAAAAATTGAATTGCGTGTACCTATGTTCAATGAATAATAACATCATGTTTTGAATGAACATTTCAATGAACTGGCGTTTTTCTTGAACACGATTCTTCGATGTGGATGAAGCAGAGTACCTCGCACTTATCCTGAATCAATTGACGAACCAAAATCAAAAATTGGAACTCAAGAAAAAGAAAAAGTATGAAAGTCTAGGGGCATTTCATGGTAGAGACCACCCCAGGCTTCTAGGAGATTTTAATATAATTATAGTTCCAAATTATCAGTCCTTGGGTATTGCGTATAATGTCCAGGTTTCATTAAAATTAATTTCACCGTTTCGGAGCTATCACGGAATAAACCCTATTTAGGGTGTAACTTCAGTATGAATAAATCCGAAAGGTAGCGTCGAACGAAAATATTTTCACAACATTTTAGACTTATTCTTGTTCTAACTAACCGTCACTCAAATAGCTCCCAATACTTCTGGGACACCCTGTATATACAGTGTGATTCATTTGAACGGAAAACCTAAATTGCACCTAAACCGTTAAATATATCGAAATGAGCTAAATGGATTTGAATAAGGGATGCCCCAGTGCAGTTTGTGAAAATGTTTTTCGATATAAGGGTGTATCAGTTTTGCAGAGCAGGCATTAACATAGTTTTTTTAATAGGCAACCATATTTAGAAAGCTGCCCTTCTTGGGCGATACACCCTGTAGTTGATGATTTCACGCGATGATTTTTCAATGAGTTATTGTCTATAGTATGAAGAATCAATTGACATATCCAGACTCTCCAGAAGAGCCTTCCGAATTCTCAAAAAAAAATAATATCAAGAAAAAGCTGCCATTCTTGGGTGAAACACCCTGTAGTTGATGATGTCACGCGATGCATTCTTCACGAGTTTTTTCCATAGTATGAAAAATGAATTGACGTATCCAGACTCTCCAGAAGAGCCTTCCAAATAGGTACTCAAAAAAATTAATATTTGGAAAAAGCTGCCCATCTTGGGTGATACACCCTGTAGTTGATGATGTCACGCGATGAATTTATCACGAGTTATTGTCTATAGTATGAAGAATAAATTGACATATCCAGACTCTCCAGAAGAGCCTTCCGGATACTCATAAAAAAAATATATTTAGAAAAAGCTGCCGTTCTTGGGTGATACATCCTGTAGTTGAAGATGTCACGCTATGAATTTTTCATGAGTTATTGTCTATAGTATGAAGAATAAATTGACATATCCAGACTCTCCAGAAGAGCCTTCCGGATACTAAAAAAAAATAATATTTAGAAAAAGCTGCCCTTCTTGGGTGGTACACCCTGTAGTTGATGATGTCACGCGATGAATTGTTCATGAGTTATTGTCTATAGTATAAAGATCAAATTGACATATCCAGACTCTCCAGAAGAGCCTTCCGAATACTCAAAAAAAAAATAATATTTAGAAAAAGCTGCCCTTCTTGGGTGATACAATTGATAATTGATGATGTCACGCGATTAATTTTTCATGAGTTATTGTCTATAGTATGAAGACTAAATTGACATATCCAGGCTCTCCAGAAGAGCCTTCCGAATACTAGAAAAAAATAATATTTAGACAAAGCTGCCCTTCTTGGGTGATACACCCTGTAGTTGATGATGTCACGCAATGAATTTTACATGAGTTATTGTCTATAGCATGGAGAATAAATTGACATATCCAGACTCTCCAGAAGAGCCTTCCGAATACTCAAAAAAAAAATATTATTTAGAGAAAGCTGCTCTTCTTGCGCGATGCACCCTGTAGTTGATGATGTCACGCGATGAATTTCTCATGAGTTATTGTCTTTAGTATGAAGAATAAATTGACATACCCAGACTCTCCAGAAGAGCCTTCCGAATACTAAAAAAAAATAGTATTTAGAAAAAGCTGCCATTTTTGGATGATACACCCTGTAGTTGATGATGTCACGCGATGAATTTTTCATGAGTTATTGTCTATAGAATAAAGAATAAACTGACGTATCCAGACTTTCCAGAAGAGCCTTCCGAATACCCAAACAAAAAATATTATTTAGAATAACCTGCTATTTTTGGGTGATACATCGTGTAGTTAATGATGTCGTGCGATGAATTTTTCATGCGTTAGTGTCTATAGTATGAAGAATAAATTGACATATCCAGAAGAGCCTTTCAATTTCTCAAAAAAATCAATATCAAGAAAAGCTGCCATTCTTGATCGATACACCCTGTATTTGATGATGTCACGCGATAAATTTTTCATGAGTTGATGTCTATAGAATAAAAAGAAACTGACGTATCCAGGCTTTCCAGAATCGTAGAGGAGCAAAACCTCTCTTAATAACGGATGAAGTAGTGATAGTGTCAATAGTTGGCCTGTCTGTGCTTGAAAATAGGAAGAAACATTTTCTATAAACATGGGTCCGAAAATGCTTCGTTACAGAGCTACAGGGTGTTGAAGTTTTTATTTTATTTAGTTTTTTTCAGTTTTGTAATTTTTTTTTATTTAAATAATATTTGGATAAGAGTTGTTGATAACATTAGGCGGCTAGGTGGCAGTTACACTGATCAAGTGAAATCGAGTCGCGTCGTGTCGCGTCAAGTAAAATTTGAACTGCTGTATACACTGATCAAGCAATCGAGCATCGAGCATCAAGCAACAATTTGACAATCAAATTGTAGCTGTTCTTACCTCACTACATTGATTATCATTTGATCAATTTGTTGTGAATTATGATTTACCTAGTTTTAACATCGAATGTCTGTCTGATGCTGACAAAGCCAAAGTGTTGTACCCTCGGATATTATTGTAATGAAAAGAATCATGTATATTATTATTAATGTTCAATAATGAATTATTCGTTGTATTTATTTTTTTATGGTAATAAAACCGTTGTGAATTTGAATTTGAATTTGAATATTGTACCTATATCCATCTTTATGACAAAATATATAAGTAATAAAAAAAGGAACTGAATGTCCAGCTTATACCTCGCAGAAAACAAGTCTACTTCTTGATGGAAGCACTTTGGACCTGTTTCCTGCGAGCTATGAGCTCAATATTCTTTTCCTTTTTACTATACCTATTTGTGAGGGCCGGGTGCCCTGAGGTAGCGAAACGAATAGACCTCCCGTTTTCGCAAACAAATCCCTTTTTTTTATAAAAATGTGAATGTGTTAACAATTTATATACATTATAAATGTCAAAAAAGACTGAACGAGAGGTTAGAATGCCACTTCAGTGGAAGACAGACATCTATACGCATGCGCTGCCCTATCAAGCATCAAGTTAAAATTAGAACTTGATCGAAATCCAAACAACAACTCGATATAGCACTTGACAGCGATTGATCGATCAGTGTAAGCAGTCTCATGAAGTATCGTGTGTTTGTTTTCCACTCGATGGCAATCGATCGTCACAACTCGATATGTGTAACCGCCGCGCCGCCTTACACACAAGTTGACTTTTGTCTTTTTTACTGAAAATATGAAGCAATCATACGAAATATGTTATAACTTCTAGCAGATTACCTTCGCCATGATTTCAAAATCCTATGTATTAATTATTTCAAATCCAAAATATCTCGAGAATGATTGCACGGTAGCGACTTCTTACAAGTATGCATTTGCTGCGTAAAAATGATAGAGACATCCCAGCAAACACCTTTGGTCGGCAAGGTACATATTTAATGATGGCATCGTTGGCATCATGATGGCAAATTATTGATGTGCATTATTTGCAAAATAATAACAACTGCAAACATGCATTGTTTGTCAAATAAAGAAAAGGTACTGGCACATTACCCATAAAAAGGCAAATTTCCAATTCAATATGCCTGTGAAGCCAAGTTACATTTTCTTTATACAATAGCCAATGCCTTTTGATAGCCTTGCATACAGCAATGTTCCATCACATATTAGCTGGTGATCTTCATGTAAAGCTTTTTTATCAATCATTGAGTAAATATGAAACGATACGTTATATTTAATCCATGAATTGTACTTTTAGACTGAAACGATGCCAATATTTTCAGTTTACAATTGACATTTGACAAATGCGCAGACGCAGATCCCGGATCCCGGTATTTGTTTTTGGCAGAGCAATTCTTAAGTGGGATTTATAAACTCGCCGTACGCCGTTACCGCTAACGCTAACGTTTGACGTTCGAGATAGACATTTGGACGCGCCTGCATACATTTATATCATGCCGTCTGCCGAGATTGAGATTTGTACCAAAATATACTCGAGTCAGTCACCAAATCTCACTGAACTAAAACACATTAACTTCAAAGTAAGTGAACAAAAAAATTGAAAATCTTCGATGACAATCGACGGTATAAAAGTTTATAAATGCATTGGGCGACGGCAACGTTAGCGTCACCGGCGAACGTCAACCGTAACGGCGGACGGCAAGTTTATAAATCAATCTTTATAGGAATATGCACTCATAGTGTGTACAGTGCATTATGGAGTCCCTAAATATGTGTAGACAAACCCTTAGGTTTGACATTTGATAGATGTTAAAATACTGTCATGTCATGTCACGAGTTAGAAATTGTCAAGCAATAATTGTTAACCGATATTTCATCACCAAGTTTGTGGGCCCCTTTTTTCATGCTTTCACGCCATTAAAAGTGCTTCTAAAATCATCAGTGTGTTTCACTAGGAATCTCAAATTACTACATTTGTTCGTTTCAGTTCAAAAACATGTTTATTTGTGGATTTGTGCAGTGAGTGTGGAACAAAAATAAGTTCGTATTGAATTGAAACAAATTCATTCACAGTACAGGTGGTTATTCGTGCATTTGATTACGTTCTAAGACTTATTGGGGAAAGAACACAAGAAGCTACATATGCACATGCTACAGAAAAAGGGTTATGTCCGAACTCATTGGACACGAATGGCTCAGTTTATCAACATTCAAAGGTGTAATCAAAACTGGACAATAGGCAAAACGGAATAAAAAGCCACCCTTTCATATGCTTTTAGTTTTATGGTTCGACTTATTTGTGGTAAGAATGTTACGTTTTATATCTTACTATTTCTTAGAAATGCATCAGTTGATTTTGTACCTATCATTTTCTGATACTTGATGAAAGTACTGTACTTATATCAACAATGGTGAATGAAGCATAGGAAGGCGTTTATCAGCTCAACATACATTGCTAAAATGTGCGATTCCAGCACTCAAACATGAAATCTCCATTTTTTTATTGCAGATTGCAGACTCACTCAAGGCTAATCCACTTCCAGTCAACAATTTCACGTTATCTTTAACGGCCTCGCATAGGAGGACGCACAAACAGAAAAAGACAATATATTGCATTTAGTTTTAGATATTGTCCCGGTTATTGTTATCCTAACCACATTTTTTTTTTATATCAGAACCAGAACTGAAATATGCCAATAAATATAATGCACTGAATTGGTGGTGTTTTTTTATCACTCCTTGACGTTTGATGGTGAAGTAGTGATTTGCCATCAATTATCCATCATGGCAAAATGCCTTGCGGCCAAATGACGGCCGGCGTGCCAAATTGATACTCCTCAGGTGATAACTGCCTGTACATTGCCAATGAGAATTGCAGGCATCGCCGTTACTATAGAGTTACATTGCCGGGATGGCATGTTTGCTGGGCTGTTTTTTCACTTAAAAATATATTACAGGTTCGTCCAAAAAAGTTACCTATCGCTGTTCGTAACAGGTAAAATATGTGTATAGGTATATAGCGCCTTCTACAAGTTAGAGCCATACTATGATCAAATGCGAATTTCGCATGATAAGAAACCAACAATCACCAATTTTCATCAAAATATCGACGTTGGTTGAAATATTATGTGGAAAAAACCAAAATGAAAATAGAATTTCATCACCCTGTATCTCTGTAACGAAGCGCATTTCCGGATACATGTTTACAAGAAGTTTTGTTCCTATTTTGAAGCGGAAAAACGTATCCCGAAGTTTTTCGCAATATTAGTGAGACACCCCGTATATCACCTTAGACAAATCCCAGCGCAGATACTACACAATACACACTGCACTGGCTTGATGATTTTGTTATCCATGGTTTAAAACCAAAAATCATCAAAGTAAACAAACTGCACATGATAAGAGACAGTGAAACGATCTAGCAGATCACATGTGTTGGTTTATTTCACCCTGGTATACTGGTAGATTACGAGGGTTGCCCAAAAAACAACTGTTTTGAATAAAGTATGCGAATTCAAATGCTTTCCACTGAACTCTGACCCAATCTAACCGGGTCCGTTTTGATAAGGTTGGATAAGTTTTTGTTTGATCAAAATGGATGTCGCACTTTTATATATTTTTAAATATATTTTCATCATTCAAAGATATTCTTCAAAGTTAATAAAAAATAATAAGTCCAAAACAAGTACATTCGAAACCTGCAGTCTTTTCGTTTAAATAACGATACGTGCTAATTTTAATGGTTCCGTGATATGCGCGCAGCGCGCATCCATGATTGCTGTACTTACAAAATTAACCAATCATATTGCAAAACGCGAAAACGCACATGAGAACCCACCTTGACAGCTGCAGCTGCAGCTGCAGAACTTGACAACGCATAGTATAATATATAGTATATCAGAAAACTGCTGTCACCCTATAACCCATTCTTTTTGGAACGCCCTTTTGAAGTGTGTGCATGATCAATATTAACTAAATGAGATAAAATGCCGCGGCTCTTCCGAAATAATACGCACTCCAGAAATGATTCCATTCAACATACAACATTGGAGTATGCATCGCTGGCGTATTTTGAAAGAGATTTATCAAAATTATAAATGTGGTAGGTATTACGTTGTTTATAAGCCATGTTGTTCGCCGTACTTTTTGATAAAAAGCGGTTTAAATTTCAAAAGTTTTTTTTTATTGTATTTTTTCATTCATGACAATTAGCTGCTGTATTAGGACTCCAATCGACAAAATATATAACTGTACAGTCTAATTATTACACCAATGGTTCTTTGCAATCTGTACAATTTTGATTCTGCTGCTACATTATAGCCCAAGTAGGCATCGTCATGATCCCGATTAACACTGATGATGTTCCCAAGAATCAATGAATTGATTCATTCAAATACGATTTGGAAATGCACAAATTTTTCCAAATCAAAGATAACTAAAATTTTGCATTGGTGTTTTTTTCAGAAGTGTGCTCATTTCTTCAGGATCAAGTTTGGGTGAGAGTGATCTTTTCAGGTATTCTTGGTTGGTAAGGATTATTTAATAGCAACCATTCCGCCAAGCTCAATACAGGATCAATAGGCTTGGTCCTAACAATCTCTGCCAGCCCACTCAATAATGCAGGACGTACGAATGTCGATATATAATCTTTAACTTTATCATGATCTGAAGGTAATGGTTCCTGTATATCTACGATACATCACTAATTAACGATTCATTCGAATGAAGTATTTCATACCTACGTCTGGGGTAAAAAAATCTACTTTCTTTCTTCGCATCATTCACCCCTTTGGATGCATGCAGAACGTTTTCCATATCACCCACCAATCCAAATCTTGTTCTGCAACTAAATGGAAAGAACCATTCTTCGTGAAGAGTACCCAAAGGGCCGATCATGGTTTTCCATTTATCCACAGCATTAACTGCTTGGAGAGATAGTACCAGAATTGGAGCTGCGCTTACTGATACCACCATGTGGGGAAACTCGATAGATCCATAGTGTGTTTCGTAGATTTCTGAAACTTGTTCTGGAGTGAGATGTATTGTTCGTTCCTGAAAAAAATAGAGTTACTTTGAACAGACTGTATCTAAATATAATAATGATTATCATATCTTAAAAATTAATTGATTTTACTTCAACAATAGGAGTCTTGCATAATTTTGTTTCATTGCTGGATTCGAAACTCCACGAAGAATAAGGATCGACACGTGTGTTTCTTTCGTTTTTGTGTTGGTCGGAAATTAACGAAGATACAACGCTTTGAACTGTGCTAAATGACGTCGCGAGTTATGACGTCGCAGACCATGCTGAGTATGTCTTTACAGGGTGTCCCGAAACTAGACGTCAAATAGAAATAAACTTTATATAAACTAACTCTTCGTTTTCAAGATACAGGTTGTTGAAGGTGAAGACCTCTAATGACGTATTTTTGTAGATATTTTCGAAATCCGGAGTTTTCAACGCAAATGAGATACTCTTGTTGTAACTCGCTGAGACGCACGATTTTCGAGAAAAACGCATCTGAAAATCTTTTTACACACTGTTTTATATGAAAATGTCGAGCGCATCTGGCTCATCACAGGTAAACCCGTGCTTTTGTTAAGAGTTTCGGTATTTGCAATGTTGTTTGTGATAAGATTTTCAAATGAATTTTTTTCGAAAATGGTGCTTCCCAGCGAGGTAGGAGAATAGTACCTTATCTTGATGAAAAAAACAATATTTTGAAATTGTGCAGGCAGAACTACTAAAAATCAATAACCAAAAAAAAATTTGAGGCACTTTTTTCCCAAGCCCGTCCCTGTACTCCCTAGCCATGAAAGAAATACAATACTAAGTTCCTTTTATTAGGTAGAGCGTGAAAAGGTTCGTAATTGTACAAAATTTTCCCAATTATCTTTGACAGGTTTCGATAATATTCACGAAAAATCGTCATCAGGTCTTCACCTTTACCACCCTGTACCTTGAAAACTGTGTCTAATTTCGGGACACCCTTTATGTTATACCGGACTTGAACAACTTTTGAAAAATAATATTTTAACGAAATAAAAAAGTACGTTTCGACTTTTTTGCATTTTGCAACAGAAAAAAATCGATTTGATTTCTCTTGCGTGTCCCGTATCAATAAAGAAGGAGCTTATTATCCCAACTGAACATTTAAATCATGTGAGAAGTCGGATACAGGTTTGGAAAGTCAAACTTTTTTTCTTTTCCATACTTCCGCCTACTCGTTTCGACTGAACAGTCATCATCAGGGCAATCAGATGATCCCATCTCTTGATTTTGAGTCAAATAAAATACACTAATGTACAAGATGTTCACAGCTAAATGGACCCCCCCTATAACTTTTTAATTTGATGTGTGGGAAAAAATGTTTTAAATGAAAGCTTATGGTTCTAAATGAATTTTGTGAAAACAATGTTACACATACAGGCTGCTTCAGAACTTCTGGGCGTGGTCCAACT
Source organism: Orchestes rusci (assembly GCA_958502075.1). Lineage (NCBI taxonomy): Eukaryota > Metazoa > Arthropoda > Insecta > Coleoptera > Curculionidae > Orchestes > Orchestes rusci. The sequence continues at coordinate 20,499,420 of OY293305.1, read as the reverse complement.
TTCTTATTTCAAATAACAACACATTTTTTCATTTTGATTTCTGCATTTTCCTTAAAATTCTAAACATTTCTGTATAGCATACTCCGAGGGGTAAACAGCTGACCCAAATTCTGTACACCAAACCTCCTACTTCCCGGTACATCCCATTTACTGTACCTAGAAAACTGTGTCTGTGGTTACTTTATATGAAGTTTTATTTTTATCTTGGGATGTAGAGCACGTGGTTGAAATATTGACGTCTAATTTCGGGACACCCTGTATGTTATACCGGACTTGAACAAATTTTGAAAAATAATATTTTAACGAAATAAAAAAGTACGTTTCGACTTTTTTGCATATTGCAACAGAAAAAAATCGATTTCATTTCTCTTGCAAGTCACGTATCAATAAAGAAGGAGCTTATTATCCAAACTGAACATTTAAATCATGTGAGACGTCGGATACAGGTTTGGAAAGTCAAACTTTTTTACTTTTCTATACTTCCGCCTACTCGTTTCGACTGAACAGTCATCATCAGGGCAATCAGATGATCCCATGTCTTGATTTTGAGTCAAATAAAATACACTAATGTACAAGATGTTCACAGCTAAATGGACCCCCCCTATAACTTTTTAATTTGATGTTTGGGAAAAAAATGTTTCAAATGAAAGCTTAATGGTTCAAAATGAATTTTGTGAAAACAATGTTATTACACATACAGGATGCTTCAGAACTTCTGGGCGTGGTCCAACTTACTTCTTTCAAATAACAACACATTTTTTTAATTTGATTTCTGCATTTTCCTTAAAATTCTAAAAATTTCTATATAGCATACTCCGAGGCATACCCTTTACCCAAATTCAACCAGAATGAAGATATTAACGTCAGAAATTTGCCATTTTCTCGAGCATGTTTTAAAATGTATGGTATTTTTTCATACTTACCCGCGAGTTGACTTCTCCAAACTAAAAGGATATGATGAGGTACAAAACATCTTCAAAATGAGCTATCACTCAATTTTTTTGACGAGGATTTTTTTCAGCCCATTTTTTTTTTGTAAAATTGATTTTCGTCAAAAAGAATGAGTATCAACTCATTTTGATGACCTTCTTTACCTTATCATATCCTCTTAGTTTGGAGAAGTCAACTCGCGGGTAAGTATGTAAAAACACCATACTTTTTAAAACATGCTCGAAAAAATGACAAATTTCTGACGTTAATATCTTCTTACTGGTTGAATTTGGGTATAGGGTATGCTATATGAAAAATGTTTAGAATTATCAGAAGAATGCATAGATCAAATTAAAAAAATAGGGTTGTTATTTGAAATAAGAAAGTTGGACCACGCACAGAAGTTCTGAAATACCCTGTATGTGTGAAAACATGTTTTCACAAAATTCATTTTGAAGCATCAAAGTTTCATTTGAAATATTTTTTTCCCAAACATCAAAATAAAAAGATAATGCGGGGGGGTCCATTTATCTGTGAACACCCTGTACACTGAAACTCACACAAAAAAGAGTAGTTTGACTTCAACTTCCAAACAAATAGGAAAACGAAATTGAAATGTCCCTTTTGGAATCTCCAGCGATCTTGATGTGAGAGCGGTGGATTCAGGGATGGAACATAAAATTAAGGGTTCAAACGTAGTTGAAATTTCAAATATGGCATGGGATTCTACTTTGTGCAGAACAACTGTGATATAAGTAACGAGTGTTCGATAAAAAAAGGGATCAAGTCACCTCTGGAAACTCTGGATTTCTTTTTTTGTCATGAAAGTAGGTCGAAACAATTGCAATCCATAGGTGACTTGATCCCTTTTTTTATTGAACACTCTTTATAAAACTGGTAAGAAGCATGATACACACAAGGTAAGCCCTTTTAGGGGTTTCTTTATGGTAAGCCCACTAGCTTGACGAAATTGAAAACGATTCGCGGATCGCATAGGAAAGATATGGGAAAAATAGGTGTCGGGCACCGAACACCCTATGCATTTTAGATAAGGGGGACAACAATCCTGTTTGATTAAAAAAAAATTGTAACAAAGTATCTTTTCCAAAGTTTAATACGAAGCTAGCATAATTCCATATTCGGGTACATCTGAGAACTATTGCAAAAAAATGTAAAACGTAATTGGTGCTTGACTGTGAAAGTTCCAATTTAATTACGAATCTATTAAATTTTTCTACAGATTTTATAACGGTAAAGTCCAAACCTATATCTTATCAGATTTTTACCTAATAGATATTCATTAACTTTCATCCTATCTTAATTCGCGTAAATTAAATCTCATAGAAATTGGCACAATAATAATTATTATTATTGAACCCGACGATACCCATATAGATATACATACCTACATATTATTTTCTCTATTAAAGGGACAATAATCATTTATATCCTTATCAGTAGATCGTAGATCCTTTTATCATGTTTCATGCGTTTCTAATCGACACTATGAAAATTTTGATCTTATTTAATGGATTAGAATATCACAAAACACACCATTTGTTGGTATTCACGTGTCAATAAAGGTTCTTTCAGTAACTCAAAATTGAAATTGCAGAAAATGCTTCCAGTAGAGATTAGCATTTTAAAGCTGCATGAGTTTCTTTTTCAGGATACAGCATTGGAATCAAGGCAATATTATGGAGTATACCTCGAGTGTGAGCTTGGGTCTTGAGAGTGGCGGACTTCCATCGTCTAGATTTTATACTGCTGTTACACGACATCTCGATCAAAATGTTACCTTCGATCGTACAGGTGTCAACTGAGATCTTTTTCCAATTTCCGTTCGCACGGGTCCGCTTGAAATGTAAGTGGAGCTTGAGCATCAGTTTTGAAAACCTGTCATCTTTAGCGCCACATATACATCTCAAGCCAAACATGTGCAAACGGGCATAAGTCTAGCAGGCTTTCACTAATAATAGCTGTAAGTGTCAATAGATGCACTTATAAGAACTTCGGTCACTCAAATATTCAATTCAGTAGTATTCTGATTCTAGATGAGCTATAGACATTGACCTACGGTTAAATACCTAGCCTTGAGTAAGTTCTTCATCGGAATGAGTGTGAAGACTATTTTTCCGCTGTGGTGTGAAATGTGAAGCGGAACAGGTATGTTGAAAGTGGACTACGTCAAATGCATTATATACCATGTACAAGGTAGGATACCTACCAGAAAAAATTGGGAGATCCACAAACAATTATTTTGCTATGAAGGTAGCTTTCAAATCTAATAGCAATATCTAAGCATTCTGACGAATACGGAAACAATTAACAACAGAAAGGTTTTTATCCACCAAATCCCCTGACTGGTGAATCCCATATAAAGGGTGTTTATTAATTGAATGCCGATACTTAAGGGTGATGATCCTTGGAAGATTTTAAGGCAAAAAGTTCATATGGACATAGGTCCGCAAGAGCCTAGATTTCAGGATACAGGGTGTTGAAATGTATAAAAAAAAATATCATCACTTTTATACAGTTCCAGATATCTTTTTGAAATCTGGTACACGTCTCCTGTGCATCAATATGCATGGGAATGTTAGAGAGGGCACCACTGATTTAAAAATATTGGAAGACAGGGTGTCAATGCAATTGAGTAGATTTTATTTTTCTAGGCGAAAACCATGCGCCGGACGAAAAAAAATCAAGAGAACAAATTTGCTCGGAAATCAATAGAGATTTCAAAAATAATTTTTATTCTGATTTTGATGACCCTTAAAATTTATGTAGGTAGGTATCAAGGTTAATTGATATGTAGAGGTTGCGCCGTAACTAGGGAATCGGAAATCCACGAACGATAAACCAAATCGATCCCGTCACCGAGCTCCATTATTGACATTCCTGTCATCGGTGCGTCATCTTGATGTCATAACATGTCCGTATTTCGGGGTATTAAAACTTTTTTTACCGAGTGTCGGCCGTTTTTAAACGTGTTTGAGGGTAAGTTATTACACAGCTTTTGGTATACAGTGAAATATCTTCTTATTACCAAGTGTGAACCATATTCTATCTTTTTTTTAGATGTGTATTTGAATTTCAGAACCGGATCGGAGCCGACTGACGTCATTTTTGTCTGAATTCTGATTTGTCCGAAACCCGAACGTATAACGCCGCAACCTTACTACTATCAATTAACCTTGGGTAGGTATGACTTAGTCCGTAGTTCCAAAGTTGTTGCTTCAATCAAGAGTGAATATTGAAATAAGCATTCTATCACTTTCGTGGATTTTCGTTTGAGGTCTTCGTTTAGGTAATAAAGAATAGGGCTTCGCAAGACCACAAGACTAGTCTTGGTCTTGTCTTGGTCTTGGTGACACAATTAAAATACATCAAAATATCTAGAAACAACATTATTGGCATCCCTGGACTAAAGAAAAGCGAATCCGCTGACACTGGAACGAGAAATAATCAGGAATTCGGTAATAAAGTATTTTCAAGCGATTTCAAAGGTAAACATCGAGGACGATATTAATGAGTTTCTGCAACAAGTCACGGATAAAGCAGAAAGACTGTTCGTCCTAGAAGCAAGTTTAAGAGAGTTGTTGTTCAATGAAGAGGTTAGCGAGGAAGTATCAAGAAATAAATTTATAAAAAAAAAGGCTTTTGAGCTGATGTTATAAAGTACACGAACAAAAGAATTATCCTCGCAATTATCAAATTGCCATTGACCAACTGAAAAACAGATTCGCAAGAGATGAGATTTTGATGGAGTTATACGTGAGGAAACTTTTAAATCTAATTCTAGGTCAAGTCTCAAAGGAGAACTCAGGTATGGCTTTATCTATTTTGTACGACAAACTAGAGACCCAACTCATGGCATTGGAAACATTGGGTGTTACTTACTAGCGATAAATATGCTGCGGTGCTTTTGACACTAGTCGATTCATATCACTGCCTGATGAATTGCTTAAAATCTGGGAGCGTTATCGTGTATCAACCAATAAAAGTACCTAACTCTAATGATTTACAGGGTCTTTTAAAATTTCTAAAAGCAGAAATGGAAGGAGAGGAACGTATAAAGCTTGCAGAATACAGTTTTTTAATGCAGAAAGCTGAAAAAAATAGCTAAAAATTGGTGTTTTGTGGAAATACTACACGTTAACAATTCTGAAAACAAAAGTAAGCGAATTTTTTCTTGTATTTTTTGCGAATGCAGCTCTCATTCAAGTCAGGACTGCATAAAAGCATAGAAACGGATATTAGAGAAGAAAAAAGCTATTGTTGCTGAGAAAAAAAGGTTGTTTCTCGTGCTTAAATCAATTTCACAGTTCTAGAGTGTGCAGATCAGTTGTAAGATGGATAAAATGTTCTAAAAAGCACTATGTGTCCTGATTTGAATGAAAAAGAAAAAGGGAAAAGGCATTCAAATGAGCAAGAAAAAATTGAGCAAACTAATGTTGTCTCGTAAACTCTTCTTCGAACAATCAACGTACAAATTAGTTCTAAAAATAAGTCAAAAATAGTGAGGACCTTGCTAGATTCGGGTTCTCAGCGGTCCTATATTTCAAAAAATTGCGCAGAAGAACTGGAACTCAATATAATTGGCAAAGAGAACACTATTCAAGGAATGTTCGGTGGGCTCAAGAGTACTCCAAAGATACATCGTTTATTCAGGGCAGACATTCAAAGCTGAGAGGTCTTTTGCTAGAACCATCAAAAATGTGCATCTTTATCCAAAGTTAAATGACAAAAAAATAATCGATCAATTGAGAAAACAAAATATTGAAATAAACGATACTGTTACCACTGATTTTGAATTGAGTTTATTAATAGGAGCAGATATTTTTAGAAAAATTATCACAGGGAATTTAGCAAATGTGAATGATTTTCTGATAGCTATGGAAACAAACTTTCGGTGGACCATAATGGGCAAAAAAAGTGTAAGAGTATAAATAGGTTTGTTTCTACTTATCTTACGGATTCTTCTTTGTCGAATTTATGGAATCTAGATGTGTTATTGGGTATTAAAGAACCTGCAGAAAGAAAATGCAGAGAAGAGTTGGAGATACAGGTGTTGAATAAATTCATGGAGAGCACCGTGATAAATGAAGAAAATAGAGATGAAGTTTGCCCGCCATGGATTGAGGGTTATCGGGCTGTACGAACAAATTTTAAACTAGCGGAAAACCGAATATTTTCAAATACAAGACGATTGATAAAATTAAATGAATTTTTGGATTTTAAAAAAGTATTTGATGATTGAGAACAAATGGAAATTATAGAAGAAGTGGATCAAGATGAGGCCGATGGAAACGTCCACTATTTGGCGCATCACGCTGTCATCAAGGAATCAAGTTGTACCACAAAAATCAGGCCGGTGTTTGATGCCTCAGCAAAAGATAAAAACGGCAATTCTTTAAACGTTTTACTAGAAAAAGGTCCAAATATGATTAATTAATTAATTAATTAATTAATCAATCATTCCACCAATTTTGAAATTTGGACTTCATATTATATAAAATAGGTGTTTCCGCAGATATTGCGAAGGCGTTTTTACAAATAAGTATTTCGGAAAAAGATAGAGATTACTTGTGTTTTCTTTGGTGGGAAAATTATGATCAAAGGAAAATAAAATCTTTCGCCATTGTAGAGTGGTCTTTGGGTTGAAACCAAGTCCGTTTCTTTCAGCAGCCACATCAGATTTCCATTAAAAAAACGAGAAAACACTAAAGGAAACTTCAAATAAACTTTCAAAAGCATTTTATGTCCATAACTGTGTTTACAGCGTAAAGAATAAAGTTGAATTGAATAAATTTATGGATGAGTCAAAAGATATTCTGAAAAAAGGAAATTTTGACTGAAGACAGTGGACTTATAACAAGGGAACAGCCAAAAATTTGGAACTGGAGAAAAATAAAGAGAGCGAAGTCATTTCAGTACCAGGAATTAGGAATACAATGGAACTATCAGCTTGATGTTTTGAAATGTGAAATTAAAAACTTAGATTTAATTGATGAGATTCCTAAAACCAAACGTGCCATTCTATCAGCCACACAACGAGTTTTTGACCCTATTGACTTCACATCTCCATTTACATTGTTATCAAAGTTAATGTTACAAGAAACTTGGAGCTTAGAGTTGACATGGGATCAGGTACTACCCGAGGACATTGGGAAACGTTTTGAACAATGGCTGAAAAGTGTGAAATTACTCAATTATTGTAGTATTCCTAGATACTTAGCAGATCCGGTAGATGAAGACATGATAAAAGAGAAGACTCTTCATGTTTTGTTGATGCGTCCAAATCTGCTTACGCATCATGTGTCTTTCTACGATTTGAGGTTGGAAATTCAGGTTTTGTCAGATTATTATCAGCAAAATCAAGATTAAGTCCAGTAAGACCTATCACACTTCTAAGGCTCGAACTGATGGCTGCTCTTAAACCCCCCACAGACGCTCGAGCATGTTGGGCTCGTCACGAGCCCAACTTCGAGCCCAACATGCTCGTGACTACCATACGTTCGAACATGTATGTGTTGGGCCCGTGTTAGTGGATGTAATCCAAGGTTAATTGATTGTAGAGGTTGCGCCGTAACTAGGGAATCGGAAATCCACGAACGATAAACCGAATCGATCCCGTCACCGGGCTCCATTATTGAGATTCCTGTCATCGGTGTGTCATCTTCATGTCATAACATGTCCGTATTTCAGGGTCTCAAAACTTTTTTTACCGAGTTTCGGCCGTTTTTAAACGTGTTTGAGGGTAAGTCATTACACAGCTTTTGGTATACAGTGAAATATCTTCTTATTATTCAGTGAGTATTTGAATTTCAGAACCGATTCGGAGCCGACCGACGTCATTTTTGTCTGAATTCTGATTCGTCCGAGACCCGAACGTATAACGACGCAGCCTCATTACTATCAATTAACCTTGGGTGTAATCGAGCCGAGCGCCGAGCCGAACTAGGCTTGTACAACCCACACATGGTCGAGCATGTTGGACCGAGCCTACTTCCAACTCGTGCTCGCCCAACATGCTCGAGCGTCTGTGAGGGTTTTATAGGCGTTAGACTGACAGAAACGATAAAAGAAGTACATTAATTTGGAGATTTGAAAACGACCTACTGGACTAATTCAATGATAGTCCTGACATGGATCAAGACAAAAGGTTTGTGGAATACCTTTGTTGGAAACAGGATAAAAGAAATAAGAAAATTCAGTGCTGTAGATCAGTGGCGTCATGTACCAGGTCAGATAAATATGGCAGACATTTTGTCTCGAGGTTGTAGTGGAAAGCAGCTGATTGGGAAAAGGTGGTGGCAACGTCCTAGCTGGCTAGAAGAATGTGAAGAAAACGAAGAATTTAGTGTTGATGCAGAAGAAATTGAGCATGAAAGTAGAAAAGTTGTCAACACAAATTCCGTAGAGGAAATAGTAGATGACGATTCCTGGAAAAAAATTAATCATTCTTCTGATAACACCAGAATCAAAAGAGTTATTGGATGGAGTTTGAGATTGTATCATAATTTAAAAAACAAACAGAGGAGCAACTGCTTGGAGAACAATAGGAAAGGGAAAATTGACTATTTAAAAATGGAAGAAATGGAAAGAGCAGAAATATGTCTTGGTATTATAGTTCAGAAGAGGGATTAAAAAAATGATTTAGATGGATCACGAAAGTTCGAAATTTTTGAAGATCCAAACGGAGTTCTAAAAGGATAAAGAAAATACTTCGATTCGCTGAGTTTTCTGAAGATTTCCAATACTCAGTCATCCTTTCAAGCAAAAATGATTTGGTTAGAAAATAATTAAGAGAAGAACATGAAAAAAGGTGTCACGCAGGTCCAAAAATATTGTTGGGGGTTATTCGCGAAAAATTCTCTTTGCCAAAAGCAAGGAAGATATTGAAGTCCATTATTTTATCTTGCGTAGTATGTGAAAAGCAGAACAGTAAAGCCTATTGCATCTTTACCACAAAATAGAATAAACGATGCGGGAGTTTTTGAAATAACCGGAATAGATCTAGCAGGACCCTTACTTTCAAAAGAAGGAGGTAAAGTTTGGGTTGTAGTGTTTACGTGTGCAGTCTACAGACCAGTTCATCTTGAGCTTTTAAAATCTCTTGTCACTGATGCATTTTCATATGCTCTTCGACGTTTTATCAGTAAAAGGGGAAGACCTAGAATAGTTTACTCAGACGATGAGACAAATTTCCATGGCAGTGACAACTTTTTCAGCAAATTGAAATGGGAGAAAATACAGAATTTTTCTGGAGTAAAAAGAAATAAATGGATATTTTAATCCACCTTCTGCTTCGTGGTGGGGCGGATGTTGGGAGTGTTAGTAAGGGTTATAAAGGAATTGTTGCGTCGAGCTTTGGGTATAGCAATGTTATATTACGTCGAATTGTAGACAGTTCTGAGTGATATTGAGGCAGTAGTTGATGAAAGACCACTAACATATGTTTCCGATGGCGATGAGTGGGAGATTCTTAGTCCTGCAAGATTCTTAAAGCCATTATGCATGTAGCTTCAACATGAGAGTGTTTTTCTAAAGAGGTTATTGACTTAGCATTTATAGCAATGATTTGGCTGCACTCACTCAGCTCAGAGACCGGCCAAAAAAACAACTTTGTGGTTAAACACAAGACGTTTAGTAAAAATCTTGGGAGGTGAGCATTGGTCCATCTTCATTGGTTTGGGATATAATAATTTTTGAACACCTTGCAGTTTTCCATTTATAATAATTGTGTAGGGTGTACCTACATGAAATTTTGTTTCAGGTTTTTACTCAAACATGCATTTTTCTCAATTCTGGGATAAATAGTTTCTGAGATCTGACACCAGTGACACCTTGCCATTCTTACCAACCACCCTGTACTTCAAAAGGTTTGCCAACCTTAAATCTACAATTTTGATCTGTCACTTATCACTATAATCCTTATTAAAAAAAATTAACTGTGTATTCAAAATGTACAGTGCTTTTAATTCAATTTGTCACACACTTTCAAAAGGAATCAATCGCTTCTCGGCCTTTTTTTGGCGCATAATTTGTCATAAAATTGTGTCATAGCCGTGAGATTTCTTTAAATCAGCTGCTCAGCAACGAATGAACGAAACTATATTCAGGGCATTTTGTAAACAGCAGCAATCAATCAGTCAACCAGCAGTTAACGTCAAACTGACAGACCGGGACCGGACCCAGGCCCAGAACCAGAACAACCTACAGACAACGGATCGAAGAAACCTTAGCAACAGCAACGTCAAATCAAACAACTGTTCGAATAGTCGACTGTGGATCAAGACCAAGACGTCAAAGGGGACAATTATGGGGAAAAGGAGAAAAAAGAACACTGGAAGTGAAGAGGAAGATGATGGCTGCAACATGGAGCAAAGCAGTACCCACAAGGACTTTGAATTAAAATCAAATAACAGTCGCAATGTAAATCCAAAGGTGAGTGAATGCACCTCTATCCCTCCTACTGACTCCTCCAATAACTTTGCTATCCCCAACACTAACATTTCCATAAAAGGTCAGGATGCTTTCATTCACACCTCTCAAATTCCCACTACATCAAATTATGGAAAAAAAATACTAAGCGTCGATGCATTTAACGAATTTTTAGAACAATTTGAGCTTGTTAAGAAAGAACTTGATGTCAAAAATAAAAAAATTGATAATCTACAAAAATATATTACTCACTTGCATAATAAAATTGACAATAATGATAAAATGGACATTTCTAATGAGCGTGATAAAATAATTATTGAAGATGATGCTAATTTTCCAAAACTTAAAGAAAATGTAGATGCCAATCCAATTAATATAATCCAAAGCTCTTATACTTTGCCTAGCTCCAATGAGCAGGACAAAAATAACTCTGCAATTTTTAACAAATCAAAAATACCACCCATTATTTTAAAATCTAATCTGAAAGAATGGCCAAGAACTTTTAAATCCATTGTCGAAAGTGGAATCGCTTTATGTGCTTCCAATGTGAAAAATTTCAAATTTAGTTCGGGAATTGAAATTTCACCCATTGATTCGGATCAACACAGAAGTTTGACAAAATTTTTTCGGGAACATGAATTTGAATATCACACCCGTTTTTTACAAGATGAGAAAAAAATGAATCTAATTATAAGGGGAATAAATAAGGACATAGATATAAATGATATTAAATCAGCTTTAAATGAACTTAGCTATTTTCCAACTGATATATACTGGCTAAAGAGTGGCTACAAGAGACAATATAACACGGGACTAGTTAAGGTACTGATCGAAAAATCACAAGGCGAATTATTGCTAAAAGAATCCAATCTGTTATTCACAGCAATTCAAGTGGAATTACAAAAAACTACCCCGGGTTATATTAGTCAATGTCACAATTGTCAAGGCTTTGGCCACACTCTGAATTCTTGCCATGCGAGTCCTGTGTGTCACAAATGCGCTGGACCGCATTTTTACAAGAACTGTGAAAAATCTCGCGAAGAACCTTTGAAGTGTTGTCTATGTGGGGAGCCCCATGCCTCCAACTGGGCTTTTTGCAAGAAGAACCCAAATTTCATGAGAAAGCAAAAGGCCAAAAAAATAATTGAAGCTCAATCGGAATCTGTGAAACAATTCCAAAAAATATCGGACAAAACAGTTGATGATTCCAGTAGGAACGCATCAAATAACTCTGACTCCAATGATAAACCAACTTATGCCAAAATCACCATGCCTAATTCTGATAATTCTAATAAAACTTCTAGTTTCTCCATCAATTCAAGTAGTGCCATGAATAAATTATCTAAACATCAGTCTCCTCCAAATACTGATGCTCTTTTATTCAGAATTTTAGACAAAATTGAGTCTATGGAAAAAGAAATGAACCTTATTAAAATCACCGTTAATGATGTCAACGCGAAATATTTATCACTCCATTCACATTTTCTGAAACACAACATTTATTCAGAAATCGAAGATCCCATCGCACAATCCTACATTGAGTCAAACCCACTTAATGAATAATCACATTTTAAATAATCAACTGGGCATCAAAATAGTATCCTGGAATGCCAATGGTTTGCGCGGTAAAACAACTGAAATATCCGATTTTATTTCAGAACAAAAAATCGACATTTTACTACTTCAAGAGACTCATCTCACCCCTATTCTGAAATTTAACGTTCCGAATTTTAGTGTTTATAGGAATGACAGATTGTTCAAGAAGGGAGGTGGTACAGCCATCCTAATCAAGAAGGGAATTCCTCACAAAATCTTACAAAACAATCCTGATATTCTTCTTGAATATACTGCGGTTCAAGTTTTATTGAGGGACCATAAATTGAACATCTATTCAATATACAAACCACCTAATGTTGATCTTAAGAAACATGATTTAGACTTTATATTATGTAGGTCTAATCTACCTACATTGGCCGCAGGAGATTTTAATGCGAAACATGTAGATTGGGGTTGCTCCAGAACAAATTCACAAGGCTTGAAACTTCGAAAATACACGTTGAATAACCAAATCGAAATTTTATCACCTCCAGAACCTACACATTATGATGCAAAAACTAAAAAATCGGATATTTTAGATATTGCTCTACTCTCAGGGATTCAATCTCACGTCCATATAAAAAATCTCCATGCGCTTCCTTCCGACCATGACCCTATAGAGTTGATCATCACAAATATTGAAATTGAAATGATATCTTTCAAAAGAAAATTTACGAATTTTGTAAAATTCAGAAAACTATTACAACAGCAAAATCCAATATTTAATTTAAATAATATCCATGAAATAAATCAGACTGTTCAAAGTTTTACAACGCTTATAAACGACAACATTGAATCTGCTTCTTTCACCACAAATGTCAGACCATCAAACCCCTTGGATCTCCCCCCTCACATAAGAGAGCTTATAAAAAGGAGAAATAAACTCAAAAGATCTTCTAAAAGAAAAAACGACAATGATGAAAGGAGACTAGCTAACAAACTGACAAACGACATTAAAATATCAATCAATGAATTTAAAAATGAAAACTTCCAGCATTATCTTGCAGATTTGACAAATACCGACATTCAGTTCTGGAAACTACAAAAAAGCTTTACAAAAGAAAACAAAATCAGAGTTTATCCACCCATAAAAGACAAAGACACATTCTACCAATTAGACCAGGATAAAGCCAATATTTTTGCAAAAATGCTGCAAAATCAGTTTAGTCCAAATAATGATTTGGGAAATCCTGATCTAGAAAATACAGTTTCAAATCACCCCATTAACGTGAATAACAATAACAATGCAGATAATTTCCCAGACTCAAATATTGACGAGATCGATTTTACCAATATAGATGAAATTAAATGTATCATAAAATCCACTAAAAATGGAAAATCTCCCGGTTTTGACTTTATCACTTATAAGATTTTAAAAAACTTACCGGATAACATTTTGGATGTTCTCAGTCTCATTTTTAATGCATGCATAAGGTTGAATTATTTTCCTGAATATTGGAAAATGTCTATAGTTGCAATGATTCCCAAAAAATCAAAAGATTTGAACATCCCTACCAATTATAGACCCATTTCACTACTGAGCTCTATCAGTAAAATCTTTGAAAGAGTTCTCTTGGAAAGAATAAAAATTCAATGTGAGATCTTGAAAGCCATTCCGAATCATCAATTCGGATTCATGGAAAATCTCAATACAGAGCTCCAAATTGCCAGGCTGGTTGAGGGCCTCACTAAAGGGATGCAGGCCCGGAAACATTCTGGGGTTGTGTCCCTTGATGTGGAAAAAGCCTTCGACAAGGTCTGGCATGAGGGGCTCTTGTATAAAATGGCAACACTGGGTTTCTCCAAGAGAATTCTCTTCATTATCAAAAACTTTCTGTTGAATAGAAAGTTCAAAGTCAGAATTGGAAAATCATTCTCGGACACATTTTCTCAACAGGCTGGAGTACCTCAAGGGTCATCATTATCACCCATTCTTTTCAACATATTTACATACGACATACCAACTCACGAGAATTCAGAGTTGGCTTTATACGCCGACGACACCCTCGTTTTTGCCAGTACATATTGTGTCTCAACACTCAGACTAAGAATGCAAAATCATTTGAATAAATTAACTGACTATTTTGAAGATTGGAAAATTAAAATAAACGTTGATAAAACTCAAGCTATGTACTTATCAAATAAAAAACTTAAAAATCCAATTCCCAAACTGAAACTTTTTGATAAATTTATTCCTTGGGAGGATAATATTTCCTATTTAGGAATCACAATAAATAAAAAATTAAGATGGAGTCCTCACCTAGATTTAAAACTAAAAACGGCCAATATTTGTTATCAATCTTTGCATGAATTGTTGAAACCGAACAGCAAATTGAATATCAAAAATAAAATTCTACTATATAAGCAAGTGATTAGACCCATATTTACTTATGGTCTAGGAGCAATATATTTAAACAAAACTCAATTGAGAAAATTGCAGATTTATCAAAACAAGATTTTGAGAAGAATGGATTCCACGCCGTGGTTTATTAGAAACTATGATGTACATAAAGACCTATCTGTAGAACCAATCCAGCATATAATTCTAAATAACAACTACAGAATTAAAAATACAATTAGGATGCATAAAAATCCATTGGTATCAGCATTGAGGCCAAATAAAACCACAAATCTAAAACTCAAAAATCTTTGGGCAATGAAACTGCAGTCTGACCTTCAACCTTCACTTCCATACATTCCCCCTCCACCTCCCCTACCTACTAACTAGCTAATTTTTTTTTATTTTTTTTTTTTTCAGGAGACTTCTAATACTACTTTTTAGGGAGGCACAATAAAAAAAAAAAACTCCTATTCTACCCGTCGCAATATCTTTGATCTAAGTATTTCCTTTCATATTCTTACATAATCTTATTTTTTCGTGCATTCACGAGCCAGGAATAATTGGAAAAGAGTCTATGTACTAGTTCCTGATTAAATAAACGATTACAACCTTAAAAGGAAATATTCATTTTTTGAGCTAAAAGGTCGAACAAAAAAAAAAGAAATGTAGGGTTTTTCGTGAAGTTTATTATATAGGAGTTGTTGGACGGACACCCTAATATCATTACATATTTGGAAACGCATTTTCTGTTCGCGAAAATATAGCACAATTGGTAGAAATATGATTAAAATTGTAATTTTCCAGAATGGAGATAAACGAGTTTATTCATTTGTTTCCAACAATTGTCAGGGTTGCACTCGATTTGTCAAATGCTTTACGTGAATACTGTCCCTTTACAGTAAAAGTAGATAAAAGTAAATACTTGATTTGAGTGATTCATTAAAATGCTGTATTTACAAACCAGAAAATCTTCTATATCTTAGTGAATATTTACAAGAACTATAACAATTATTGGAAACAAAATACAACACCCCAGGAAATTATAATTTTAATCAGATCTCTATACCTATAATTGACTCTTAACTATTGAATCGAAAGGGCATGTGTGCTATATTTTCGTGATCAGAAAAAAGATGCCCTTCTAAATATGTGATAATATTACGATGTGCTATTTAAAAAGAAAAAGTTTTGTTAATAATTTGACAGTTTAGAAAATATTTGACTCTGTAGCACAAAACGAAAAATACTACAAATCGTTTTTTTGTTCGACCTTTTAGCTCAATAAATGAATGTTTCACAGCCTTTTGAAATTGCGACAAATTAAATTGAAAGCACTGTACACGGTGATTTTTAACTTGATGCACGATACAGAATTCGAGAAAATAAAATCTCCAAAATTAATTCGTTTCCGAAATGGATCTTTCTGTACACTGATGTAAGATTCTCTTATTCAATATTAAACTTATACATGAGCTTAACGCAAACAAATGTGCCAGTTTATGGTAATGTTATTGTTCAGATTTTAAATCTGATATTTAATAGATATTTCCATTGTTTACAGATGTCATCAAAAAAATTCATCCAACTATCAATGACCGGGACTTTAGTTTTGCAGTTGTCGACTGGTTCGGATTTGCAAATCAGCGCAAAAAAAAAGAGTGATTATTTTGTGATTGAAAAGATATTTTTTTAAGAACTGTGTTAGTTTTTAAGAATAATGCTATGTTTATTTGGTTTATGTTGTTAAAAAAATGTACCTTGACTTTATTTTTATACGGAGTTTCTGTTTTTTTCATGTTACTTAATTTGGTGTCGTTTTGAAAAGATGTATTTTTCTAAGAATTTTTAGAATGTCTTGTTTATTTTGTTTGTGCTATTTAAAAATATGTAGGTATCAAGTCTATTTTTATATGAAGTTTTGATAATGTTACTTATATGAAGTCAATACATATTTTTCACCTAATGCGTTTTCATGTTTAATAGGGCATACAACGATTAAAAACTTCATACATCAAATTTTTCCAGTTTGTGCATATCTGCTATCTATGCGTAATAACATTTTTTTTAGGATCCCACAACATGCAGTGACTAGGAAATGTATTGAACTTATTGGCCACTGAAATGTTCACACATTTTAATGGCAAATTCGTCGAATTATCGATTGACGTTATGGTACCGGATCTCTCATTTGAAGGAAAAAGTGACTAACTAACCACTCTTCTGCAAACTTAGTGAGAAAATTCATTTTGGCCAGCCTGAAAATGTTTTTTTATCTGCGAAAAATCTGGTTATCGCTGCGTTCTCTAAATAATATCAATTTTGACCAAAAGTTTTTTCTAAATTATAAGTTGAAGTTTATCAATTACTTGGTAAACTTTTAGAAATATTTTAGAAAAAATTCTGAGTCAGAAATGTCATAAATTTCAAATTTTCCTGATTTTGGAAAACGCCGCGATTACCAGTCTTTTCGCCAATTGAAAAATTGACAGACCAAAATCCCAAAATGAATATTTTCATAAAGATAAACAGTGGAGTAGTAATCACTTTTTTATGAGAGATCCCAGACTATATCTATGTTTCAAAGTTGACCCTTCTAACAACATTTCTGCAATGTCCAACAACAACGCATTTTCGTGTCTTTACATTCCTGCTATAGGGATGCTGCGAAAATGTAGCAACCACGTTATAAAATTGTTCCTATAACGTTATTTTAGAAACATTTCAATCCAGTTGAAAAAATGTCATATTGAAACATATCATAAATGTTGATGCAACGTAAGGCAACGTTAAAATAACTAAACAATACATCGTTTTTATATTGGAGAAACGTTAGTTTTACGTTGCAATAATGTTTTTGATTTGCAACGTTATTATGATGAACGTTTATGTAGTGGACATAAGCGGTAACAGAAACGTTATAATAATGTTATTGTTATCTTTTGAGTAACGTTACATTGTAAGTGTGTTACGTAACTCTAACGTTTAAGTTATGTTTTCATATTTAGTGGGTTAGATCTGGTTGATTCTCGCTACTTAAGGGGTCGTAGGTTTGAGCATATTCAAAAGACGAGGACTTTAATCAGGGAAACATTCAAAAAAGAATATCTTGCGGAACTGGTCAATAAAAGTCAAAGGCAAATAGGATGTCTGCAGCGGTTGGTGATGTTCTGATTGCTGATGACAACAAGAAGAGGATAAATTGGCCCATGAGAAAAAATCTGCGAAGTAATCACAGAAAAAGATGGGTTGATTAGAGTTGTGAAGTTGAAACCGAAAGCTGGGGAACTGGTTAAACCGGTGCAACGTATTTATCCATTGGAACTACCACACAACTGCAAACCTACAAACGTGGAACCAAAGTTGACATCAGAACCAGAGGATACACATTTTTCAGAAACGAGCCATGACAATGAATCTGAAAGGACAACGAGAAGTGAAAGAAGAGTCTTCAAGGCATGCACCCATCAGATTCGAATACCCAACTCCTGGGCCGGTGAATGATGAGCTCTCATATCTCACAATTAAAATACATCAAAATATCAAGAAACAACACTTAGTCTTGCGAAGCCCTAATAAAGAATCAATTGAGACTTAATCAAGACACCCTTTTCTGTCCCTCCCAAACTTCGGTGCAACTGGAAATTCAACAAAGAAAATTCAATTTTCGAGTTTTGGCTTTGTTTTTGCGATAGGCCCTCCCTTATCTGAACTCATATGACTGCCAACACATATTATAGCCAACTATATCTACGCCAATAATGCTTTGATCGAGCGACTTTTCTGCTTTGTCCAAAACTATGATGCCCAGTATTTTTTCAGTATATTAAGTTGTGTTCAACAAAGTTTTCTCATGAAAGTCTACATTTTTTTGTTGTTCTCACAGATCAAATCTCCAGAGCTAATGTTAATGTTGATAAATTATTATTATTTATGATGGAAGATAATGATCATGATAAAATAGTATTTAAAAAAACGTAGCTATTATAGGTTCAATTTCTTAACAGAGTATTCATCTTAACCATCACCAACAATAATATGACGATCACAAGAAGCCATACTTTTTTTCAAATCTCAAAATATTTTTATTAAAAGAAAATTCTTTTTTTTTTTGTTACAGGTTGGTAGATTAACCTATTTTTCATAAATATTGCAAACATCGACTTTTTGAAAACTTAATAATTCTGATTCCTGGCTCTGACAAAAAGTCAAGTTTTCTTGATAAACTGTAGAAAATCGCAAAAAAAAACCAAAACGAATTTTTTTATTTTGTTCAAATATTATTTTTTCAAAAGTTTATCAGGTTTTAAGTTTTGTATTACTTATATACAAAAACTGAGCATGGTCTGACGTCATAATTCAGCAATATTACCATATTTCCAAGCGTTATAATCTCTCTGTCAATTTTGACAAACGAGAAGAAAGAAAAACACACTGGTCTCCTTACAATCCAGTAACCATGTCGTCTGGAAAGAGGGGTGGGTACCTTGCGTTAGATTCGGTTGTTCTAATTTTTTGCTGACTTGTTTATGATGTTTGCTTGATGAATAATCCAAGTTTTCGACCTCGAGCGCCGAACGCAACATTGTCAAATTTCCCAAAAAAATCCAAATTTCTACCTTCTATTCAGTTTTTGGCAATTTTAACCCTGAACGACCAAGTTTTGAAGAAGACTTAATGTGTTACAATTTAAGATCAGAACCGTCTCTGTAGACCCAATAGTTTTTGAGATACAGCTTTCCAAAATTTAGCGCTATATTTTCAAACTTGAAAATGTTTAAATAACCGACTATCTAAACCTATTTTCTGCGGTAATCAAACAACATTATATGTACTCAGAAAGAGTCTGCGGCCATTTTCACTCTTTCGTTTCGAGCATCTTAGGGTTAAGTTGTGCCCTGCTACTACAGATATGTTTTGAGTGCATGGGAAGACCGACGAGACTCAATCGGGTCCTTCAAAGAGGGCAAAATCTACTTTCAGTTGATTTCAAACATGTATTTGGTTCACTTTTTTTATTGAAATTTAAATAGTTGCATGCATAATTCTTGATTTTTTTTGGAATTAGCAAGGCGTGTATCAAAGAAAATACAGGGCGTTTATCAATTGAATGCCGATACTTAGGGGTGATAATCTTTGGATGATTTTGGGACAAAAAGTTTATATGGTTATGGGTCCGCAAGAGCCTAGATTTTAAGATACAAGGTGTTGAAATAAAAAAATATCATTACTTTGATACTATTTAAGATATATTTTTGAAATTTGGTACACGTCTTCTATGCATCAATATGCATGGGAATATGTTCAATTCAATTGAGTAGATTTTATTTTTTTCAGCGGAAACCATGCACCAAACGAAAAAAAATAAAGAGAACAAATTGGCTTAGACATATATAGAGATTTCAAAAATAATTTTTATTTTGAAAGAAAGCAGTGGCGTACAAGTTTTTTCTCCAAAAATATTGAGTGAAAAACCCGTACGGACGCCACTGGTCAAAATAATAAAATTTTTCGTACATCACAAAATGCATATTGATGCATAGAAGGCTATGTACCAAATTTCATAAAGATATCTGGAATAATCCCAAAGTAATTATAAAAAAATCATTTCGTTTTTGAAATTTCAACACCCTGTATCTTGAAAATTAGGCTCTTGCGGACCTATGTCCATAGGAACTTTTTGCCTTAAAATCCTTCAAGGATTATCACCCTTAAGTATCGACATTCAATTAATAAACACCCTTTATGTCTAGAGGATCAAAATTCCCACAGAACAATAAATGTGTATGGTAACTAGCCTTGAGACACCTTCCAGGTAGGCACCATAATAATGATGTTGTTGTATTATGTAACATTTACAAGTTTGAAAAAATAACACTTAATTTTGAAAATCTGTATGTACAGAGACAATTCTGATCTCAAATTGTAGCAAATACTACCGGATCTAACGCAAGGTCTGATGTACCTATATGGTTACTGGACTATTATTTTTCATGGACTTTCGAATCAAGCAATAAAAAAAAATGATGCAAGTTACCCAATGTAGCTAACCTTGCTTCACCGAACGCTCCAATAATAACAACTGTAAAATTTTGTTGTACTCACGTTAATAATTTTTAATCCAGCCTGCTTTATCGCATGTATCACTACATCCTTATAGCACAAAGCTTCTGGTTTCACAATGGCAATAGTCCTTTGTAGAGTCTCATCCTCACACGATATGCTGCTCTCAGTTGTTGAAGTACCAATTCCAGGTTTATAGTCAATATCGTGACCAAATATTGGGCTGAAGTAGAATTTTTGATAATCAAGATCTCCTTCATACTCAGTTCTAGCTGTGGTACTGACTGGTGATAAGAAGTGAATCGTATCCGGAGGATCTGTGATCTGAAATATGAGCAGTTCTACATGGTAGATATGTTGTTCGTATTCACTTTTTTTTTTGTACTATTTTTAATCATAAACTCGCAACTACTCACGATAGTCGAGCCAGCTCCTGTGCTTCTTTGTGTTCCTGGTCGAGTGCTACTCTGAATGGAAGACTCTGTCAAGAAAGCCACGTCATCCTTCGAAGATACTTGGAAATGCATCTTATGGATTACGAAAATATCGTGAAGACAGTTTGACTGACGTTTGGATTTCGAAGCTGACAGTTCCAATATCAAGTCAGAGTATATTGTGGTATCTATATGTCTAGGGCCTAATCAATTCCTAACTAACCCACTACTCGGAGAAAATGTAATGTAAGTTCTAAGTTGGGGTTTGGCTTTATCCTTTTAGCGACATCCTGAATTGATTAATGGGTGAAGATAGAAATATGCGGTTTTTGCGATGCTGTGCTAATTTCTTGAGAAACGAGCAATGCCACAAACAAGATTTTCATAGTTTACTACGTTTTTGATATAGGTAGAGGGCGAAATTGAAAATTCACCATTTTCAGGTACCTCTCGTATCTCAGCTGTCATCCTAATTTAGATAAAAAGTAAAAATGTATTTTTATAGCGGTTTTCCGTAGAATCCAGTGGTATAAACAGGAGTAAGCGATTCAGATGCTGCAACTGTCAAACTTGTTGCAGGCTTAATTACGGAAAAAAGATCACGTATGCATTCATGGATAACTTCCAATAGTCATAGTGACGTCACACGATCTATTACCTATCTCCGTCCGGCGTATATGACTGCAATGAGAAAGAGAGAGTGAGACTGACGATCACTTTAGCAACGACCCATTTTTGGACATGTAGGGAAAATCGCGTTTTTTTTTAATTTATCAAGTGTTACGATCGTAAGCTTGGCAACGTCTAGCCACAAAGACTGAAGACTGAAACCGTCTATGACCGTCCATATGCTACCATATGATATCTAATTCAAAGTAACAGATGACATGACAGAATATGACATTGACAGATGGTGGTAACAGTATGGTGGTTGCCATCGAGATGTAGTTGCTAGGGGTCGTTAGAAAACACAAGATAGAGAGAGTTGTGTGATAAAATAGAAGTGTGAAATAGAGGAATTATCAAATTTAACGGCTACCTAACAGGTCAGAAGTGGGATATTCATTACGTGGCCATTGGGTGTTGTGGAAAGCTCTCGATTCTGTTCATCGCGGAAACTGACCTTTGCATGGGGTTTCAACATGGCTGGGACACATACATAAGAGATAATCACTGTAGAAAGCGACCGAAGTTTGACGCCTCCTTTGACGGTTGAGCAACAATTAAAACAACTCCAGGAACAGGTTAATAGGCTCTCATCATCAGAAAGTAACTTAACTCCTCAGTACACATGGCAGGATGTTTCCAGATATAATGCAGGCAAGAACATTCCAGTTAATAAGTGGTTACGGTTGATAGATTTTATGAGATGGGACGATATAACAACTACCAAATACGCAATTGAAAATTTGTCGGGACGCGCTCGCGAGTGGTTGCTCAACACAGATCTTACTTACAAAAACTGGAGTGAATTTAAACACATTTCAAAACTGAATTTTGACATAGACCCTAATACAATTGGGACATTATTTTCTGATGCGGCGAATTACACAAGTTCCATGGCTTCTAAATACACAGACTATTTTAAAAATAAATTGTTCAAGTTAAACAAACTTTCTTGGGAAATACCCGAAAAAGATAAAATAAACATCATTATTTCCGGTATTAGTTATCGAAATATTCAACAATTAGCTTCTTCACATAATTATGCGGCCCTTGATGAACTACAAACTTTCTTGGGAACATGGGACAATAATTATCAGATCAATACAAGTCGAACGAAAGTTAACATCACAACGAATTCTGGTTCACAAAGTGCTCAAGCGACAACAATGTATAATAATAATTCAAAAATAATCTGTTTTAAATGTAATAAGTATAAGCTGCCCACAAAAGCGTTTTAATCCAATTTCCGCAAACAGTCAAAAAAATCAGGCGTCTTCAAGTTCAAGTAAAAATAAGTGTGCAGTCTGTAAAAAAACAAAGCATGTAACAAGTTACTGTTACTTTAAGAAAAGTGTCAGTTTATTACAACATAGTACAAACTTATTTTACAAAAAACTTTTCCTAAACAATACTGAATTATTGAGTATATTGGATACTGGCAGTGAATGTACAGAAGTGCGGGAATCTGTTGTAAATAGCCTGAAATCTCCGGTTTTGAGTGGGGATTTAAATTTACTTAAATCATTTTCTGGTGACATTGTATCAATTCAAAACACAGTACTGAATTGTGAAGTTATTGTTGACGGTGTGGCGGCTTATATTGATGTATTGGTGGCTCCAGATCATCTTTGTCCTGTTGATGTCGTTTTGGGAAACTCTGCTTTCATTCAACAACCTCATGTTACTTTGATAAAAGGAGGGACGGAGATCAAATTCTATGGTGCTTCTGAGAAACAAAGCCTTATGTTGATGAAACCTTCGACAATGGTATCGTGTGACATAAATCATTGATCAAAGATACTGGCAGTTTTGGAAAAATGTAGTGATCGAATCTCTACAAATTTTTGAAATATGGGAAAGGTACAAGGTGTTGAAATGAAAATAAAACTATCGGATCATACTCCATTTTCTTATAATACGTATCGTTTGTCAGAGGATAGGAAACGTCAATTACAGATTCTAATAGATGAACTTCTTCAACACAATATTATTCGAGAGTCTGAATCTGCATATTATTATGCGAGCCCTTGTGTTGGTTCAAAAACCCAATAACGAGTACCGTCTTTGTGTTGATTTTCGAAGACTAAAAATAGTGTCACGGTTAATCTAAAGTTCCCATTGCCTTTGATTGAAGATCAGCTTGACAAACTGGAGGGTTATGGATGGTTCATCGTTCTTGACTTATATCCCGGTTATAACCAGATCCCTGTAGCAGAGGATTCGATTGATAAAACTGCCTTTATTACTCCAATAGAAAGTGGGAATATCTTCGAATGCCGTTTGGCCTTTGCAACGCTCCGTCGGTTTTTCAGAGGATGATGTGTAAGCTGCTGAAGAAATTAGATGAAAACACTGCTTTTGCTTATCTGGATGATATAATAATTCCGACCAAATCCATTGATGAAGCTTTAGATAAACTTTGTAGGGTGTTGAAGTTATTTAGAAAATATAACCTACGTTTACAACTACCCAAAATTCCTTTTGAATAAATTGAAATACCTTGGCAGAGAAATATCTCAGGAAGGAGTTTCTCCCAGATCAAGATAAAATTACAGCTTTGTTAACCCTCAAATCACCACAAAATATTAAACAGTTGCTACAGTTTTTGGGACTAAGTGGGTATTTTCGAAAATTTGCACACGGACGCCAGCACTATTGGAGTAGCGGGTATTCTTTTCCAACGTCACGATACTGGCTTACATCCTGTAGCATATTTTAGCAAGCAATGCACATACGAACAGAGAATGAACTTTTTTGTATAAACTGATTGTGCTGCTTTACGAACTACCACATCTAAGCGAGATCTGATCCCACGAATTGCTCGGTGGTGGTTAGAAATCCAAGATTATTCCTTCGAAGTTTGCTACAGGCCAGAATGTAGAATGCAACATGTCGATTGTCTGAGCAGAAACCCCATTGCCATAAATACTACCGTTAATATAACTGAAGGTGAATGGATACGAGCTATACAAACCCAGGATGATGAAATTTCTCGAATTATTGATATATTAGGTACATGGTGACAAAACAAAAGAGAATAAAAATTATTTCGATAATTTTGTCCTCAAAAATGAAATACTATACGGAAAATTGATGGATGGCTCCAAATGGGAGTCCCAAGATTAGCGAGATGGCAAATATGTAAACTCAATCATGATGATTGTGGCCATCATGGTTTTGATAAAACTTTAAAAAGAATTCAAGCCAATTGTTATATGAAAAATAAGAGCGGAGCGAAGCCCGGATTTCTACATCCCATACTGAAAGTGCCTATTCCCTTCAACACAATCCACGTAGATCATCTTGGACCTTTCGTTCAGTCAACCAAAAAGTATTGTTACCTTTTTGTGCTTGTGGATGGATTCACCAAGTTTATTTTCTTAGAACCGGTAAAGTGAACAGAAGTATGACATGTAATCAAGTCACTACAAGACTTCATGTTTATCTTTGGAACACCGACTAGAATTGTGTCTGATAGAGGATCAGCATTCACATAAAAAACAATGAAAGATTTCTGTATAAAAAACGGAATTAAACATGTCCTAAATGCAGTTGTCACACCACGGGCAAATGGACAGTGTGAACGAAACAATCGGACTATTTTAGAGGCATTGAAGTGCTTGACTGTTGATGATACTGATGAAACACACTGGGACACACATATCAAAACGATACAGTTTTCCGTAAACACTGTAGTAAATGATACAACAGGAGAAACCCCTTACAAGCTACTCATGGGTAAAAACCCAAGGCATTGGTCTGATGCATACATTTTATCAGAGATAAAAGAAGAACTACCTAGGGCGAATTTGGAAGAATTACGAGAACAAGCTGCTGAGAAGATTACCAGGTCACAGTTGCGCTCGAAGGAAAAATTTGATAAAGAAAGAAAGCCCTAGCCTTACAAGATAGGTCATCTAGTAATGGTACATAAAACCGATGCAACCGCTACAGAAAAGAACAAGAAACTGGAACCGGTATTCAAAGGGCCGTTTAAAATTGAGAAGGTGTTACCAAATGACAGATACCTGTTCAGTGATATGATAAATAAAAGACGGCTGTTGACAACTATAGCTGAAGAAAATTTAAAACTCTGGATAGTAATGGATGAAGAAGATGATCAACTATTACCAGATGACGAAGAACAAATCTGATACCACCACTGCCACTGCCATATGGGGACAATAAGTAGGATCATGCGATTATGTAATCTCTTATCATGCCATATATATGAGTAGGATTATGTCATCATGTAATCTATAAAGTTATGTAATACATGATCTATGAATAAAACTAAGCCATATTATGTAATCCATAACTTCATGCCATATGTGATCTAACAATCAGATTATGCCAAATGTAATATAATATAAGAACACGCCATATGTGATCTTTCAGTGAGATTATGCCATAAGTTCATGCCATATGTGATCTATCAGTGAGATTATGCCATATGTAATCTATAAGTTCATGATCCAACAGTCAGATTATGCCAAATGTAATCTATAAGCTCATGCCATATGTGATCTATCAGTGAGATTATGCCATATGTAATCTATAACAACACGCCATATGTGATCCAACAGTCAGATTATGCCATATGTAATCTATAAGTTCATGCCATATGTGATCCAACAGTCAGATTATGCCAAATGTAATCTATAAGCTCATGCCATATGTGATCTATCAGTGAGATTATGCCATATGTAATCTATAACAACACGCCATATGTGATCCAACAGTCAGATTATGCCATATGTAATCTATAAGTTCATGCCATATGTGATCCAACAGTCAGATTATGCCAAATGTAATCTATAAGCTCATGCCATATGTGATCTATCAGTGAGATTATGCCATATGTAATCTATAACAACACGCCATATGTGATCCAGCAGTCAGATTATGCCATATGTAATCTATAAGCTCATGCCATATGTGATCTATCAGGGAGATTATGCCATATGTAATCTATAAGAACACGCCATATGTGATCCAACAGTCAGATTATGCCATATGTAATCTATAAGTTCATGCCATATGTGATCCAACAGTCAGACTATGCCAGATGTAATCTATAAGAACACGCCATATGTGATCTATCAGTGAGATTATGCCATATGTAATCTATAAGAACACGCCATATGTGATTTGACAGTGGGATTATGCCAAATATAATCTATAAGAACACGCCATAAGTGATCTATCAGTGAGATTATGCCATATGTAATCTATGAGGACACGCCATATGTGATCTATCAGTGAGATTATGCCATATGTGATCTATAAAAACATGTCATATATGATGTATATAAGATTATGCCATATGTAATCTGTAGGGTGATGCTATATATGATCTATAGCTGTGAGCAGTTCCAACGACGGCAGACTGAGTAAACTTGGAGCAGGGCCCTCCAGGACGCTATGAAACCTGGGGACCAGGTCCACGTCAGGGTGGACGACTGTTACGATCGTAAGCTTGGCAACGTCTAGCCACAAAGACTGAAGACTGAAACTGGCCGTCCATATGCTACTATATGATATCTTATTCAGAGTAACAGTTGACATGACATGTGACAAAATATGACATTGACAGATGGTGGTAACAGTATGGTGGTTGCCATCGAGATGTAGTTGCTAGGGGTCGTTAGAAAAAACAAGATAGAGAGAGTAACAGTTGTGTGATGAAATAGAAGTGTGAAATAAAGGAATTATCAAATTTACCGGCTACCTAACACAAGTTCATTTAAGTGTATTTTGAAATTATTTTTTCAGCTGATGACCTTCATATATTGAGTTAGAATTAGTATTAAAATGTCAAGTCATTTGAAAATTTATGCAAACTGTCCAGTGCTCAAAATGATCCTTGGTAGCCCGCTTCCAGAACTATTGCAGACATTCCAGAGATTAGGGTTGGGGACGTTGGGGTCTACGAACAGTAAAAATAAAGCAGCACACTTGAACCGTAAAACTGTACCTTCGATTATTGGAAAAATCAATCAAGACAAGGTTTAATCCAGAGACAGAGACAGAGTCTATACATACTTTGCCCATGTCCTTAACCCCATTGGAAATCTCTGGAAATAAGTTGGACGTCGTATTCGTACGCAAATGTTTTCAAATGAATAATCATTGATCAACCTGCAGTATTATGTCTAGCGTTAGAATGTTAAAAAAATGATTTTGACTTAGGACGACTTTGGCAGCAATCGCCAACTAGCTAAAGAACCGCTTTCTTATGCTTGCTCAACGAACAATTCTTGCCAAAACTTTGTAAAATCAATTAAGAGAGTTCAAAAGCTAAGTACCTAGATGTGGATTTCCCACGTATATTATGAACTTGTGACCTTCTCAGTTCGCATCCAAGTGATAGAGGTGATTTCGTGATTTCGATTGTGGGCTACATGGCTCCATTCCACCGCGACCACTAGTGGGTCTATTGTGACTCACAAGATTGCCAGACTATTTACCTATTAGGCCCAGTCCTTTGAATAGACTGATTGCCGCCTGGATTAAGCATTGTTAAGATCATTTGCATACGAGGGCTCCCAAAGACATTTTGTCGGAGCCTAGCAATCGCCGGGCACTCGCAAAGAATATGTCTGGCTGTCTCCTCCTCTTCCAGGCACAGTATGCATCCGGTGTCCTTGGTAAGCCTCATTTCTTGTATAGGCACCCTCCAGAGGCGATGACCGGTGTATAAACCCACCGCTACTCTGATTTCTTGTCTGTTGACTTCCAGACTTTCTCTGACGCGTTTCTTTTGTGGTTCAATGATACATTCTTTTGAGTGTCACATGTCTGGCAGGTTACTCCAGAATTGTAGAAACTGGTTATCCATCCATGTGGATATCTCGGCAGCCGCGACATCATATGCGATACCTAGGGCCCGCTCTGGTCCAATGAAGTTCATGCCTGCAACTTCATTTCCTCCATGTCCTGAGCCAATACCTCCTTGAAAACAAGCCCAAAGTGCTGGCCTTGTCACGTCATCAATGTAGGGCCATGATACTAACCTTGGGGAACATAATGATCATTTCCAGAATAGTTGACCTTGACAGCAACAACGTGACAAACAAATGTCATTTCAAAACTTTTTTCTATGACTATTTAATAATAGATGTATTATACATCCACTTTCTATTGGTTAATGTAACTCGTTCCTCATACCAGTGACTTTTTTTTCATTACTCAATTGTTTTTAACCAATGAAATGATCTTATTGTCATTGCTCCACTGTTTTAGAGCCAATCAAAACATTCGACAAAGTGTCTAACTTCAAAAACATCATTTTGAAACAGCCCATTTGACCGTCCATACTTGTTTTATAGTCATTGTCACATTGTGTTATCAACCTAACCTCACTTTAAGTAAACCAGTTCTCAAAAAGCATTTACGTATTTTTAATAATAAGTATATGTCAAAAAGTGCCGTCCAAATGAAATCGAATATTGCAAAGTTCGCTTCGATTATTGGATAATCATAGAAAATAATAATAATAATAATCTTTATTAGCATAAATAGCTATACAAAAAACTGTCTGTAAAATAGATAGAATAAAATAAAAATAAAATAAATAAACATACGGGATACAAAAATATTAATATTAACAAAAGCATAAAATACATCAAGTAACAAAAGAAGACGTAAGGACTGAATAAAATATCGCAAAATACAAGTACATCAAAAAGTTTCTAGTAGATGTGCACGAATCAGTCTTTTGAACACTTTTAGATTATCACAGTTTTTCAACTCCAAAGGCAAACCATTAAATTCTGACAAACCTTTACACAAAATAGAACTATATAAGTTATGACTAGACGTTGTTTTTATTTCTAATTTAAAATCAGTCTTATTTCTAGTATCATATTTGTGCAAGTTTTCAAATCTCGTAGTTTTATCACAAATATAGGATGGAAGCAGCTTTCTTTTAATTTTAAAAACTAACACAAATACATTAAACATAACTTTTTGTCTTATTGACAACATATCAAGCACATGTAACATACTTGTGATTGGCGCATAACGATTACATCCAATAATGACACGCATTGCTCTATTATGTATAATCTGAAAATCGTCTATGATGTACTGTGGCATAGTGTATAAAAGGGAACTACAAAACTCCAAATGAGGAGCCGCAATACTCTTATATAACAATAGTTTAGTATAAACCGACAGATACTTTCCTGCCCTCGAGATGAACCCAACTTTTTTTGCATATTTCCCCATGATATAGTTGGAATGCGATTTAAAGTCCAGACTTGAATCCAAAATAACACCTAAATATTTAATTTCTGTAACATGCTGCAGTCTATTATTATTCACATACACTTTCATATGGTCCAAGTCTCCATCTGACAGTTTTCCCCTCTTACTAAATATACAAAATTTACATTTTTGAGTATTCACACTTAAACTATTGTTATTCAACCACTCAGAAATAAGAGTCAGATCTTCATTCATTTTGACACTCAGTTGGCACAAGTCCTTTCCCACCGCGAAAACCATCGTATCATCAGCAAAAAGTTGAAGTCTGGTACTCTTAACTACATTTACTATATCATTGATGTAGATTAAAAATAACAATGGCCCCAACACTGTTCCTTGTGGTACACCATGTTCTACTTTCACAGGATCAGACAAACTA
Organism: Orchestes rusci; assembly: GCA_958502075.1. Taxonomy (NCBI): domain Eukaryota; kingdom Metazoa; phylum Arthropoda; class Insecta; order Coleoptera; family Curculionidae; genus Orchestes; species Orchestes rusci. Next base: position 20,469,296 of record OY293305.1, on the reverse strand, counting down.
TAATTGTACTTAACTACCTGTGACCTTTCAGTTAAGTAGCACATTGTTTAGATCACAATACTTCTGAAGCTGGTCTTTCACAGCGAGTTCAAGTAATTTTTCGTATCCTGGCACTGAATTGATAGGTCTGAACTCGCAACACTTTACCGTGTTCGGTATTTTTGGTATTGGGGACACTGTGGAACACTTCCAATTATCTGGGAACTGACCATATTCCAGAGATATGTTTATAATATCCAGAAGACGATTAGCTGCGACGCAAAAAACATCTTTTAGAATTTCTGTCGATATACCAGTGACTCCTCCTCCGCACATCTTCATTCCTTCCACGTATTCCTTGAGTTTCTCCATGGTGATTTTCTCAAAATTACACATAGTAGCATTCGTAGGTGTTAAGATCTGTGTAATGTCCTTAGGGCTTGGGGAGCATTGTATATTTGCAACTATTTCTTCGATACTCGTGATGAAATACTTGTTGAATTCATTTGCAATTGATAGCTGGTCCTCAGTGGTAAGATATTCAAATTTTATTTTTGTTGGTAGGATTATCTTTCTATTTGGAAGTAAAGTTTTCAAGTTTTTCCAGAGTTCATGCGAGTTATTTCTGTAGTTATCTATTTTTTCTCGAAAGTATTTGTCTTTTTCTTCCTTGATCTTTTTAACAATTGCATTTCTCACCTTTTTGTATCTATTCCAAGTATCTTCATTTTTTTCACATGTGGCTCTCACATAGAGACGATCCCTTTCCAGCATCATGTTCCTTATATCTGCGGTGATCCATTTTTTATTTAAATGCTTGGGTTCGATTTTGAAGGAGGTCTTTGGGCACATACTGTTCAAACCATCAATTATACTGTTGGTAAACGAGTCTGCCAATTCATCAACGTTTGTGCTATTCGAATTCCATGGAGTATCCATTATCCTTTCCTGCATCCTTTTAGCATCTTAGTTCTTCATACTTCTTCTTAAAATGGTTGTAGATGGAGATTGGTCGGGACAGTGACTGGCGTTAATGGATATGACACTATGATCACTGATTTTAGGGGATAAGTGGACTTCGTGTTTGAGATGTTTATCATTGGATACTATAAAGTCGATCAATGTTTCGCTAGTATTGGTGATCCTCGTTGGGACTGGAATGTATAGTATTCTACTCGCGGGAAATGGATATTACTCACGAGGATGAAGTTTACGTAAACTTCATCCTCGTGAGTAATATCCACCATTTCCCACTCGTTGAATAATATACTATTGAAAGTGTTGCGAGGCTAGTTATTTCATTTTGCTTCTTATTAATTCTGTGAAATTATGGTTTCTTGATAATTTTTCGTTTGAAATGGCTTGCAGTGATTATTATTTGTTTCTTAGTGATGATCTGAAGTTCCGATATGGCCAGAAAATCGAAATATTAGACAATATTGATCACTATATGCATTCCCAACTGGAGAATTTTGTGATGATTTGCATACATTTTCGGTTATCACTAATGCCAAAACAGTTTTTTGAATGAATTCTCAATAGATCAATCTTCATAATCTGAATAGAGGTCAAGTCAAGATTTCCATATGTTTTTTCTTGGAGGTTTTCTTCCTCCTCTTTGTTTGTGATATTATTCTTGGTTTACCGGCACTGGTATTCAGCGCAAAAATCAGGCGCTGGATAATTTGCTTCCTCTGTGTGTAGGTATAGCCAACGCTCAAAAGTCATTCAAACTGAAAGACATCTGAATTGCTTTGACAAGAACATAATAAAAAAACATGATGTCACGGAAAGAGGGTTAGTGCATAGTGCATGCAGGATGAATTGATAGAAAGGCCTGCATCGGCATTCATACCAGTTTTACATCATTAGCTATGCCGAGATTGTTTAGTGCATTCTAGCAGCTCTCTATTGTCCTCGAAGTGTTCTTGTAAGATCCAAGGGCCGCTTATTTCAATGATTGCTGATAGCTCAACTTGGAATATTGTAGCTAATTTGCCCAGGCTGTTTGATATTTCAACTTTCTCCTCGCTACAATAGGCTCCAGATCCTACGCCAGAGGGCGTTTTGGATCCGTTCGTGTACCATCAGGTGAAGGAGAAATTCCAGTCCGAGCTGATGTATAGCTGGAAAGAATTCATGTTTTCCCGGTGATTTGTATGGTTTAAAAGACGTAATAGTCATTTTGATCGCATCGACGTTTATTATTTTTTATCCGTTGTCCAATCCTCGTGGATTGGCCTACGTCCACAGATGATTGGATCTAGTGCTTGATTTGTATCAAGAAACAGGCTTCCAGGAAAGCGATGTTTGGCCAAGATCTCCAAAGTTTCTTTTTCCGTGGAAGTGAACGTTCCATCGGGCTTTTTTTTATAGCTCCAAGATCCCAGCACGGTTCTGTCGCGAGGACCCTTTGGATCATCGAGGTTTCCGGAAGGCTGTTCAGCTCTTCACAGAAGTTTCTCAACGATTCCTTCTCAGCATCCCTGATCTGCTCTGTTAGCGCTCTTCTGTATTTTACCATTTACCCGTTTCCTTGACTTTGTTGCAGAGGCGCCTCACCCATTATATAGTTCTATAGGTATATGCGCCTCACCTCTCTGTTTGTTCAGGGTTTCATTTCACCAGGACGTACCTTGCTTGTCACGAGGTACCCGAGAAAGGTACACAGCTATGAAACACCCCGTATAACCAAATTATTTGTTACTTGAACCTATAACACGGTATATTCATGTACTAGTCTTTTTTTGCACCCGTTGAACAGTAAAGTGTTGATTCAATTTTATTTATACACTGATGATTTCTTCTACTTGAAGCGGTGCTTTTCCAAGTTCCAACTGGGTTATTTCTTCGCATCGCTGATGACGAATCTCTAATTTGTGACTACTTATACAATGTGATCTTCTCCATAGAATGAGTTTGTTTCTATCGATATTATTTATATCTAAAAAGTCCAAACTAAATAAGTTATTTTTTGATAAATTGATGAATCGTGTTAAAATATTGAAGATATGATTTAGTCATATACGAAATGTGTAGGATAGGGAAGTATGGATTTCCTTCAAAATTACAAGAATCAAGTGGAGATGGAGACCAATAATTGTTTGGGTTGGCTATAAAACATCATCATCAAATTAAAAATAAATAGATTTTCTGTTTGCACTTTGTGCACTGCGTATACTTTTCAAAGGCTTTTTTCATCCATGTATTTTCAAATCATGCTGAGTAAGTAAACTATTATATATTCATCATGTTTTTTCATAAGTCTGAAACAACAAAAAATATCAAAGGCATCTTTGTAAAGAATAACAAATCATTTTCACACTATTAGAAGAAAACAATCATTCCAAGTAAGCTGTTATACGTAAGTAGCATGTTTTCTTTCAAAGCATCTTGGAAAAACTCTCGAGTTCCATATCATATCGAGAAAATTGGAAAAAACTACTTTCTTTTCAGTTCCTATCGTCGATATCGATTTGTAACTCATTTCTACCAACATAATTTTTGTGATTTCTGCTTTCTATGGTTTCATCAATTTTTTTGGGATTATTGTTTAACGCGTACGCGATCACGAACACATATTATGCGTGGTGAATAGCTGACTCAATTCTATAGTGTAGCGTCAAGCTGTCTTATTTTGTGTATTTGTGATAAAAAGTGATGTTTATTGCTTTTTATTTGGATTAAATATTTCGCGCCCTATGGATTTTTCTTATGGAGAAAAATCTTTTGAGATGTTCAAAGGTAAGAAATCTGACTATCGATCATTCGCAATCTAGGACAGACAGTTTATATTTTGCAATTTTTTATTTTTAAATTTTACAAGAGGTTAGATACAATTAGCTGCAGAAAATAAGTTCGCGCAGCAGTTGAATTGGTTATTTCTTACAATATAATAATTCGTGAATTTGAGCCATTTTTCAATTGTGGCCGATTTTGGTAAATTTTTTCCGAATGTATAACCTTGAGTCCCTTGAGATAACCCTTATTTTAGTTTTGCAAAAATACTGACGGCTTAGGTATTATAGTCATTATCCCTCTGCCTGAAAAGGTCTTGGAATTAGCTGTGAAAAAACAACTTTTGAAGCATTGTGATAGTAACAAAATCATAGTTCCTATAATCAGTCTGGGTTTCGTGAGCGTCATTCTTGTGAGTCTGTCGTAATAAATATTTGTGATGAATTTAAAAAATCGATAGACTGTGATAATTGTGTTCTGGCAGTATTTCTGGACTTTAGGCGAGCATTCGAGACTATTGATCGTGATATTTTATTGTATAAGTTGGAAAAATTGGGGTTACAAGCAACAGTATTAGGATGGTTCCAATCTTACCTAACCGATCGGACTCAAAAAGTTAAATTCAAAAATAGTTCCTCTGACTGTAGGTTGGTGGAGTATGGAGTGCCGCAGGGAACAGTATTGGGTCCGTTATTGTTTATACTGTACATAAATGACATTGTGAAAGTTGTAAAAACATGTAAAGTAGTCTTGTTCGCCGATGATACCATGTTATATGTGGCTGGTAACGATATTCACGAACTAGTAACCATCATGAATCAAGAGTTGTCCCTTTTATTTGATTGGCTATGTGTAAACAATTTGTGCCTTAATACAAGTAAATCTAAATTCTGCCTTTATGGTAAAAGATCGAGGCTTAGTCACATTGATATGGAGAATATAAATATATGTGTAAATAATGATCGGATTCTCTATGAAACAGATATTAAGTATCTAGGTATCATTATTGATCCTAATTTGTCTTTTGTTTCCCATGCAAATTATGTAATGAGAAAGTTCTCGAAAAAGGTTGGATACATTAGCAGAATAGGAAAACATTTGTCCATGTACACTAAGATGCTACTTTATAATACAATTGCTGCTCCACACTTGCAATTCTGCTCGACATTATTGTATAAATTGCCAAATTATAAAATTGATGAATTTCAGAAAATTCAAAATCGAGCAATGCGAGTAATTTTAAGATGTAATCGTTATACACCTGTACAATCTATGTTAAATGTATTGAACATGCTGTCTGTGAAACAAAAAATTGTATATAATGTGTTTGTATTTATATTTAGAATTAAAAGAAGAATGTTGCCTGATTACATTTGTGAAAAGACCAAATGTTTTAGAGATGTCCATAATTACAACACTCGACATTGTGATGATTTTATTTTAAACATAAGGTGTAATTCGAATTTAATATTCAATTCAATATTGTGCAGAGGTCTGAGTGAATTTAATCAACTACCTGCTGATCTCAAAAATTGTGAAAAATTTGATAAATTTAAGTGTTTATTGAAGGCATATGTCGTCCAAAACTTTTAATTCATTTTTTATTTTCTATTGTACATTTACTTCATAGTTATTACTAGCAAATTATTTTAATATTTATATACTGTATAACATTGTTTATTCATTTTACTATAAACTATTATTTGTGATATTTTGTAGCTTTTTTAGCTAAATAAAGAACATTATATATTATATACAGGGAAGAAAAAAAGCTCTTTTTTCACCCATGAATAATTATTTTTAACATTCTCTGGAAAACTTGAGAGACAGAATTTAGTTTAGCTCGATTCTAGAATGTGATCATTTATAAAAAAAAAGTTTTTTTATTCATGTCAATGAATGCTCTTTTAGAAAAGATACAAATGACCAAAGGAAGTGCTGAAGTTTTTTGATATTTTTCACAATCAAGAGCTTTCTTTCTTTGGCCACTTGGCTCTCGAACGTAGTCACGCTACGAGTATTGTTTAAAAATGTCCGATGCCATTTGTGTCCGTAATCTAATATTAACCAACATACAGCGGGTTATGGACAATGAATAAAACTTCAGTCTTTTTCTTTAATGCCGACGTTTCGATCTATTTACTAAACATGTGTATCTTCTCTTAAAATGCAGATATTGACACGAACAAAAAAACATTTTGTTGAGAAAAGATCGCACTCCACGATAGAACATAATGAAGATGAATTTTGCCGGTCAATTTTTCCACAGGGTGGCATAAACTTAAGGGTGCACAAGTAGCCTCTGTTTCTCCTTGTATAATGACCAAGTCATCAGTATTTTTCGAAAACCAAAATCAAGGGTAATATCTCAAGACAAAGGCTAAGCTTCATGCAAGTCTATAAGAATGTTTTTATAAAATATCGAAAAACTGCAGCATTTTATTTAAACACCTGTATCATCTTCTCTGAAAACGCAGATATTGACATGACCAAAAAAACATTCTGTTGAGAAAAGATTGCACTTCACAACAGAACATAATAAAGATGAATTTTGCCGCTCAATTTTTCCACAGGGTGTTAAAAACTTGAGAGTAAAAAAGTAGCTTCTGTTCCTTCCTGTATAATGACCAAGCCATCAGTGTTTCTCCAAAACCAAAATCCAGGGTAATATCTCGAGTTATAGGGCAAAATTTTGCCAAATTCGGTAAAAAATTGAAAAAGTTACAGGGATATCAAATTGACTCCAATTATTCTTGTCCGGGATTTATTGTCGGAAAGTATATTACTTCACTGATTTTTTTTGAATAATTGAGCTCTCTATACTCTATATCAAGAATGCTGCTGACATAAGAAAAATCAAAATTATGACCTGTAAAAGATGACCTGTTGAATTATTTGAACAGTGAATTCTACACTGAAAAAAAAAATAGTTTGAATATAAAAATTTCTTCGAAAACGCTTTGTTTTCGAGATACAGGGTGTCGAAGTTTAATTCCTATTTTTGTTTTTTCTAGAAAAATTCCATAATAGTTCTGATAAGTTTAAAAAAATTGGTAGGTATTCAAAGTGTGTTGACATGAGAAATTCAAATTTGATATAAGTATGACTCTATTTTGTATGTGGCACCATCTACAAGTATGTTTACTGTTTCAAACAGTCATAACTTTTTCACCGATCCCTGTATGTTTGTTATGAGTGAAAAAAATTATTAAAACAATATTTAAAAAAAAAACGACTCTTGTTGGAAGCTGTGGTTTTCAATCAAGGTTAATTAATATGTTTTAAGTTGCGCCGTAACCGTAATCAGGGAATAGGAAATCCACGAACGCTAAACCCTTGGTTAAACCAAATCGATCCCATATTGGTGACGACACTGAGCTCCATTATTGACGTACCTTTCATCGGTGTGTCATCTCAATGTCATGAAAAAAACCCTATTTTGGGGTTTTAAAACTTTTTTTACCGAGTTTCGGCCGTTTTTAAACGTGTTTGGAGGGTATCGAGGAGGCAATCGAAAACGCTATAAGCGTTTTTAGAGGATAACTATATAGCACCTAATGAAAGTTGACAAAATTTGCCACAGATACATGTAATTACTTTGAACTATGGACATTTCATGAGGTCCGATACATCGGGTAGAACAAATGGCATTATTATCTTGACATTCCGTCAAAACGTTGATAACATTATTTTGAGTTCGCGCTATATATTCCTCCAAAATCATTTTTTTTATGACTTCCTGGTATGTCCTGTTTATATCTGAGGATTCTGAGGAGTAAGCAAACGTGAGTCAGGTCCATTTACACTCATGGTCAGATAAATAGCACATGTCAAAAATTTGATGAAGCTTTGATTCTGCATCAGTGATCAAGGAAATAATGGTGGATCTAAGAACTGCAATCCATTAGTCAGTTAACGTGTTCTGGGGACTTTTTTCAAAAATTAGTTGGGGGCCCTTTCGTCACGTTTGAAAAAATGGCTACAAATTAAACTTTTTCCTGCGTAAATTTTGATAAAAATGGCTAGCACCATTTATGCACTTCCTGAAAATTTCACAATGATTATCCAAGAAGTAGACTTTCGTAACTGATTTTTTCAAAAATGGGCAAAAATCAGTCATTTTTGACAATTTTTTAATTTCATAGATAGACTATCCTTGGTTCAATCATTGTGAAATTTTCGATAAGTACATAGATTTTGTCACTGTTTCGAATGGTCCTAGTCATTTTTATCCTCAGTAACACAGAACAAAGTTTTATTTGTAACCAACGTGACGAATCAAATTTCTAGAAAAAATCGCCTGGTCTCATAAACTGACAAATTGATTGAAGTTCTCAAATGCACCATCATTTCGTATATTTATCTGACCATGAGTGTAATATGGTTAACGGGCCACCCAGTTCAAACGAAATCGTACTACCTACTCTTAATTTAAAGAAAATAACGTTTTGATAAAAGGAAACATATTTGGAACAAATGTTTATATACTAGAGAAAAAAGCAAAAATACCATTATTTAATAATTTCCATATTATTAATTTCTCATCTGCAGAGTTATCACCTGAAACAACGAGAACGGAGACTCCAGATAATTTTAATAGAATCAATGTCGTTCATGTTCATTATGAACAAATTAATTGTGTCTTTGCACAATAATCTTTGATATTATAAAAAAAAAAACGAAAAAGAGATGAAGAAGTCAATACCCGCATAACGCTAAAGATTGCATCCGCAGATGATCCTTTTAGATGGACCAGGCTGTATATCCGGAGAGATGTTTTTTTCCGAAATACCCAATAATATACTAAATAAATGAAAAAGAAGACGCGAATTTCACTGTATGATCGCAAACGGGGTAGGGCCATATCACCCCCTCGAGAAAGAGAGAGAGTCATCTCAGTTAATACGACAGAACGAGATAGATAGTGTTTTCTGTGACGTAGTGGATGTTGATTGGCGCATTTTAATCGGTGATTACTACACCATTAGTGGTGGTAAAAAGATTTTTTGAACATCAATGGCATCAGTACTCACTAATCCTTATATTTTTCATATTTCCAAAAAATGTACAAACTGTCCATTGCCTATACATTGAAAAAAATGAAAATCTGACAATATGAATAGGGGCATGAAGGCTAATATTACTATTTTCAATATTTTGGCACTTCCGATTAGTGGATAGTAAGGCACCTACGCGCACTCAAAATAACGTTTTCAACTTTTTGTCAAAAATACTGAATTTTACCCAATTTTGAAAACATCAGTTAGTCAGACTCTCCTTGGTTTAATCATTGTATAATTTTCAGTAAGTGCATGAATGTTGTTCCCCTTTCAAATTGTGCTAGCCATTTTTATCAAAATATACACAGAAAAAAGTTGAATTTGTAGCCATTTTTTCAAACATCACGAAAGGGCCCTAGACACATTTTTGAAAAAAATCGCCCGAACACGTAGACTGACAAATGGATTGAGGTTCTCGGATCCACCATTATTTCCTTGATCAATGATGCAGAATCAAAGTTTCATCAAATTTTTGACATGTGCTATTTATCTGACCATGGACCTCACTCATGTTTGCCAACTCCTTGGATGTACACTGAGAAAATTCAGTTAATATATTTTTTTATGAGACAATTTTTTCTTACCACTATAATATTTTTATTCATATTGAGGAAATCAATTTTTGGATGTTAATAACTGGATCTTTTCAGACTGACTCTATGACCACCAATCATATATCTTTTGATGAAGATAAAAATTTTGCTGACCCAAAAAATTCTTTCTTGCTGCAATAAGTTTTTTATTAGCAGTCAAAAATTTTAACTCATAGTGAAAAATAAAACAAAAATAAATTCCTTCACTGCTCATCCCAGTGAGTTTTTTGGTCGTTAAATAATATTTATTAGCCCTCAAAACTCGTTTATTAGCTAGTCTTAGCAAAGCGTGTTGGATCGGTCATTTTCGTGAGTGTTCGTGATATTCTGACCAATGAGAGAAGTATTGGGAGAAAGCGTGGTCGCCATGACACGTCTCTGATCTGGAACTGGAACGAATGATTGATACGTTACTTATTGTCGGTATGTCCGCATCGTCTTGCACTGAGAAAATTCAGTTAATAATTTTTTTTATGAGACAATTTTTTCTTACCACTATAATATTTTTATTCATATTGAGGAAATCAATTTTTGGATGTCAATAACTGGATCTTTTCAGACTGACTCTATGACCACCAATCATATATCTTTTGATGAAGATTAAAATTTTGCTGACCCAAAAAATTCTTTCTTGCTGCAATAAGTTTTTTATTAGCAGTCAACAATTTTAAATCATAGTGAAAAATAAAACAAAAATAAATTCCTTTACTGCTCATCACAGTCAATTTTTTGGTAGTTAAATAATATTTATTAGCCCTCAAAACTCGTTTATTAGCTAGACTTGGCAAAGCGTGTTGGATCGGTCATTTTCGTGAGTGTTCGTGATATACTGACCAATGAGAGAAGTATTGGGAGAAAGCGTGGTCGCCATGACACGTCTCTGATCTGGAACTGGAACGAATGATTTATACGTTACTTATTGTCGGTATGTCCTCATCGTCTTGGTATTGTTGCCGGAACAATATTTTGAGTTTTCGCAGTATTCGTCATAACAGTTCGTTCTATAGTTCTTCTTTTTCTTCCGTAGTGTCAGAAGTGAAAAATGCAGCCGGATTTCAAGGAAATGAAAAGCTTTCAACCTTCATCACTGGCAGTGGGCTTTCCACACCAAAGTGCGACTCGTTGCAAAAATGCTACTTATATCAAAACCTCTCCAACCATATGGCAACCAGGGTTGCGATGGTTGTATAGGTTTTAATATAAGTAGCTTATTGCTTGCAACGATTCACACGTCACATGATTCTTTGGTGTGAAAGCCCAATAAAATTATTTTAAGCACCAAAAATAACTTTATTGATGACTACAAAACCTTTTCTTTTATAATAAATAAGAATATTCAGCATAAAAAATTATAATTTTCATGGTGATAAAAAGTCTTTTTGACAGTCAATAAGTTTTTTATTAATAGGTTGACCTTTTTACCGCTAAAAAGTAACTTTCATAAAACGAGTTTATTAGGGACTTAAAATAATTTTGTGAGTTCCTATATCAATAGAGATTTTGTTAACAGTCAATAGAATTTCCATCATGGATAATAATTTTTTTCCTCAGTGTGGTATTGTTGCCGGAACAATATTTTGTGTGTCCGCAGTATTCGTCATAACAGTTCGTTCTAAGTTCTTCTTTTTCTTCCGTAGTGTCAGAAGTGAAAAATGGAGCCGGATTTCAAGGAAATGCAAAGCTTTCAACCTTCATCAGTGGCAGTGGGCTTTTCACACCAAAGTGCGACTCGTTGCAAAAATTCTACTTACTTATATCAAAACCTCTCCAACCATATAGCAACCAGGGTTGCGATGGTTGTATAGGTTTTAATATTAGTAGCTTGCTTGCAACAAGTCATACGTCACATGATTCTTTGCTGTGAAAGCCCAATACAATTATTTCAAGCACCAAAAATAACTTTATTGATGACTACAAAACCTTTTCTTTTATAATAAATAAGAATATTCAGCATGAAAAATTATAATTTTCATGGTGATAAAAAGTCTTTTTGACAGTCAATAAGTTTTTTATTAATAGGTTGACCTTTTTACCGCTAAAAAGTAACTTTCATAAAACGAGTTTATTAGGGACTTAAAATAATTTTGTGAGTTCCTATATCAATAGAGATTTTGTTAACAGTCAATAGAATTTCCATCATGGATAATAATTTTTTTCCTCAGTGTGGTATTGTTGCCGGAACAATATTTTGTGTGTCCGCAGTATTCGTCATAACAGTTCGTTCTAAGTTCTTCTTTTTCTTCCGTAGTGTCAGAAGTGAAAAATGGAGCCGGATTTCAAGGAAATGCAAAGCTTTCAACCTTCATCAGTGGCAGTGGGCTTTTCACACCAAAGTGCGACTCGTTGCAAAAATTCTACTTACTTATATCAAAACCTCTCCAACCATATAGCAACCAGGGTTGCGATGGTTGTATAGGTTTTAATATTAGTAGCTTGCTTGCAACAAGTCATACGTCACATGATTCTTTGCTGTGAAAGCCCAATACAATTATTTCAAGAACCAAAAATAACTTTATTGATGACTACAAAACCTTTTCTTTTATAATAAATAAGAATATTCAGCATGAAAAATAATAATTTTCGTTGTGATAAAAAGTCTTTTTGACAGTCAATAAGTTTTTTATTAATAGGTTGATCTTTTTACCGCTAAAAAGTAACTTTCATAAAACGAGTTTATCAGGGACTAATAATAATTTTGTGAGTTCCTTTATCAATACAGATTTTGTTAACAGTCAATAGAATATCCATCATGGATAATGATTTTTTTCCTCAGTGTAACCAGGACATGCCAGGTAGTCATGAAATAATTAATTTTGAAAGAGTATAAATAAATAAATAAATAAATAAGCCTTTATTTCCAACAGGTAAATACCCACTTACAGTAACTTGATCTTAACAACCCAACTTAAATAATAAATATTAGCATAAACAATGAACGCAACTACAACGAGGATTCAGAGGACCTATCCGAGATCAATATTCATAATCGAATTTAAGTTCTCATGAATCCGGAAATTTACTGAATATCATTAACCACAAACCCCTGACAGTGCGGACACTCCATAAAGCGGAAACTCAAAATAATGTTATCAACTTTTTGACGGAATGTCAAGAGATGCCATTTTTCTACACGAGTTATCGACGTCATGGAATGTCTAAAGTTCAAAGTGTCAATATGTAGTTTGTAGCAAATTTTGTCCACTTTCATTTGGTACTCCATAGTTATCTTACACAAACGCTTAATTTTCGAGTTACACTTGAAAAACTGAAAAAAGTGCCAAGATCTTGAGGTTTTATGCAATTTTCGTCGTGAAGCCGACACCTGGCGAGGTGGCAAACCTCAGATTCGGATTCAGCAGACCAAAAAACATATAGAACCAGTGAGAAAAATACTTCTACATTTTTGTCCTGGAAAAAACCTTTGCTCACAGGAGTATACAGTGAAATAATCTTCTCATTGTTAAGTGTAAACCATATTTTATCTTTTTTTAGATGTGTATTTGTATTTCGGAACCGACTAACGTCATTTTTGTCTGAACTCTGATCCGTCCGACACCCGAACGTATTTCGACGCAACCTTCATTACTATCAATTAACCTTGGTTTTCAATGGAAAATTTTGAAAATAGACATGAGTGTCGTTGATAAGGACGTAATCATGGTAATTTTGACAGTAGTTTCAATCTTCGATGTTTCTTCACAAAAAAAAATATAAAATATAAAATAAAAGATTTTAAAAAACGAAAAAAAAACAGAAAAAAAACTAAAATTGAATGTATCTTTTTCAAAGTAAGAAACATTGGAACAATTGTCAAAATAACCATGGTAAAATTTGCCATTGAAAAGCACATTAGGTACATGGATTGAATCAAGTGCAAATATTTCGAAAATAGTGGCTACCAGCAACTTCCACAAGGAGTATCATTTGAATTAAAAATATTGCTATAATATTTTTTTTACTTGAAAAAAGATACAGGGTTTGGCTAAAAAGGTATGCCTATTTGAAACAGTAAAACTACTTGTAGATGGCACCACATACAAAATAGAGTCATAATAATATCAAATTATAATTTCTTATGTCAAAAACATTTTGGATACCGATTTTTGTTAAACTATCAGAATTATTATACCACAACTTTTCACATATCAGAATTATCATGGGATTTATTTAGATAAAACAAAAATAGAAATTAAACTTTGACCCTGTATCTCGATAACAAAGCGATTTCAAAGAAACTTTTATAAAGCACACGAATATTTTTTTCAGTGTAGAATATACTATTCAAATATTTCAACCTAATTTCATAATAATTATACGAATTTTCGGAAAAAAAATGGTTTTTGGTATTCATAAACAGGAGCTTTTGTTTCAAAACAAAATGATTTGCTTCAGAAATGATGCATCTAGTCCAGAGCAGCTCCTCTACCTCTACCATTTACTTTTGTTGTTTTGATGTTTTTGAAGTAGGATGAAGGTTATACAGGGTACAGGGTATCCCGCATAAGAACCGACACAGAGCAGGAGCATGTGGGGAAACCCAAAATATTATGATTAAATGCAACTTACCTACTATACAGGTGGACCAGAAGTAATGAGACATACGGTAACAGCAGACTTATTCTTGCACTTAAATATTGCGATTAACCTCATCTATTCCGAAAGTTGATATTAAGAGAGATACAGGGTGCCATAGTTGAATTTGAATTTTTGATTTTTTCAAATAACTTTTGAAATGATCAAGTTATTTTGATGAAAGTTCATATATGAGAGTTATTTGACATGCACAATTCATATCTGACCTTGGTATGGTTCTTACATGTAGGGGGCGCCATTTACACAACTTTCCACTCATTCAAATAGTTTTAAGTTTTTACGCACTCGAACAATTTTTTTCAATTGAAAAATTGATTTTTCCGCTAAATTTATGTGAAAAAGGTAGGTATACCTTGTAAAAGTCGATAGGAGTAACCTTTTTCAAGATATTTGCCCTTGAAGTAATCTACGCAATGTTGTTTCGAATGGCAATGCAATGTTGTTTCGAATGGGGCGCAACTTGGTATACATATAGGTAAGTTGCGTTTAATCATAATATTTTGGGTTCCCCTACGTGCTCCTGCTCTGTGTCGGTTCTCATGCGATACACCCTGTATTTTGTTCTCAATTATTCCCGTGATTTTATTGTGAGTTCTCAGAGCACGAAAAGTTTACAAAGAAAGACACTACACGTGATTCCCACTTTCGTACCCTCTTTTGGTTTAAAGAAGTGAATGTGCAGTGGTTGGCCGACTACTTTATTTATGGCAAGAATGTGGAAATAACCAGGAAGGTGAGGTATTGTAAGTCCAACAAATGAAATTCTTCTTACGGAATATGGCAGATCCAGGCTTTCAGAGCTGGGGATGTACACAATCAAAAGTCTTCAGAATCTTTCATACCACTCTCGATCACATTGTGATCAACGCGAATCAGTGGATCAAGTTCCCATCTGTAATAGGTTGAATCGAATGCACACATGTTAGAATTAGGAAGCCGAATCAATCATCAATTTGATAATGAATATCTCAACCGGAAAAAGTATGCGAGTATCAACGTTCAAGCCATACATACCACGTTTGTCGTTTTTATTTCGACAGCTCGATCTGGATCGAAACTCAGGTGGAAAAACTGATCCATTGACTGGTATCAAAACTCTTTGAACCTTCAATCTGAGTATTTTCTATATATTTTCAAAAACTTGAATACCTACCCAGTTATAAAATTCAAATCAAATAATAGTCTCTAGAGACAGTAGGTAAATATTATTATGATTTAAAAGTGATCATAATAATAATAACCAACTTATTCATATTTTATTGTATGCATTTAGCACAGCATGTAGGAACTACTGGAGTCATCGATTGATAAACCTACTGATTATTCATCTTGTCCTTCCTTCCACTGCAGTCTGCTATCTGAAAAGAAATAGAAATAGAGTGAAATACTTCGAATTACAAGAATTGAACTTCAGTTAATTCCACAAACATCAACATAGTTTTTTGAAACATTAATAAAAGTTTTGATAATTATTTACAAAACGGTTTTCTGTTGTTTTGGCATTAAATGCAATATTTTTTGCATATGTACGGTTTATTTCTTATAAGGAATATGAATTCACTTGCGCTAAGCCAAAAATTCGCCTTTTTCATCATTTTTGAGAATAAAAAACAAATAATTCACGGTACTTGGGGCGATGAGGTTTGTTTTTTCAGGTTAGTTATGAGCTAGGGTGATATTGGGTCCGTTTTGGTTAGTTTGGGACAGCTTTGTTCTGGTGAAAATGGATGTGGCGTGGGCGACATACCAAAACATATTCAAATATTATCTTTATGTTTTGGCGAATGTGTCACTGTCATTGCCAAATGCATTGAAAGTAAGACCGTGTTTCTTTTCACCAGACCACAAAACATTAAACCCAATAGAAAAGAAATTCAAATGGCCAAGGTCAAACTATGTTTTTCCATTTAAGCTAGTTCCCCAGCCGACAAACAAAATTATGGGGGCGCTAGTGAGCCCAGTGTGTCTCCGCCAAAACGTAAAAAAAAAATCATGCATCGGACTCCGTATTTGATAAGATCAGTTAAGATTAGATCCGAGTATGTTAGACCAGGTGATTACAAATACATAACACTTCTTGAGGTCACATGATATTACTATTTCAGTATGCTTGTCTGTTCAAATGAATACGAAACGATCCCAAGCACTCTGTCTGACTGACAAGTGTCTAGTTTCCAATTTCGAATTAAATATTGAGTTTTACTGTGGAGTTAGTCGGCACGACTTTTCGATAATTCGTATCAGTTTTTCCAATTAGCCTGTGACATTTATTGCTATTTCACTTTTGTCGTTTCAATTGTTTGGTGAAAACTCAGACTTTTATATTATGGGTAATAGTGACTACTGTATACAGGTCAGCATTAAGTATTTTGTATCTTGTATCATTTCCGTAGATAGTAGAGTCTCTGCCAAAAAGCGCTCAATTGATGTGGGACTATCGGGGTAACAAGATGAAATCAACAGTAATTCGAAGAGTGGTTCTTGTAAACATTGGGCATCCACGTATTTTTTACTTTTCAAAGGCGAATTTGGAAAATTATCGTTCGTTTAACTATTCTAAAGAGAAAAAATGCTGGATGAATCACTTGTCAAGACACTAGACACTACTCACTAAATAACGACCGAGAGTGAAAAATACGCGCTGTTGCCAAGTTTTCCTTTTTCATTTATTTTTCTTTTTCGTTTTGGCGTCATATCTAAAATATCGTTTAGAAAGTAACGCTTCTGCCCGAGTAAAAAGGTACGCTCCTGCCCAGCGTAGCCGGTGGATGATATCGTTTAAAAAGTAACGCTCCTGCCCATATGGCTGCTCCTGCCCGAGTAAAAAGGTACGCTCCTGCCCAGCGTAGCCGGTTGATGTTCTCTTGAATATCGTTTAAAAAGTAATGCTCCTGCCCATATTATTGTTTTTTTCACTGTTTTATTATGTTTCTCATAGTATATTTAAATAAACCCAAAACTATGCTCAAAAATTGAAAAAATTCATTAATGTGTGGATGCCTAATCTTTACAAGACCCCGGAGAGTTTTCTGTGGTGATTATTGTAAATCCAAAAGAAATCAGGAATCGGGGTTGGCAAAAGGGCGTTTAATAACTAACAATCCAGTTTATTGCATGTACAGGGTGATTCATTTTCAGAGTCAGGGTGCCAGTTCTCGTAAACTATTCATCGTAGAGGCTTGCGGTAAAAAAAATTATTACTAAAACGGCCAAGAGAAAAACCTGGAAAATATTTTCAAGTTTCTGAAATGGTCGCTAGGGGGCGTAACAACCAACACCAAGTAGAAAAATATGATTTTTATGGAATTTTGTCCAATGAAAATATATCGATGAGCTCATTTTCGGATTAACTGACTATTTACCTACACTTTTTGTCCAAAACGTTTTTTCCTATCTATCATAATAAAGTGGTGGGGGAAGTTCAATTGTTTTATTAAACAAACGGAGATTTCTCCCGTTTCGCTTGACCGATTTAAACAAGCTTGGGCTCATATGAAAGAGCATGATCTGCACTTCAAAAAACTTTTTTGGTTTTGAATTTTTGACCTTCGCCGTCAACGCTAGATGGCGTTAACTGAAATAGTAGCATGTTTTTGCGTTTTTTCCAATAAAATCAAATGTAATGGTATATTCATTTTTATATATTCTAAAGGGGGATACATTTTCCTATAAAAAAAACAAAAAAATCAATAATTTTTTTTTGTTTTTCTTTAATTTTTTTTTGTTTTTTTTTTTATTTTTTTAATAGGAAAATGTATCCTTTTTTAAAATATATAAAATTGAATATACCATTACATTTGATTTTTTTGGAAAAAACGCAAAAACATGCTACCATTTCAGTTAACGCCATCTACCGGCGACGGCGAAGGTCAAAAATTCAAAACCAAAAAAGTTTTTTGAAGTGCAGATCATGCTCTTTCATATGAGCCCAAGCTCGTTTAAATCGGTCAAGCGAAACGGGAGAAATCTCCGTTTGTTTAATAAAACAATTGAACTTCCCCCACCACTTTATTATGATAGATAGAAAAAAACGTTTTGGACAAAAAGTATAGGTAAATAGTCAGTAAATCCGAAAATGAGCTCATCGATATATTTTCATTGGACAAAATTCCATAAAAATCATATTTTTCTACTTGGTGTTGGTTGTTACGCCCCCTAGCGACCATTTCAGAAACTTGAAAATATTTTCCAGGTTTTTCTCTTGGCCGTTTTAGTAATAATTTTTTTTACCGCAAGCCTCTACGATGAATAGTTTACGAGAACTGGCACCCTGACTCTGAAAATGAATCACCCTGTACGTAAAGAATATTTGTTGAAGAATATGGTATATATTAATAATATTAATATTAAAAGGTGTCACACAGGTCCATTCTTTGCAGTTTATATTTTATTATTTTTCTATTTCTCTCATTTTTGGCCATATTATACTAAAGGGGACTTTAATTTTCCACTCAAACTCACTGAATTATTAGGCTTTCTTTCTGTTTCATCTAATTCTTATCATTCTTCTTATTCATTTGATCGTTTTGTTTTCATTTACTTTTACATTTTGATTGCTTTTTTTTCACTTCTCAGATATGGACCGGTTGTTTCCTATCACGAAACTACTTAAAAATGCTAACCCTCTGTTATGTCGGCAAAGAGAACCTATTTTCCACCTATAAGAAACTGGACCCTAAACTCTAAAAACAAAAGAAAAACGACCTAATGAGCATGACATCCAGCTAAAAGATAAAAATGCCAATAATGTTCAAGAATGTCTTGCAAGCACAACCGGTGATGAAACCCCTTTTACGATTATGTTGAACAATATAATTTCAGCTGTGTACGGGGAAAAACGAATTCTATTCCAATATCTTCCACACATGACCTAATTGCTTGCTTTATGCAAAAACACTCCATGAACACTTTGAAAGGCGGTTTTGTCTTGCCTGGTTCTTTCGAAGCATATTATTCCGTATTCGAGTGATTATACTCTAACGGACCATCTACAGTGTGTCCACTCTGAAGTGTCCCAACCCTGTTACATTTTTGTTTATTAACCGATTTTCAATTTTTTTTTTTTTTAATTGGTCTCGACAAACACTTTTCGGGCATGTGACAAATTGATTCCAGGGGCGTACTTATGAGTAATTGTGAGGGTTCAAAGAGTGTCAAATTTCAGAAAATGATAAAAGGTCATTTTTTAGAAAAATATTGACAACGGAATCTTAATCAGCATAAAAAAAAACCCTCTGTACAAATTTTCAACTTCCTAATATACGAGGTACCTGAATAAAATGGTCCTAAGTTTAATAAAAATCGTTAATTGAATCCCATTGTCGCCCACCCTGCATTAGGTATCGATGATTTTTTGTTTAAAACACACATTCTGGGATTTTATTAACATCTTAACTGTGAATTAGAACGTACAGGAAGACTCAATGAGCAGTATAAGTATCAAATTAACAAATTAACAAAAAAAAAATAACCGAAACAGTAACATTTTTTTTTTTTTAATGTGAACAGGGAGGTTTTTGGTCAGTCTGATTGAGATTCCGTTGTCAGTCTTTTTCTGAAAAATCCCCTAATACGATTTTTTGAAATTTGACCCACTCTGAACCCCCATAATCACCCAAAAGTACGTCCCTGGAACTGATTTCGTATGATCTTCAAAAAGTGTTTGACGAGACCTAACAAACAAAAAAAAAAAATGAAAATCGGTTGATAAACAAAAATGTTACAGGGGTGGGACAGTTCAGAGTGGACACCCTGTATAATAATAGTTAAGATTTAAAGGTTTGTCTTCTTTGTATACCTAGATCAGTCCTTTTCTAAAATACTTTGTTGTGGATAACAGTGATTTCTTCAGACCTAATTTGAAGCCTTGCCATTATTGGTTCTCCTATAGCACGTGCGGCCAGTCTTCTGGTATTATTTAAGATATGGATACCTGATGGTTATTTCCAGTTGGAGAGCGCATGAAGACAAGGTGCTGCAGGTGGTGGCAGTGAATTATTATGACATCGTGGTTCACATCTGGCAAAAAAATTGATACATACCTAATCTAAAAACTAAATCTAAACAGCCGGCAATTATTTATACAAAAAATATTGAAGATCTTCCACGTGAGAAAGAAATTTTTTAATTCTTGATTTTCTTTGATTCTAAAAATAATAATAATAATAATTTTCATGTGAGACTTTGATAGCATGAATCACTGTTCTGAAATAGCAAGTTCCATCTAATATAATCATAAGACCATTATGTAATCTGAAGAACCAAAACTGTTATAATCATGCGACAGGTAAGCGACAAAGCGAAAAACATATTGATTAGCTTTTTGTCACAAAATAACAATCCCAACTTTTTGTTGTGTATGTTTAAAAATTGATGGTGCATGACTTTTTCAAAAGCTTCGAAAATGTTTGTATCTTATTGTTTGATTAGTGTCTGGTACCATGCAACAGTCTTATTTTGTTATGGACCAAAATGAAACCTGAGAACACCACATGAAATTACAGTGCTACAAATAGAGCAGTGGCGAAGTTTATTTCACTTGTATGCAGTACAGTGTATAGACGAAAATATATTTTTCAAAAAGCTTACAAACATCCCTACAGCTTTTGTATTTACCGTTTTTTGATATAACTAATAATAATGTCTTTGAGGGGGGTGTCAATTTATAAAGAGATGATTTATTTTCAGTATTTCAACAGTATTTGAAGATGTGCGCATATTTTTTCCAAAAAAATCAAATGTAATGGTACATCCATTTTCATATATTTTAAAAGGGGATACATTTTCCTATAAAAAAAAAAAAAAAAAAAACAAAAAAAAATAAAAAAAACAAAAAAAAAATCATTGATTTTTTTGTTTTCTTTTTCAATCTTTCAATAGAAAAATGTATCCCATTTTAGATTATATAGAAATGAATATACCATCACTTTTGATTTTTTTGGAAAAAATCCCAAAAATATGCTACCATTTCAGTTAACGCCATCTAGCGGCGATGGCGAATGTCACAAATTAAAAAGCAAATGAGCATTTTATAGCGCAGACTATTCTCTTTCATATGAGCCCAAGTTCATTAAAATCGGTTTAGCGAAACGGGAGAAATCTCCGTTTGTTTAAAAAAACAATTGAACTTCCCCCACCACTTTATTATGATAGGTAGAAAAAAACGTTTTAGACAAAAAGTGTAGGTTAATAGTCAGTAAATCTGAAAATGAGCTCATCGATATATTTTCATTGGACAGAATTCTATAAAAATCCTATTTTTCTACTTGGTGTTGGTTGTTAAGCCACCTAGCGACCATTTCAGAAACTTGAAATTTTTTTCCAGGTTTTTCTCTTGGCCGTTTTGGTAATACATTTTTTTGCCGCAAGCCTCTACGATGAATAGTTTCCGAGATATGGCCGCTCGCTATCCTTGACTGATCACCCTGTACTTTATATAGCATGCGCGTAATTTCAAAGTCCCTGCAATCGATTTATATTTTCGACGCGTCGCAGCGCTCAGCTCTCGATAGGCGTCGAATTTTTGAAACTGTGAAATATATCTACTTAACCCCATACATTTAACACTTTTTACAGAAATTGAAAATGTATATTCGTTTTCGAGATATTAGCGGAGTTTCAAGTGAAAAACCCTGTATTTACCTTTAATAGAACATTTTATGTATGAAAGCCACATACTGATTGATTTCTTTCTCTAAAAGTCTGAATTAGTTAATAGTCATGTACCAGTTTATTATTTTGTATTGTTTATTATTTGATATTTATTTTTTATATGAATTATATTATTATTATTATCTTATTCTTTTTGAATTGGTTCAAATAAATATTTTATATCGCTTCTCATCTAATAAAAGCATCATTATTTACATGGTTTTGCTTCTAATGATACACCAAGACATTATACAAAATACCTACTTTTTCGTACACATGTTTGTCTTTTTATTTCACTTCCTTAAATTTTCTCCCCAACTCTCCCAAGTGGATAACATCAGTTTTACAAGTGACGAAAAAGTAGTGTATAAGATGAAAAAATGATGCCACCAGAGCGTTTTTTTATTCGTGGTGCCCACCACACACCACGTGGATATGTGGTATTTCTACTAATAAAATTGTGATGGAAAAAAAACACGCTCTGATGGAGATTTTGTGTACAATAATTGGTTGTTTTATTTCAAATTGCCGTTTTTCTCCATCTGCGCAAGTGATTTTGTACTCTCTATAAACACTACAATGTGTCTACATCTGCAAAATTGCTAATAGTTTAATGAGAAAAAACCGGTTTGTAAACTGTTACCAAAGTTTCATACGGAAAATGTCACAAATACACTTGAAATAGTTACGGATTTGAATAAATTTATCAAACTGCTCGAAAAACTTGGGGTATCTAATCAAATGAATATTGTAAACACTCTGCGTGTAGTAACTCACCACCTCATCAGTTTGTATTTCCTTATCAACAAAAACAACCTTCTCACTCATCGTATCATCTTGAATATTTAGTAAAAAATCACCACATAAGTCAGCTACGCCATCATCGTCAGCTAAAGAGACTTTCTGCAAAGCCTTTTGGGATAACATGTGAAATGGTGTCCATTGCAACTTTGTTTTTCGTGGTAAATTTAGCGACCTTTCACTGTCCTCTCCGATATCATGATATGGGGTGTAATGCAGATGATTGTACAGTTTGGTCTGATCCTTATTCACGTCTAAAGATATTACTGTGCAAAACTTCTTGTCACATGTGCATAGAGCTCTGGAGAAACCTGGCTGTAGACTGAATGGAAATACTTTTATAACTGTTTGTACTTCTTGATCTTTATACTGTGACATAGTGATCTCAAATTCAAATGAATGGTTAGTCTAAAAATGACAAATTTCACGGTTGACACACTCAGTCTTTGACGGGTCGATGTCGGGACATAATTTCATTTTTTTAAAAGCAGGTGATGCAGGTGTCTTGTGGCCAAAAGCATGTGAAGAACCACGTTTATTGGAATAAGATTGAGTTCACTTCCAAAAAAGTTTCTTGCTGGCAACGTATTATCACAAAATGAAACTATTCCTATTAGTTCAAGGCTGCTTTGCGATGTTTCTTTATTTCGTTGAAGTTCTCTCTTGCGATGAATGCTTGCCTTCATTTCAATTCGACCTTTAAATCTAAGTATGGTTAAGTCATGGTAGAAAAAATTCTTTTCCTATGAGCATGCGGAAGAACTTTTCCTCGCGATTTTAATTGATAAAAATGAAGATATTTATGACTAATTAAATGATCTATGATACTATTCTATCTTATATGTAATTTTGTAGCATTATTATAAAATCTTTGTGAATTAGGAACATTGTTTTTTGTTAAATAAGATAGACAAAAACACTAATAGGAAAAATATTGTACCCTACTCAATTAATAATAACTAATATCTTGTCCGCTCCCGAAATCCGCTTCGAGTCGTTCGTGCAACTGCCGTTGCGTCCGTAAAAGTACTACTTTCCGCACTAATTAGGTAAATAACTAATTCACTATACGGAACAATATATGTAGTCTTTTCCCTATCTAGCGTTTTGGACATATCCTACTACAAAATCAAACCATTTTTCTGCAATATCTGTACATAGGAGTTTAAAGTGAGTGAAGGAAAGAGAAACTAAGAGATTTTATCAAAATATTCAGTCCACAATACGTTGACCTCGACGTTGACTTATTGCAAAACTAGTTTCCTCAAAGGTGTAAGTATACGTTTACCTATCATGCACAAGTTTCAACTTATGCTTATTAAAATTTGACATCTTAGCAGAATTGAATGCCTACTTTGAAGGTAAGTAAACAATTTTCAGATAACTGTCAAAGTCATTGTAGGTATCTAATCAAAAATTCTAGTAGCACTAATACAACTATGTCTGGAAATACTGAGCAGAAAGATGATTCTCACAATCAAGGCCAATTAGAAGAGCAGAATAATGACGAAAATAGTGAAAATAATTTAGACGAAGTTCTAAAGCAACTTGAAGATTCAGTGAGAAGTTTGGAAGAACTGAACAGTCGAAGAATCCTATCGGAGGTGTTACTGAATGGAGCGGAAAATGATGAGAGCGTTATTGATAGCAATATTCTTCTAACGGATTCTTCCCATACAATTTCTTCAGACAATTTGATCATTGAAGAAAAAACTGATGGGCAAGTAGAACATTCACCAAAAATTATTGAGCCCTCCGTTTCAGCATTAGAACGTGGAATACTGTTACGCGGAGAATCTCTGGAGCATAAACGAGTAAAGATTCTTCAACTTCCACAAAATAATATTCCAGATACTCCTAGTCGAAGTGAGCGAGAAATAATGGGAGATGCTATTGCAAAGAATCGTGCACACATTCTATGTGAATGTGATGTACCTAGTATTGCAGGTGCTGCAGTTCCTATAGTGAGATCATCCTCGTTCACTCTACCATCTGAAGATGGTATGTAGAATAGGTACAATTTTAGTCAATAAACTAATGCATAGTTTCTTTACTCTTATGTACAAGAGGACCAAATAATATTGAACATCATTTGGCCAGTTTTTAGAAATATGTAAGGTAGTTACATCTGAATAAGTTGTCAAATGCACTTTTCGTTTTCACATATCAGTACTTAAAGTCAGTATTGTCTTCAACATTTTTCTAGAATCAATGTAAATACCCACCTACTTAAACTTTCTAGCACCAAGTGAAGAGTCCAATCTAACATGCCCTATTGGTGAAGACAATGTTGCTGATAATGCTGATCAAAATATTAGTCAGAATTTGAACTTAGAAAATGAAGAATGTTTCAAGAAAATTGAAGTGGCGGAAGTAGATAGCTCTTGTCAAAGACTGAAAAAGGAATTTTCAGAATATGTTTCCAGGTAGGTAGGTACTGCTGGTTCGAAAAAAAAACGGGTATTACTCATAGAAATGTTTAAAAAATTGAGCAGTGTAATATTTGTTTTGACAAAACAAAAAAAAATGACGACATATTTTTATCAGGTTGATACTGGTACTACTTGAATATTTTTTTTCAAATGGCTCCACACATGAGTACAGGAACTAAAGTGAAAAAATTGAATTGATCGATAAGTTTATTTCTTAACCGATTTGGTTCGTTTTTTTTTGGATTGTAGAGCTCGAAAAATTGTATATTCTTGGCAAAAAGTGACCTTCGCCATTTTGACTTCAAGGCCTACTATGTTAGTTTTTAAGAGCAAAATTTCAGAAAACCATATTAGCGATTTTTTTTGAAAAAATCTGTGTGCGCCACTGGATTCAGCATCCTTTAAAACGGGTCTATACAAATTTTCAACCGAAAATATCAAGTTGAAAAAAATTAAAGATTCGCACTTTAACAATCTTTGATTCTATCAAAACAAATAAAAATGACATAAAACTAAAAATTTGTAACTTCTACCAAACCACCATCAACTTCAATGCATTTATCATTTCTTTTGATAGAATCAAAGATTGTTAAAGTGCGAATTTTTAATTTTTTTCAACTTGATATTTTCGGTTGAAAATTTGTATAGACCCGTTTTAAAGGATGCTGAATCCAGTGGCGCACACAGATTTTTTCTAAAAAAATCGCTAATATGGTTTCCTGAAATTTTGCTCTTAAAAACTAACATAGTAGGCCTTGAAGTCAAAATGGCGAAGGTCACTTTTTGCCAAGAATATACAATTTTTCGAGCTCTACAATCCAAAAAAAAATGAACCAAATCGGTTAAGAAATTAACTTTTCATCAGGGTGTTCCCAAAACAAATGGGTCACACCTAAAGTATCAAAACTTTCAAATCTATACCTGATTTAAATCAATTATTTACTTTGTTATATCTTTACATACCCAAACTTTTCACTTGGATGACATGTCACTGTCGTATAGTTTTGTCAAAACAAATATTACACTGCTCAATTTTTTAAACATTTCTATGATTAATACCAGTTTTTTTAACCCTTCTGTACATACCTGCTCGATCACTTTGCGTTGTGAATAACATCGATTTCCATAGCGTTTGCAATGAAGTTTCAAACTTAAAAGATTCCAGCTCTACACCAGAGTTGTCTAAAGTAGAAAATCTGTACAATCTAGTAATCCGCTTAAGACGAATCGCAAATGAGATCAAAAATGGTCAAAAAGCAGATGTAGTGACCAACAAAGAAAGTGAATCAAAGCTCACAAGGAATGATAATAGAATTCGAATAAAGCTTCTATCAAGAAAGCAGGTATAATAATTTGAGCATTAAAGCTTTCATTTGTCATAACGTCATCAATAATTCAGGTGTCGAATGAGAATATAGCAAAAGAAGTCGATTCATTGGATGGTTTCTTCATACCATCCACAGATGAGCCTCCAAAAGTTGAAGATGAAGATGAAGAAGGTTTGGATATAACAATCAGATTTTCCCAAGAGTCTCTTGATGATTCGCAAATGTCTCGTAATGCAGTTTGCGTTTCCAATATATCAACTGAAGCGCTAGGTCGTTTGAAACGATGTCCAAAAGAGTTCACATTGCGTTTGGATTTTGTACAGGGCAAGATGTTTTGGCAGTCGGGAAAATCAAAGACAAATGATGGTAAAAAAGATTGCCAAACTTTCAGTGAGTGATTTCGACTATTTTGGCTTATATGAAGACCAATATTTCATCAAAGTAGAGATCTGAACAGAAATTTAAAATATATTGTTTAGGATTGTGATATCGTGATATTAAAGGTTTCCTACTGAAAATACATGTCAACAATCTAGGTATATTTCTTTGTAAAACTGTTTTTCAGAGTACCAGTACGTCTGCATAAATTGAATTCTGACACCTATCTTTCGTTCATCAAAAAGCTCTACAATATCTGTTTTCAGGTCCAAATCTAAAAGTCCCAGGGTTCGTTGTGGATACTAAAAAATCTGACATAATCAGCATTAAACCTTCAACGGAATGCATGTATGCATCACAAATAATTCCGGTTGTAGAGGGTGAAGCAAAAGTCAGCTCAACCAGGACCCTAAGATCTACTGATTCTGAGATTTTCAATATAGTGAGCATGCCTTATCTTGGCAGAAGAACATCTATTTCTACAAAGTCATGCATGACATTGAGCAATATGAGGAGATCTAGTGAAGAATTGTTGCG
The DNA here is from genome assembly GCA_958502075.1 of Orchestes rusci. Taxonomy (NCBI): domain Eukaryota; kingdom Metazoa; phylum Arthropoda; class Insecta; order Coleoptera; family Curculionidae; genus Orchestes; species Orchestes rusci. The sequence goes on along the minus strand of OY293305.1, from coordinate 20,442,207 downwards.
AGATAGGACTTATTGTAAGAGTATGCCGCAAATTCAGAGTTTGACTAATATTTTGGAGGAGCCTGATGATGAAAATAATTATGCAAACACTAGATCCGGTAGGTACTTTATTTCAGCAATATTTGTTATCAGGTTAGATCCCACCTGCCAGCAGATTAACGAACTTCGAATTTAAGCTCTGATCAGAACACTCAAGAGTCAATGCTTGTTATTGTTATATTTACAAATATTTCAGTTTCTTTTTATGGAGAGAAAAAGTCACGTAACCATCAAATACGCCGTAAAAGGCCTAATAACAACGTTGATAAAGAAGATGTACCATAAGATCTTGAAGAAAAAAATTGAAAATGTAGTTTTGTTTGTTTCCCTTGATGTCCTGATCCTGTAATTGAAGGACTAATAATATAATGTGATTTTCAAGCAGAAATGTTTATTATTGGAAATCCGAAACTTATAAAGGATCTCCCAAAATATTTTCAGAAGTGAGAGGCCTTCGATATGTGGGATCTCATATTGTCTTATCGAGCTTTCGGAACTGATTCGTTCCTTCTTCAGGATGACAATTAGAGATACATTAAGATAGCACATATACATAAATAGGAGGTTTAACATTATAGTTATTGGCAGTAGACATACATAGCAACTTGATGCACAACACAATTTTGGTAATATGACTTAACACTTGTACAATAAAATATCACAATCACTTGTTAAAACGTTAGGGGTAACACGAGGGGTAACATAAATATTAAGCGAGTTAAAATTGTAAAACTGATAATTAAAATAGTTTGGTTTGGTTTGATTTAACCGTCACAAGCAATTTTGTTTTGTAACGGTTAGATCAAACCAAACCAAACTATTTCAACTATTTTGATTATCTGTTTTACAATCTTAACTCGTTTAATGTTTAAATTACCCCTAACGTTTAAACAAGTGATTGTGATATTTTATTGTCCAAGTGTAAAGTCATATTACCAAAATTGTGTGTTTTGTATCAAGTTGCTATGTATGTCTACTGCCAATAACTATTATGTTGAACGTCCTATTGTATTTCCAATTGACATCCTGAAGAAGGAACGAATCAGTTCCAGAGGCTCGATTAGACAATACATGAGAACCCACATATCGGTTTACCTCTCATTTCTGACTGCTCCCCACCACTCTTCTCCTGTCTCAATTCACACCAGTCACGAAAATTTCCACGTCCAAAATATTCTGGCAATTTCCAAGCTTCAGATAGAAACTGAAAAAATAATATGACAAGTTTCTACAGGGTGTCCCAGATAAAAAGTAACTACATGAAGATTTCGGAAACGGTAAAAGATACGAAGACGCTCAAATGGAAGAAGACTCGCGTATTTGTATGCTCAAAACTATATTCTACTTTTGTTTTATTGTGGATCGATACCGTTATGTAGATACAGTGTTAATATTTGCTTCAAAATGATTCCACTGATTCGCGTGAAAGAGACTTTAATATGAACAACTATTTTTATGAAACTTTTGATAATTATACGTTAAATCATTGCAAAAAATGTATGAAATCTTCTCGTTAATGTCGTCGTCTTTCTGGTGTTTTTCATCATGTCAGTAATAGTCAGTTGACTGTTCAAGTGGTTCAATTATGCTAACAGAGTCTGTTCGCCTAATGAACTGAATTTTCGACATCCTCCCCGGCGGCATTGATCTCCAATGGGTACAACAGCATAGGCCGCTTCGAAATTTTTTCATCAGACGTAACGACTTCGCATGATCTTATTCTTCCATCTCTTCCCATGTAAACCTTAGATACTTTGACTATTTTCTATAATAGCCTAGGAACATGCTGGTCATGTAAAAGAACAATATCCCCAATGTTCCAAGTCCTCGATTTAACTTGTACATGGTTTTTTTTTATATATTGACACCCCCCTTATCTTTTTTATTTGACGTTTTTGAAAAAAGTGTCCCGGATGTAAGTTCATTGGTTTTGAGTCAATTTTCCGAAAAACTCTAATTTTCATATACAGGGTACCTCAGAAAGTCTGGGCGTGGTCCAACTTTCTTATTTCAAATTAGAACCCTGTTTTTTTATTCGATTTTTATATTCTCGTGATAATTCCAAACATTTCTTATGTAGCATACCCTATACCTAATTTTGACGTATAAAAAGATATTGACCTTTGAATGTTGACGTTTCATAGAAATTGGATAGAAACAAAAAAACATGCAAATATAAAAAAACAATCTTATATATTTCATCAAACTAAACACAACACTATAACTGCTCGATATGTCCACCGTCCATTTCTAAGCACTGCGTACAGTCTCGCTCGATTTTATTTATGCTATTAACAATAAAGTCAGCATTATTTTGATTGGTCTCTTGAATGGCCTCAATAATCCGATTTCTTAAAACTTCTACATTTTCGGTCGGTATTTCATAGACCTTGTTCTTCAGAAAACCCCACGAAAAAAAATCAAGTGGCGTCAAATCCGGGCTATTTGGCGGCCATCTGATCGGTCCAGTGCGACCAATCCACGTTTGGTATTTCTCATTGAGATAATTCACAACCGGAAAAACGTTGTGTGGTGGAGCTCCGTCCTGATGCCAAATTATTTGATTGTATTGACGGAGTGGTAAGTTTTCCAAATAATACATTTAAGGAACTTCGACCTTAGATCTTAGTTTCCCTCGTTGCTCGGGGGTTTTGAGTTGCCCAAAATCTCACGTTTTTTCGATCATGAATTCCTGCAGAACTGAAAATGCATTCATCTGGCCATAATATGTTTTTGAAAAAATTGTGATCTTCTTCCTTTGATATCAACATCTCTTGGCAAAACATAATTCTTTTGTCCTTTTGCTCTTGAGTTAATTTTTGCACTGGCATTACTTTATAGGGATGGTAACCATGTTTTTTTAGGGTATAATAGATTTTGCTAATTGATTTATCGAAAAAGTTTGATGCATCTTTCAAAGCTGCATTTGAATTCTCAAAAAATAAAGATCCTTATTTATTTTGAGCCCTTTTGTAACGAAAATAGCTTCTGAATTACTCTCATTCTATTTACCTACCTTGAAAGTACAATAAAATATTTAGTTCTTCCTCCTGATCGACAACGGCTAGCCTTTTTTTTCTTTTTACGAACATTCGCTGCCTAAACCCACGTTCAACATTTTTGAATGTTGTTTGCGTTGAGTGCGCTCGCATTGGAAAGAGTTGCCGATATTTCCTTCTTGCTGCACATGCATTTTTGTCATTTTGATAAAATATTCGAAGAATATCACATTTTTCGTCATCTGTGTAAGGCATTTTTATCGTCTCAGACAACGAATATGTCAGAGATTTAAACAATTACGGTAACCAAGCAACATTGCGAATTATTTATACGTCAAATTTAGGTATACTATATAAAAAACTTTCCGCGGTCAATATCTGTTTATACGTTAAATTTAGGTATAGGGTATGCTTTACGAAAATTGTTTAGAATTTTTAGGAGAATATAAAAATCGAATAAAAAAATAGGGTTCTAATTCGAAATAAGAAAGTTGGACCACGCCCAGACTTTCTGAGGCACCCTGTATATGCGAAATAGAGTTTTTCAAAAAATTTACTGAAAACCACCAAACTTTTATCTGAGAAACTTTTTTCAGAAACGTTAAACAAAAAAGTTAAGGGGTTTCAATATATAAAAAAAAAACCCTGTACATGGGATTGTGCACTCCGTAGACTTTGTAGATAATCTGTTGTCCATTTTATCCAGAACTTCTGTATCATTTCATTCCGTAGCTTCCATTCAACTAGTAAATCCCCATGTTTCTGCTGGATCTTTCAAATTTACACTATACCCCCTTGGCTTAGTACCTAACAAAAAATGTGCTGGTGTCAAAATGAATAAATTTTGAGGGTCGTCATCGATATAAGATAATGGCCTTGTATTTATCGACGCTTCAATTTCTGACAAAATAGTTTGCAGCTCATCATAGTTTATGGTTTTTCTTCCTAAAGTTAGCTTCAGGGCATCTTTGACTGATTTCACTAATCTCTCCCAAATTCCGCCCCACCATGCAGCTCTTTTTTGCCTGTGACGTTTTCAAAAACTTCGTGTATTATGCTAACAGAGTCTGTTCGCCTAATGAGCTGGATTTTCGACATACAGGGTGATAAAGGAAAAAGTCCATCTTCGGGAAACCACAATATTTTGATTAAATTATAAAAGCTAACGTTTTGAAATTTTCAGGATATGGGTGAGAGCATAGGGCGGTTTTAAAAACGGCATCAAAAAATTTTTAGGCCTAGTATCTTGCGTCCGGCCGAGGTCGACTTTTGTTTTTGTTATGGGAGCCATATTGAATTTTTTCAAAATCCGCATTGTAACGCGCCCCGAGATTTTCCGGGTTGATTCCCGACGGGGATGAGAGAATTCGTTGATGTTAAATAAAATGCTCGAGCGCCACCCCCTGGATTTATGTGGTAGAGGGCCCACAGTGCCTATCGGGTAGCTTTTAGAGAGTGAAGAATGTCCAGGCGTTCGTTATTTCCAAAACGCAAATTTCCGCTCTGAAAAGGATAACTGAACTTTCTTAATAAAAACACGATGTTAATAAAAATAAATCAGTCTATTGAGAAGAACAAAAGAGCGGGAAAAAACTGACGCGAACGGGTTATTTTCACGAGAATGAAAACGGGTCCAAGCACGAAAAATAAAATGTTAAACTCGTTCGCGCGATAACTCCAGGAGTCTCTCTGTATTTTGACTGTGATATCCCATTTGGCAAAGTTACATCCCCTGAACGCAATTATTTTAGTAATCTAATAGAAACACAAAAACACCCCTGAGTCTTCTCAGGAAAGGCATCATAAATGCTTTTTGAAAATATGGTGTCCATATGAAGAACGAGTTGACCTCGCCCGAAAGCAACATAGTAGGCCTACAATTTTTTTGACGCCATTTTTAGAATATTCGTTTTCTCTAACCCACATCCTGAAAATTTGAAAGTGTAAGCTTTTATGATAAACAAAAGATTGGGGTTTTTCAATGATGTACATTTTCCATTTTACCCTGTATCTACATTAATAGTCCCCAGTACAGCGTGGTATTTTCGAATTGATACATATAGTCGTGAAACTTGTGAATAATTGCTTCCTTATATCAAGTGTACTATCCCCTGAAAATAGTAACTTTCGGGGTGACCATGTCTTCGTATCACGAGGCGATATATATTTTAAAATCTTAAAAGTAGAAAGAACACGAAGTCAAAGTCTCAAAATGTAAGTCTCTTAGGGATATGGACGGTTTTCTGGATATATATTTTGTTGGCCAAGCACACCATTCGTTTAAAAACAATATAATAAATCATTTTTGACGAAAATATGACGAAGTTTTAAGAACTAGGTGTGATTTGATCAATTCCTAATAAGATGGTTTCTTGGTAAGTCTCCTTGAAAAAGACCATTTTGATCACATTTTGCTTATTTGGTTTTCCAGGGACTCAGTAATGCTATTTTTGAACACCTTGATGACACAGGCACAAAAATAATGTTTTTGGATAGCTTACACCTCAATGTATGTACAGTGTGATTCACTATATATTGACCTCCCCTCTAACTCATTCTATACAAGGTGTACATGCAGAAAAAATTATACTACATTTTTTTAATTAAGCAATTAACCTACCTACGTCAAAAACATAATTCTACGAAAAAAAAATCATCACATAAATTGTCGGAAATTTCCTATAGTTTCATTCTGTACATACATTTTTTCATCGTGAAATGGGTCGAAAAGGAGGTATTGTCAAAAAACTGCTTCTTGGTACCATCTTCGAATATCGCGGCGCGAGCGGCAAAGATACGAGGGGGCAAAGTTGAAATTCGGAAAGAGCACATCAAGATCTATAAAATCACGAATTTTCCAAACTCCCGTAAAACTTTCCAGGTAAAAGTACCGAATGATTGAACTAAAGCTGTGACAGGCGATATCCAAAATAATCTACATTCAGCCTTCAGCTGCGATTGGATGGAAAACGAAAGGTCGAGAACACCACAGTTCGGTTGTGCAGAAAATGTTTGTGCTATTTTCAGAAAGGAAACTTCAGGCGGAAAATGCAAACTTGACTTACGCTCAAGGTACCAGTTCACACGTAGATGAAGATGATTTTTGCGCATATCATTTCTATGCCTCCGGTGCGCTCAGAATTAATTAAGGAATTCGCCTACGAAGGATCAAGGGTCAAAGACCAAGGTTAATTGATATGTAGAGGTTGCGCCGTAACTAGGGAATCGAGAATCCACGAGCGATTAACCGAATCGATCCCGTCACCAAGCTCCATTATTGACATTCCTGTCATGTTGATGTCATAACATGTCCGTATTTCAGGGTCTTAACACTTTTCTACCGAGTGTCGGCCGTTTTTAAACGTGTTTGAGGGTAAGTTATCACACAGCTTTTGGTATACAGTGAAATATCTTCTCATTATCAAGTGTGAACCATATTCTATCTTTTTTTAAGATGTGTATTTGAATTTCAGAACCGGAACGGAGCCGAATGACGTCATTTTTGTCTGAATTCTGATTCGTCCAATACCCGAACGTATAACGACGAAACCTTACTACTATCAATTAACCTTGGTCAAAGACGAGAATTGAAGATGAAGCAGGTGTCACAAAAAAAGTTTTTCAACATATAAGGTCAAATTTACTGCTTCTCGACCTACGAATTGGTCGAGAGATAATAATGTCAAATTATGAAAAGGGCAGAATTACCGACATTTGTCCACATGACATATTTCCCTTTGTGGGGGGAGGAACTGAAGTAATTTGGAAGTAATAGAGAGGTCGATAGGTTCTTGCCAACCATTAGGTTGAAGGTGAATAAAGGAACTTTCAATCTGGTTTACGTCAAAATGTGGGAAATCTGACAGTATGTTGGTCCTCAATGTAACCTATTTTTTACCTGTTGGTAAATAACAATGACAGGGTAAATACACTTGCATGTCCATGTGAGATGGACAAGGATACTAACAGATCTATGGCACCGTCGCGTACATGTGTGAATAATGGAGTATGGATTTTGTCACCTGTCGAAGTGAAAGAATTACTAGGTATGGCTTCTTACTTGGTATAATATTCACGTAGTAGTTTATTGCTTTATTGGAAGGAAATGTAACTGCGAAAGAAACTTTTATGTATAATATCGGGAAGATACTTGCAGAAAATTGATGCGCTCTAATCACATGTCCATTTCGATACATTATTACCAGAGTTTGCGAAATTTTAAAACATTACCTTGGATCCAAAATAGCTATAATAGCCTAGAAATGTTATGAACAAACTTGTCAGTGGTTGTGATCATCTTTGAATATGTGGATATTCCCGAAAGTAGTCAGAATATTGATAAACTCCGGACATAACGCATTGTTTTTTTAGATGCTGACATCGAAACATGGCCGCTCTCATATGTTGGGTACCTATAAGTTAATTTTTCGACCTTAATGACAATATTCCTTAACTAATGTCAAGGTAGCGAGCGATAAAGACAGAGTTGTGGTGATAATTTAGTTATATTCCACCTAAATTCAGAAGAAATAAAAAAAAGTCTTGTCCTTGAAGTTAACTTTTTGGTTGTTTTCAAGTAGTTTAAACCCCCACAAACGTTCGAGCATGTTGGGCTCGTCACGAGCCTTAGTTCGTGCCCAACATGTTCGCGACGACCATATACGTTGGAACATGTTTGTGTTGGTCTCGTGTTGGTGAGATGGTGGGTGTCATGGAGCTGAGCGTCAAGCCAAGCATTCCAACCGCCAACTACGCTTCAACAACTCACATCAGACTGTAGAACATAATGGTCCAAGCCTATACTTCCAACTCGTGCTCGCCCAACATGCTCGAGCGTCTGTGGGGGTTTTAGAGCCAAAGAGGTTGGAATATGCTTCAGTTGTAAAGAAGTATTTGATGATATCAAATCAATCATTCAATGTACTGGATGCATGTATTTTTTTCATGGGAAATGCGAGAATATTCCGGACCTACGTGGTTTTCATATGCGAAAACAGACTTGAAAATGCAAATCATGCGATGCCAAAGGAGGAGAAAATAAAACTGGTAATTCAAAAACTGAAAGAGCACGGAAAAGAAGCAGAATTGAAGATGGTTCCATTGATCAAAGCGATGTTGATTTGATAAATTCAACTTTGAAATTGTTGGTCAATAACACAAATGAGTTGAATACAAAAATAGACTTTTTGATAAGCGAAAATACCATGCTAAAACGAGAAATTGCCTTACTTAAGCAGATTAGAAGGGCTGGGCATTAAATGTTGCATCATCAAAATCCTATGCTTCGGTGGCTAAAACCGATACGAATGTTCTAGTTGTAAAGGAGAAAATGATAAAAGTGACGCCAGAAAAATCAAGGAAGTCCTGAAAGAGAAGGTAAATCCTACCGACATTGGTATTGGCATCACAATAGGTCGTTCAACGAAAAGTGGGGACTTGTCTTGAATTGTAGACAAGAGAAGGAAATTAAACATATCCAAACAGAACTCCAATCAAAACTGGGTGATAATTTTACTGTAGAACAGCCAAGAACATTAAATTCTCGAATCAAGATTATTGGAGTCAGCGAAAATGAATTCAAAGATGATGATACGACTATCATTGAAAAATTAAAGAAACAAAATGATATTGATCAGAACAGACGTGACCTAATGTTGAAAGTTATGAGGAGAACCAATGTTATTAAAATTAGGTTCAACATTATCTTGAAGACTGACTTGTCAACTTGCAATGAATTGATCGGGAGGGAAAAAGTGAACATTGGCTGGACTAGGTGCAGGCTGTTCAGGGATTATGGAGTGATAAGATGTTACGGTTGCTGTAGATACGGTCATATTTTAAAAGACTGCAGAGATAAGAAGACTTGCCCAAAATGCTCGGGTGAACATGACATAAATGCAACAGTGAGATTCTCGAATGCAAAATTAGTGTCGAATCAAATGCAAAGTATGGTTTGTCGTTGGATTTAAAACATGCTTCCTGGAATGCTTCCAAATGTGAAACATATAAGAGAATGGAAAGAATACAACAACACAAGTTTCAAAAATAGCAATAAGAAAAAGATGTGGTTCCACATGGTGATTTTGTATATTTTAACTGTCGGGGCTTCATCAATAAAAATAACAAAGACGAAATCAATATCCTCATTCAGGAGTGGAGACCTAGTGTTGTGGTGTTGTCCGAAACTCATGTAACATCAGACATTTACGAGAAAGAAGTGCGTGTGGACTCTTATAACATCGAACATTGCTTAACACACAACAAAAGGACTGGAGGAGTAATGGTGCTTATTCGCAGTGACTTATTTGACTAGAAGGTTCGGTTAAATCGGTGTTTGGAGGAGTGTCAATTTCTGGAATGAAATATCTTGTTACTGGTTTGTATCATCCACCAAACAAACAAAATGTAGCATTATCGACTATTTCGCAGACTTCCTGGATGAGGTGAGTGAATTTGAGGGGCTAAATGTTGTTATCGGTGATTTCAATTTTGATCTGTTAAAACCTTCTTTCTATGGAAATAAAATCCTCAGAAGTATTTACCTAAATGTATTCACTCAAATAGTGAGCGAACCCGAACAGACCAAAGTAAGACATTGATATAGACTACATTCCGACTACATTATTTCAAGTAACAAAAACCTTCCCTATAAAAATCATTTGTCTCCAAAAATCAGCGATCACAACATTCTATCCGTAACGGTTCCTAAAAAGTTTTTTGCTGACAGAGTGATCTCAATTGGTAAACGAAACATGAAAGGCTATTGCACAGATACTTTTCAATCATTCATTATTGACACTCCTTGGGAATCAAATATCATGCAGCAACGTTGACGTAATGGCAGATTCTTTTGTGAATAGCATAACATCTACTTTGGACCAGTAATGTCCCTACATTACCTTTAAAATAAAACGACACTATCTGGAGAAGAAATGGATAACGGAGAACATAAGAATCATGATGGAAGATAGAGACAGATTATATGTCGAGCCACCCACGAGAGAACTGAAGCAGTCTGGCAAATATTTACGAAATCGAGTTGTCCATGACATAGTAAGGAGCAATACTTCAAACAAAAGGTGGATGACAACAAAGGCAACCCTCGTGAGTTGTGGAAACACCTTATTACCAACCAAAACATCCGAGATGCCAAATAGAATCAATTTTATTCATGGGAATGTATCAAATGGAGCAGATATCGCAGAGGAGTTTAACACATTTTTTCTGAAAAGTATTGAATCCATAATTTCTGGAATCCCAGTGACCGCTTATTCAGAAATGATTCTTCAATCAGTTAAACCAGCAGAGGAAGAGTTGAGTGAATTCAGCCTGATAGCCATGCAGGACTTGAAAACATATGTCATGGAATTGAAAACGGTAGGAGGGGGAGAAAATGGAATTTCAACGAAGATATCCAGAGATACTTTCTTTTTTCTTTGCAGTCGGAAACAGACTATTGGACACAATAAATACATCTTTGTCTTATGGAATTTTTCCAAAATCCTGGAAGTGCTCAGAAATTTCTCCTGTGCCGAAAGTGACAAACACCAAAGAGTGCAGTGAATTCAGGCCAATCAATAAAGTGCCGGTATATGAAAAAGTTCTAGAAGTTACAGTTAAAGATCAGCTCCTTGATTTTTGTAATAGAAACAATATCTTAGTATCAAACCAGTCGGGCTTTCGACCGCGTCACTCGTGCGAGACAGTTATTGTGCATATTTGCGATGAGTTTGCCAGAGAAATCGATAAAGACAAGTTGGTGATAGCAGTCTTCCTGGACTTCAAACGCGCGTTCGAAACGATAGGTACTAACATTCTTTTGTTGAAGCTGAAACATATGGGCCTGAGGAGCAGTAATTTGAATTGGTTCAAATCATATTTAAGTGACAGAACAAAAATTGTTTCTATCAAAATTTCAAACAGCTCTAGTAAATTGACAAATTCCCCAAATGACTTGAAACTCTCACAAAGTACTGTTTGAGCAATTCTAAAAAACATGTTAATATAGGTGTTATTGTTAAATTTCGAATTCATGAAACCTCCCTATTGTTCACCTCCTAGTATCAAGGAATGTGATAGTCTTCCTAAATTTAAGAGTAGTCTCCGTCAGTATATTTTAGAACATGTTCAATAATAGTGAATGTTTATTTTATTTATTGATTTATTTTATCAGCGTTCAATTTTGTTATGTAATACACCATTTATTAATGTAACCTGTATAGCATTTTCGCTAAATAAAGATATTATTATTATTATTATCAACTAGGTGTAGTCGTGCGTCAGTATATCATTGTCCGACAAAAATATTGGGTACGGTCATTCCGTATACAGGGTGTCCGGGAAAATGTGGAAGATCTCTCGGATTCAGATAAAACATTAAAAAATAAGATGACAAGTTCCCATAATTTTTTTTCCTAGCGGCCCTCCCTACGGAGATACGGCCCCCTAAATGACCCCACTGGAAATCGGTTTTTCTTGAATAACTTTTAAACGACTCAATATAATTCAATGAAAATTTAATATGATAAACAGTAGTAAGGACCCCTCAAAATACTTCCCTTAAAACATAATTAGCTTGTTTAGTTTACCAGGGACGGACTAGATTGTACATTTTAACGCTCAAATTTTTAACACCCTGTATGATAAGGAGTTAAAAAAAAAATTTGGATACCTTGAACATTAAGCTAAAGAAAAGGTACTCTTGTTCATTGTCGATAAAATGAACCATTTTCGAGAAAAAACAATTTTTATTAAACAAAACCTCGAAAAAAGCCATGACGAAGTGGTAATCTTGACGAAATTGTGAACCTAACGCTAGGAAAAAGATTTATGGGAACTTGTCATCTTATTTTTTAATATTCTATCAGAATCCGAGAGATCTCCCACATTTTCCCGGACACCCTGTATGGAGTTATCAATGAAGATATGAAAATGTTGTGAATATGAAAGTGTTAGATATTCATCTGAACTTTTCAAAAATCCTATCAGAAAAAACAAAAGACTACCGGTTTGTCAATATTTGTCCAAAAGTATATAGCATTTTTTTCAATGGAACCTTTAGGATTATCATATATTATGAAAGGAGCTCATTTCCTGATTTCAAAAATATATAGTTTGATACCTTTTGATGAGTCGTTCAGTGAATATTTAAGTTTAAATATGTGTAAAAATTAGTATTTAAATCCCGGTTGCCATGGGTGAAGTTGCAAAAATTTATATTTGCAGTAATATCTAGAAAATAAAGCTACTTGACCTCCATTTCTATCGATTCAATCTAAATAATCACGATTCTATAATATTTTTCCATAGCAACAGGCATGTGAATTTTAATTTTTAAACATATTTAAACTTGAATATCTCCTGAACGACTCATCACAAAGCAGAAAAGTATCAAACTATATATTTTTGAAATCAGGAAAATAAGCTTTCATAATATATGCAGGGGGTTCCATTGAAAAAAATGGTACTTTTGGAAAAATATTGACATTCCGATAGTCTTTTGTTTTTTGTGATAAGATTTTTGAAAATTTCAGATGAATAGCTAAAACTTTCAAATTTACAAAATTTTCATATCCCATATCTCCATAGATAACGCCGCTAGCATATGGGTCAATCTATACGGAATGACCCTGTACTTTCACTTTGTCCGACTCCCTAAACATCTTAATTTTCTGGGTGTCGGACAAAGTGGAAGTACCTAAATATTTTTGTCGGACAATGTTATACTATACTAACGGACTAACGCATGACTACACCTAGTTGAGCATCCCTGGCTGGAGGTATCAGCTTTGCTGGTCATCTCATCACGATACCCTACAATCATGCATGGTATCGAAATATTTCCGATTTGCCGAAGAAAAACATCCCACGGACAAAGTTTCTCCACGTAGAGAGGTTGTTTCACTCGTCACGGATAAGCTAAACAGGGTGTCCGGTAAGTATATGGCATAATTTCGGGAGCGTATAGGGCAGGTCAAAATAACCCCAGTTTGTCAAAAAACTTTTTTCTCTAAAGCGCCTCCTAACAGAGCCCTAAAGGAGTACCCATCGATTTAATTTCTTAGCTCTAACTTTTGAATCGGCTTGTATAATTTGATGAAATAAGTATGAAGACTCATATAACCAAAAATACACTGAGAAAATGGCCAGTCAAAAATACTTTACTAGTGTGTTTTTGGTTGTGAAATCATAAATCTCACCCAACATAGTAAAGCGGCTCTTTTCTGACAGCAAAAAGCTCTTCACTGGTGTATCTTTCATTATGATTATAAAGCTACTTGCTACCATCATGCAATAGAAAAATTCATGTATAATGAAGATTTTTATTACCACATCAAAGAGCTTATTTGAAAAAAAAGACGTTAGGTTATTTCCGCCTGGCACGAAATCGTTTTTCGACCAATCGCGTCTCACTCGTGCATATTTGAAATTGTTGGCGGTACCAGAAACGGACTGGCCAGCAAACCATATTTGGGCCAAATTTTTGACAGGTGTCATTTTACAGAGCTGAAAACTACTTTTTGAAACACTCTGACCTTATTTTCTCATCAAAAAAGCTGCTCTTCTTTTGTTCCGATAAAACTATAACCGTTTTTAAGAAAAATAGGTTTTTGTTTAACTTGTTATATTGCAATAATACACCAAAATACTACGGCGAGACACCAGTTGTTGTTATTTATGCTATTTATGATAGAGAACTTGCCCATTTTTTTAAAATTATATTAAAGGGTGCGTTCATGTCTAAATATACCGGCGTAAACCGAATATCAGCCCTTGAATCGCACTAGTTATTTTACAATAAATGATCAAAGTTGACATCGACGCTGAGAAAATCCAAACGAAGCAAAAAGCGCGGGAAAGTTTTGACGTCATAACGCGTTTCCTTGGCAATCATATGGTTGCCAAGGAAACGCTGTAACGAAAAGGCTGTTTGAAGTCTGATGTGATATTGAGTCAATTTATTTCGTAGTTTTTGAAAAAAAAGAATGGTATTAATATCACATATCACTCAAGATATGTGATTAATATTGCACTCTGCCGCAGTGTATGCTCGAATTTTGAAATTTTCAAACAAATTATTATTTGCGTGACTGATGACGAAAATCGACAAACATAAATGCTAAGAGTATGCAGAAGAAATGTGGAGAATATCTTATTTAAAAGCAGTGCTATTTATTTAGGTATGTGGAGATCATTTTAATATAGGTATTATGACAAAAATACCCATAATTGTGTTTTTACATTTTGAGGGATTTTATTCTTAGGTATACGTATTACCTCGCATAGGTATTACATAATTACAAATTGAAAAAATGAACCTTGTTATTTTATTTTACCAGTATTCTACAGTATGTCCGGCGATAAGCTATACAAAAGGACAAATATGGACCGAAACTTTCATTTCTCGAGAAAAAAACATTCTTTATACCTAAGAAATTTCGCTCACTAAAGAAAAACAATAAAATTGACGATGGAAAAAACCAAATTTTGGACAGGGTCTTCAAGAAATCCAAAAATCAACTTATTTCAAGAGAGAACTACCTACATTCATAATATATCCAGAAGTCTTTATCAAAAATGTAACTTGAACATTTTATTGGACTACAGTGTTAATAATGGGGAAAAGAAGACACTTTTTCTATTTCTAATTATGAACTTCGACTTCGAAGAAGGCGCATAAAGTACCTACTTAATACTTTCAACGTAACACGATAGATATGATAATATAAACCAATATAATTCATTGTTAGTGATTATTAGAAAAGGCATAATTCATAAAAATATGTAAACCAATATCAGATAAATATCAATCAATAATAATTATTACCCTTGTTATTACCCAAAAACCATAAACCACTTTTCGCTGAAATAAAGAATTGAATTGGAAAAATGTTGGCTTCCCAATTTAATCTTTTTCTTTTTGCTAGAAACTTTGAAATATGGTCGGGTAATTCGCGCTTCACGCTTGAAAAAAGATTATATTTAAACTTTTTTTAAAAGTATTCCTGTATACAGGGTGGACCAGAAGTAATGGGACATACGGATAATCAACTTTGACACCCTGTATTTCTGTAAATATCAACTTTCGGAATAGACAAGTTGAGGTCGATCGCAATATTTTTGTGTGAGTGATCTACTGTTACCGTATGTGCCATTACTTCTGGTCCACCCTGTAGAATATCTTTTTTTTGTCGACAATCATATTTTTTCAACAAGCAACATTTTTTATAAAAATGACTTTCTCGATTAATGAAAATTTTGGTCCATAATTGGTCTTTTGTACTTATACCCCATCGCCGGACATACTGTATACTGGTTAAGTAAAATAAAAAGGTAATTTTTTTTTAACGAGACACGAACACTCTGATACCACACCTCAAAAAGGCAAGAGCAGAGGGAAAAAAAGCTGTTCTGAAGTACGACAAACTTATAGTCGATGGGATGGTGTATGATGGATATAGCTTGCAGGAAAGGGAGGAAAACGACATTGAGATTGAAAACACATACAAACGAACAATGGCTGATAGGTCACCGGAGACAAATAGTGACTTGGAACAATTAAGGAAAATAACTAGAACAAGCAGTAAAAAAAACCATTAGCAGAAGAAAAAACTGGACTGGAAAAACGGAACGATAATGGCAGCGAAGCGGACTTGAATATTGATTACAAGGAACAAAGAGACGACGAAGTTTGGAAAAACAAAGAAAATTTGAAAGACAAAAAAGTTATTGAAACGTTCAATGCAAACAAAAGGCGAAAACAGCAAGAAATCAAGATAGGGACATGGAATGTGAGAACGATGCTGGAACCAGGGAAAGTGCAAGAAGTAGCGCTAGAACTGGAAAAATATAGAATTGAAGTGGCGTCAATCCAGGAGATTCGATAGAAGGGGCATGGGGTAATAAGTGAGGCAAACTTTGATGTATACTACTCGGGAAATGAAAAACAAGGCCAGTATGGGGTAGCCTTCATTGTAATGAAGAAACTAAAAGACAAGATAGTGGATTTCAAACCAATAAGTGAAAGAATAGCCTATTTGAGAATAGAAATGAAACCATTTAACCTGTCATTGCTGAACATATATGCACCTACGGAAAACGCCGAAGACGAAGTGAAAGACAAGTTCTACGAAAGACTTGAAGCAGAATACGAAAACATACCAAAAGAAGATACAATCATTATATTAGGAGACTGTAATGCACAAATAGGAAAAGAAGATTACCTAAGACAAACAGCGGGTACACACACAATTCACGAAAAAACTAATAACAACGGCGAAAGACTATGGAACATGGCGATTAGAATGAACTTAATTATTGGCAGCACGATTTTCAAGCACCCGGCACGACATAAAGCTACCTGGACAGCACCAGATCAAAAAACCTACACCCAAATAGACCATGTGCTCATATCGAGAAGGAAAAGATCAGACTTGAAGGACGTGAGAACATACAGAGGTGCATGTGCGGATAGCGATCATTTTCTAGTGGTGGCAACGATCACACAAAAAGTGAAAAGGAGGATAACGGGAACAACCACTAAGTGGGACTTGAGAAAATTTGAAAGTGGCACAATAAAAACCAAATATGCAGCACGCATGAATGAAATTCTAGAACACCAAAGCGAAATGGAGAAGAATATACAGGAAGAATGGCAACAAATCGAAAAATGCATAAATATAGTGGCAGGTGAAATTATAGGAGCAAGGAGAAAGGCTGACAAACAATGGTTCAATGAAGACTGCCGAGAAAGCATAACAAAGAAAGCAGAAGCTAGGTTAAAATGGTTGAATGGTAAAAGAGAGCAAGACAAACAAAGATATGACAAGCTTAGGAAGGAGTCAAAAAAAGTAATAAGAGAAGCCAAGAGAACATGGATACAAAACGAAATACATAAAATAGAAAGAGAAAGTCGCAACTCAAATACAAAACGATTCTATAAAAGGATCAGTGAACAAAACAAAAATCATAAAGGAAAATCAATAGGCATAAAAAACAAGCACGGAAAAGTAGCCGAAAGCGAAGAGGAGTATAAAGAAGTGTGGAAACAATACTTTACAGAATTACTTTACGAAACCCCCCCAAACCACATAGAGACGCTATCTGAAAATGAAGAAAATTACGTAGCAAACACAAACGACTCAGATGACATCCCAAGTAGAGAAGAAATAAAGAACGTTATCAACAAAATTAAAAACGGCAAAGCGCCAGGTAGAGACGGAATCAACATAGAACTTATAAAGTATAGTGGTGAATCTTTACAAGAGAAGATATTCCAACTAATAAAGAGGGTTTGGACAGAAGAGACAATGCCAAGCGAGTGG
Source organism: Orchestes rusci (assembly GCA_958502075.1). Classification (NCBI taxonomy): domain Eukaryota; kingdom Metazoa; phylum Arthropoda; class Insecta; order Coleoptera; family Curculionidae; genus Orchestes; species Orchestes rusci. The sequence goes on along the minus strand of OY293305.1, from coordinate 20,424,845 downwards.
GAGACGGGACAAGTCGTAACTATACATAAGAAAGGCGACCAGCAGATATGCAGTAACTATAGAGGATTGACCTTGCTAAACACGGCATACAAAGTACTGTCAACAATAATTCAAAACAGACTAATGGACAAAACAAGGCTCTTAATTGGACAGTATCAATGTGGATTCATGAAGGGCAGATCAACGACTGACGCTATACATACCCTCAAACAAATAATAGAAAAGGCTCATGATTATAAATTATATACTGAGCTAATTTTCGTAGATTTTAAACAAGCTTTTGATTCGCTGAACAGAGACAAGGTACTGGAAGTCTTGGAGAAAATGGGAGTACAAGGAAAACTGAAAAGATTAATACAGATGACAATGACCAATACAAGAATTAGCATAAGAACACAAAAAGGAAACACAGAGGACTTCGAAATTAATAAGGGAGTGAAGCAGGGAGACACACTATCGACCACACTGTTTAATATAGCTCTGGAGTATGTGGTCAGAAAAATAAACAAAGGAACGTTGAGAACAAGAGAAGGACAAATAATAGCGTATGCCGATGACATAGTCATCATTTCAAAGAACCGTAAAACATCAGAGAACCTGTTAGAAGAAATTGTGAGGCAAGGAGAAAAGATGGGGCTGAAGATAAACACAGAAAAAACAAAAATGATGATAATGGATAAAGCAGTAGGAAGTAAAAATGATAAAATCAAAATAGGCATCAACCACAAACTAGAAGAAGTGGATAGATTCAAATATTTGGGGGTGACTATCACCAATAATGGAGATAAAGGAGCAGAGATAAAGGAGAGAATAAGGAACACAAACAGGGTATATCACGCAAACAAGAAGTTATTAACAAATAAAACACTGGGCAAGAAAACGAAAATGAGGATATACAGGACGATAATACTACCTACAATGATGTACGCTGCGGAGACGATAACAATGACTAAGAAACAGGAAGAAGAGCTAAGAGTACAAGAGAGAAAGATAATGAGAGCAATACTAGGACCTGTTAGGACGGAAAATGGTGATTTCAAAATAAGGACGAACAGAGAAATATTGGAGGAACTAGAAGGGGCAGACGTGATAAAGAGGATTAAAAAACAAAGAATTAGATGGCTGGGACATGTGTGGAGAGCTGGAAGCAGATCTACAATTTATAGCATGGTGGAATGGCAACCTAGTGCAAGAAGAAGGAGGGGAAGACCAAGATCTAGCTGGATGAGAGAGGTACAAGCTGACCTAAGCAGGGCTGGAGTACGTAACTGGCAGAAGAAGACAGGGGACAGAGATATATGGAGACAGATATGTGAAAGTGTTTGAATTAGAGACTGGGGACTGATCTACCCCTATTTAAATAGATCTAGAAAGCTTTTTGCGACGATACCCCGCCTGGGGTTTTTAAGCCATTATATATAAAAAAATTTAATAATAATAATAATAATAATAATAGGAATAATAATACTACAAATACACACCAGACCAAGTTAACGAGAACCAAAATTATAAAATATACTGGGACCAAGGAATCATAACTGATAAAAAAACTATAAACAATAGACCAGACATAACACTAATAGACGAAATCAACAAAATCACAACGTTAATAGATATTGCACAACCTCTGGATCACAACATACAGAAGACAATAACAGAGAAAATACGAAAATACACGGACCTAGCTGAGGAAATAAAATTAATGTGGAAAATGGAAGAAGTCCTCATTCTCCCCGTAGTCATCTCAGTCACTGGCCTTATACCTACCACCGGAGTTACCCGCAGGATTCAAGAAACACAATATACCACTGCAACTAATAACGGACATGCAAAAATCAGTGATCCTAGACATGTCGGATAGTAAGGAAAATCGTGAAATAGTCAACAAGGTGTGAGTTTTGCGAAAGCCCTCATTATCTTTTACCACCTAGAAAATGTGAGACTAACCAATGAGAACAATAATAATAATAATAGGACGTTTATCACTTCAAATATATTATTAATACAAGCGTAAATTAAGATATTAACCTCGATATTAACCAATTGAAGTAAAGGGCCGTTTTCAGCTTTCCGACACTATTGTTGGGTGCTGTTCTGGCCTATGCTTAACTGGAGTAACTGAATACTAAAACTAACCTATTCTATTAGTCCTATTACCTTCCTAAAAAATAATGATTCTGTCTGTAGTAATATCAGAGATAATAAGGTGGGCGCATCGCAATGTTATTCTCCTATACCCGACATGGACCAACTAAATGTTTTAATTCGGGAGAACAACACAACTTTCAGACGCGATCATGTTATGTACATGATGTACAATGATGTACTATTCCAATGAAGTAACATGAATTAGGTAGATTCAATTTGAAGAGTTTTCTGGGCAATCAAAAATAGGTCATTTTTTTGGATGTACGTTTCGATACATCCAAAAATAGGTCATTCACATCAATCGCTGTTTTCTCGGCTATTTCTTCATTTTTCATCACCAAAATAACTTATTCGAGGCACATGGATTTGCTTATCAATATAACATTGCGATTTTAATCAACAAACAATCCGTTCTTGGATGGGCCAACTTTTTGTAAAATATTTTGGGATTTTTCCAAGGTTTACAGTAGACAAAGAAAGAAGACATTGCATAGGATAACAGAGATGAAAAGAAGTCATCTGTGGGTAGGTCAGGTAGGAACCACGATTTGGCATTTTTCTGGGGTTCAGCTTTTCACTCATAGATGCGGCGAGTGATGATGTAGAGAAAATTGTAATTTGAACATTATCGATTTGGGGGTTTCGGAAATTCGTATTCATAGATTCCTGTATTACCTATGTTTGTATTGTACGTACAAGAGAATTAAATGATATTCTTTTTGTGTGCTGTGATGAAATTACCTATAACAGTAGAAAATGTACTTGAGTGAGCCATTTTATGAGACGGCCATAGAAAAATAATATAGGTAGGTACAGGGTGTTGCATTATCTTTGATAACATTCAATAAGCTATAACTTGTTTGTTTTTGAATGTATCGAAACTGAACAAATACCATATTGTATAGTTATCTCGTAAGTTGTTTTCAAACAAAAAACTGACATTTTTTCGAGATAATAACCTAACTTATACTTTTTTAAATGAAATGCCCTTGTACCTACTTGTATTATTGGACATTTCTATTCTACCCTATATTCTATGTATATTTTATAAAGCCTAACAACCTAACATATACTTATCTTCGACGGTTTGTGAGGAAATGGCGTCGAAACCTGTCACACAAAAATTTGGAAGTCTTCTTATTGATCGCAAAGTGTGCCATGAACAATAAAAATTAATTAGATTTTACAATATCGCCTTTGAAATACTTTGACAAATCACAGAATTTGCTCATTACACGAGGTGTTATGTGATTACACGTTTTTATGATTGTCATTATTGTCTGTATGTGAACCATTCAATTTTGCAAAATGTTTCGGCGTCATTCCCAAACCGTTGAAGATAGGTATATGAGATGCTTTATAAAATATACTTGGAATTTTGTGTGGAATCGAAATATCCAATATTATACAGGGCATTCCATTTAAAAAAAAAACATAAGTCAGGTCAATATTTCAGAAAATCGTTAGTCTTTTGTATTATTTTTTGTACAGAAAAAAAACTTGCTAGAGAACTATACAATCTGATATTTCTTTCGTTTCGATACCTTCAAAAAAGAAGTTCAGCTGATTAAAATGTTATCAAAGATAATGAAACACTCTGTACCTAATATGAATATTAATACAGGGTCTCCTTTAAAAAAAAAAATCACCACCCGCGTCCAATGGCAGCAAGCACTGGGTGTTAGGGAGGTTGAACTAGCACCATCCAATTTTTAATAATAATAAAACTTCCCCCCAATAGATTTGTGAATTGTTTCGTCGAATTTCAAAAATCTGTCTAGATTCGCACAACGTGGATGGTAACTTTTTAAATAAACACTCTGCCTATAAAAAAATAATATGAATTACTTTTCCATAAAAATTACTTAGTACTTCAACTTTATATTTGACAGTTACCTATTTATATTAAGGACTACAAATCGATGGTTCCAGGTATTTACTTTTTTCCAAATTACCAAAGTACCTACCTATTTAATTTATAGGAATGAAAAAAGAATATTATTAGACAGTTTTCGTTGCTCAGAAAATGCAGCTCCGGTTAACGCTAATTGACATATATTGACAACTTTGACATTTGGATTTCATTCATCGTATATCGATACCGATAAATGCCGGTTGTTAACGGACGATTAATGAACAAGATGACCATCGAGGACATAGAAGGTACAGGGTTATTCATTATATTTTGACACCCAACTACCCACACAACACAAGATCGTTCAGAAATATTTATGAAATATGTCAAACCTTTCATATGAGTTACACTACAAAAGGTAGATGTCTGAAACATTTCCCTTACATATCATCTGCAATATTTTAAAAGCGATATTTCAGTAACATTACTAAAGTTATATTTCAAATAGGTTGATGCGTAATATTTCAGAACTCTTTCTGAAACGTTGGATTTTTTTTATGTACAATGAATATTATTATACAAAATGCAAGCAAATCAATACGTTCTTCAATTTTTTTGAACTTCAAGAGTACACATAACTGACATAACCATTGTATGAGTAAAGGTTACTATACTGAAACAACGACATAACTCAAGAACTCCATGGTGTCGAGTATCGGGCAGATCGAGGTTCCATGCTATTTCCTATTCCTATTTCAATTCCAAATAAAGCATTATGGCTGCCCCATGCCCTTGCATCAAGTCTCAAGACTCTCTAACTCTTAAGTGTCAAAAGAGTCATTCCTTTGATTCCAAGCAGACTTCAACAAATATCACGTGATACATATATAAACAACGTGGATCCGTATCACGTGATTTTATACTTTCTGAAGGGATCAGGTAAATCGATCGAAGCCTCTACTATAAATAACCACAAAAATATTTTGCTTGCTGTTTGACTTTAGTGAGAAAGGACGCCATTGCCCTGTGATTGTGCCTCAAAATCAAATATATACTGTCGAAAGCGATACCATGATGGGCAATAAAGAGGTGAGCCTTTTCTATAGCATGAGTTAAAATCCCCTATTATCTATCATTTGTGTGCTAACAGTTTATCCGCTTTTGAAAGGGAAAATGAGGTTATAAAAGGTTTGGGTCAGTGCGAGGGTCAGTGTCAGTGCACCCTTGGAGCTCAAGAGAACGAGAACAGTAAGTTATTGTTTAAAATGTCAGGACAACCAATTTAGCTATTATATATTTTGATTTCCAGAAAACGATGGAGACATGACATTTTTTAGTATGTATGCAAAACGTTTTTATGAAGGAAATTTCTATTTTTTTATATTATATACATAATTTTATTGTTCAGTAGAGATGTTTTTTTACGTTTTCCATAAGTGATGATTTATTCTGTATTTTATTCAGAATACTGAGTTTTTTCATGACTTGAAATGTTTATCTCTCGGTTTATCTATATTAAAGGTATTGGGTGTTTGGCGAAGGGTTAGCCAAACTTGATGACCGTATAAATAGATCTCGGTATAGATAGATATTTTATTAATGGACCTGTGCCCTAATTGGGATTTTCAATACGCCCAACTTGGTGGGAGTCTGCCCCTCCACCAAACACCCGGTTTATTTTTATTCAATGCTGTTTATATTTATATTATTTATTAATAAATTACTCATAATATGTATTACGGAGTTTCATTATCCGGAAATCTTTCATTGGTCGAAATTTACTTGGAATTTCAATCAATTCAAACTGTTTTCAAAGGATAACAGAACCATAAGAATCCGACCTATAATTGGTATTAGCAATATGGATAAAATATTACCAGAAAATCCTACTGAAACATTACACAGAAATGTCCATGAAACATTACACAGAAATGTCTGTGAAACATTTCAAAATGCGACATTTTCACATATATATATGCGAGTATATATGTTTCAGCAATATTACAAATATGTTTCAAAATATAAAGGAAATATTGTTATCTTACAAAGTAGTATTTCTGAAATATTTCCGAAACTATACTGTGCTGTGTGGGTACAGAGCTCTTTATTATAAATGATAGAAAAAAACTTTAATAAAAAGTTTTAGGTTTTTTCACGTGTAGTATCGTTGGTGAAAAAAACTCTTTGCAACATTGAAAAAATTGATTGAGTAATTTTTTTTCAACCCTATTCAAGTTCAAAGTCTCATGCAAATTACATTGCGTTGAACTGGATTCTACCAGTGGCGGCTCGTGCCGCCTATATTTGGGTAGGCGAAATCCTGTGGCGTAGCGTGACTAAATGTTGTTGGTTCAGAAGGCGCCGCAGGCAAAGCGCCGCTGGCGAAAAATGTCGTGGTTGTATTTCCCCTCCTTTATAATTAATTTTCCCTCATTTCTGGTAGGGGAAGTTCCGTTCTATAGTAAGGGATATTTGGGCTGAGTTTGATTCCACTTGCTCTTCGATTTGATTCTTTGTTTTCAGTTTTTTAAAATAACTGAGAATAGTATTTCCTGCTGGAGTAGCTCTTTTCTCCGATACCTGAGACATTTCACATTCCAATTCTCTATATATTGGAGAACTAAACAACTCTACAACACAACAGAACAGAGGGAAAAAAACAACTTTAACTTTAATCTTAAATAAAGAGTCTGTAGACGAAGATTTTCTATTCGATGATTGACGCGAATAAATTAGCGCAGCACAGTCGAAAGAGCAGCGAAAAGTTGAAGCGCGCTTCATCTAGGTATACCTTGCTTTTGGCGCGCGATATAAATGACATGCGATGATGCCGGCTTGTAGTTAAAGTTCGGGGTTGAAAATACCGACAGATTGTAATTCCGAGGTTGCCAGATTGTAAAGATGGCAAGTATTTGAAAATAGTTAACGATTTATTAGATTATAGTGTAAATTACTACTAGTACTTGTAGCTTGTAGATGTTATTTGTTTATGAAAAATATTTTGTGACAATATATAAGTAAGTCTCTTAGTGCGACGACTGGAGACTGGGCCCGGGGCCCCCCAACCTCACGGGCCCCCGGGCTTCGCCTCGAATTGTTCTATTATAGTTCCACCACTGCACCGCAGGCGAATTTTTCGTGAGATTTCTCCTCATTTATAAATAATTTCCCCTCATATCCAGTAAGTGGAGAATGCGCAGCAGACAAATCATTGTTCGAGACCCTGCCCAAACTTTGACTAATAATTTATATTGCGGTCATTTTATTTTAATTTTGAAATATTACAAAGAATGTATCTTGATTGCAAAAAATAAGGCCTCCTCCTCCCCATACAGCCTTCCTGAACCTCACCATACACTAATATTATCATAGAAAAAAAAAATTATTTTTTATAAATTAGATTTATTCTCCTATCCTTTAGAAGCGAAAATTTCTGGATTATATCAGCTTCAAAACTTTCACTGGCCTGGATTTTAAGAAACAATTCTTTTTCTATAGCTAACAATGCCAGTGAAGACAAACGTTCATTTCTCATGGAGTTACGACTGTATGTTTTGATACGTTTCAGGCACGAGAAATGACGCTCAACAGCGACGCTTGTTACGGGAATCGTGGCAATCAAAACAAACATTTTATAGGCCTCAGAAAATATTTGTCGAAGTTCGTTATTGACCAGGTTTTGTAAAATTGATTCTAAATTTAACTTTTCGAATTGTTCATCCTGATAGATAACAGACAACTCATTTATTAATCTTTGTTCATCAAAAACATCTTTATAAAAATCGACCAAACCAGTAACCAAATCATGGGGAAAGTTATTATTAAAATGTTTAAATTTTGACGAGTCAGCTAACGCAAAAAATATCATTTGTGACAAATCCGCAAATCGCACCTCTATTTGCGTTACGACGTTATCTAAGATTTCATAAAATAGAATACGCAATGAGGCTTTTTTGTTATCTGGAATAGCATCAGATATTCTAGCTCGTTTTTGTGCAGGTGGTGAGCACGCAGATTTATTTATTCTCCCCTCCGCTTTTTCAAAAATCTCGTTAAACTTCTCTTCAGTTCTCAGCAGTTTTATGCGATCCCTGGCAGAAAAAACTTGATTTTTGCAGTAAGTTATATCCAAAGACTTTTTTTGTAAAATGTCAAATAATAAATCGGTAATATCAAATATATTTTTGAAAGCAGCCGTTAAAAATGAAAATTCAATATCTTCTAAAAAATTTAAGTAGCCCCTTGCGCCAAAAATGGACTCTTTTCATGATGACGTATCGTTAATAATTTCAGTAAAAACTGTACGCAAATTTTCCCACTCTGAATCTAAAATATTGATGGTTTTAGAGCGGGAGGACCACCTTGTTTCCACAGAGGAAGGAATTCTCCTAGCCATTACCGAATCTAAAACAAATGTTCGTTTCGCTGATTGATTAAAAAATCCCGGTAATGAAGTAGCGCTGGCAAAATAGATACGACAGCATTTAATGCTTTTTGTTCCGTCTTGCAAAACTAAATTTAATCTATGAGCGCTGCAGTGTGTAAATAAAGCGTTTGGTGCATCAGATTTGATTTTCATCTGTGAGCCATTTAATGAACCAGCCATGACACTCGCACCATCGTAACACTGACCAACTAACTTGGCTTTATAGTCAAACGGACGCAAAACCGCCGATACCAGTTCGTACATTGCAAGAGCAGTTCTATCTTGGCTCACGTCATAAAATCCTAAAAATCTTTCTTGAATTTTCCCCGATTCATTGACAAAACGAACCGAAATTGCACACTGCGATTTTTCAACTATATCGGTTGTATCATCCGCCTGTACCGCAAAAAAAATAGAATCTTTGATTTCCCGGTTAATGTGTTCCATAAGATGCTCGGAAATGCATACAATTAAATCATTCTGAATAGTTTTAGATAATCCCGAAAATATGTTACCAATTTTTTTCAAATGTTCTTGCATCTCCACATCGCGTTTAATCAGAACCTTGAAAAATTCTTTGAAATTTCCAACGTTTGAAGATTCATTTTTCTCGTTATGTCCCCTAAATGCCAATTCTTGCTTTGCAAGTAAACATGTTACGTCTATTAGATACATCATCAAATTTCTATTTTTTCGAACGTCTTCGTTATAAAGTTTTAAAGAAAGAGCGGTTTGAATTTAAAGAGCGTCTTTTATCGTTGAAGAATTTGTCTGTAATCGTTTTAAAGTCAAGTAACTGCTCAGATGTTCTCTCGGATGTTCTTTAGAGCTGTCATGTTTTCTAATACTTGCAGACAAATTTTTCAAATCTGTATATCCTTGCAGTACCCAAACGTTATTTCTTCCTTTCGCGAGCAATAAACAGGGCCAACAAAAAAGGCTCTGTTTATAGAAACTACGACCGCATAACCATCCGTGGCTTTTATACCATTGGGTGTTAAAAGTGCGAGAAAAATGTTGCCCTTGTTTTTTATCCGGTTTCAAAATGTCAAGTGAGGGTGTAGGGCGACCTACAGCGATTATTTGATTTCGATCTTCAACCTTAATCCTAGAAAACGGTTCCTCCAATAAGGAACAAATAACGTCATGAGCTGGCAAAGTCATTTTGAAAATAAAAAGAACTTACGTGAAAATGCCAAAAATAAATAATGAATATCCTGAAAAAACGACAACTACTAAACAAACTAAACTCTACCTCTATGTGTGGACAAATCCTGTCCCAAAAAATGAAAATATCAAAACAGAAATTCTAATTTACTAATTTATAAAACTTATCTGATAATCTGTGATCATATCAATAATTGTAGTGTAGTTATCCAAATCTTGGCAAAATCACAAAACACCGCCACCTGATAAGTATAACAATACAGTCTAATTTAGTTTGGTTTTTCTCGGGCTCAAGGCCTAGGATGGATAATCGCAACCGATATCCCCAATAACGACTATTTATTGCAGTCATCACTGCAATTGCATAAAAAAGAGTATAGATAGAATAATGCTCGGGCTAGCTTTTTTATGCCAAAAGTGTTTTTAAAAAAGTTTGATAATCTGTATTGATGAATCAATTCATATTCGCTAGATGGGTAAAGAGTATACGTTTCAATCGTCTCATCCCTATGCTTCATGCTTCATGTCATTGTGGGATGACCGTTCCGCGCGTCGACACCGAAAACACACGAACACGCGACGAAGGCGGAAATCGTGTTGCCTATATTTTCCTTATATTCGCCGTTGCCCCACTCTCAAGATTACCCCTTCTCATGTGCATAAAATACTACGCGAGAACAGAGAGAAAAGGCAACCGGGACGGCCGCCTATTTTGAATGCACCAGCGGTCAACGGCTAGGACTTGGACCTCTTGTGGGTGTTTAGGAATGAGTTTCGCACCACTGGTAGGTAGAAGTAATGAAGAATAATATAATAAGCATTGTTTTTAAATGGAAATCTTCTTGATTAATTGTGATTCAATTATTCAGTTCACAATAATAATTTATTTTGGTATTTACTATTTACTGCGGTAAGGCGGCGCCTACCTTGCCTACCCCGACCAGCCGGGTTATTGGTTATTTTTGCCTAGTTCAAAATTTTATAGGTAGACTATCTTTTGTTCAATAATTGTGCAATTTTCAGAAAGTATTTAATTTTATTGTATATTTGGACGGTGATGGCCATTTTTATCAAAAATTACACAGAAAAAAGTTTTTTTAGAAAAAGAGCAAAACACAATCGCCAGGACACGTAAACTGATGAATTGCGATATTTATGTATTGTGCTCGTATATACATAGATACATATGAAATATATATTCATAAATAGTGATATTATGTAACTTATCTAATGATTACTCTTTCAAAAACTTACCTCAGGGGAAAATACTCCAATGTTCGTAAAAATTAATTGTCTATAATGTTTATTCAAAGATCCAGAAAAACTTTGCAAAGTTCACAAAAAGCACAATATCCGCATCCGAAAATAATATTCACAAGAATACACACCCAGAATAAACCAAGTAATAGCGGGGGGGTGTACGATTTGCCCACAAAATAAGATTTTGTGTATGTACCTGAAAAAATATATCTTATTATGGAATTTCCCCGTCGGCGTCGAGGTGGTGTCAGACACGTCAGGTTTATTTTCCCTCGAATAATCTACCTCTGACGCTTCCGCCAAATCATTAAATTACATTGCCGACACGTAACCACGAAACGCCCATCATAATATGTAGACTACGATTCAACCATAAAACATTCAACCGAGAACTTCACACCGTCGATGTCTTATGTCTTCGTCTTTCTCAGGCTATATGAGGCCACCACGCAGTCTGAGAGAGAGAGAAACTTCGGTGGTGTATAGTTCTTGGCTGAATCGTACTCTACCCAAGAATAAAATTTCTCAAAACCTAAAAACACAATCAGGTCATGGTATTTTTTGTCATAATACATACTTTAACATTGAAAAGATCTCCATGCACATACATAAATAGCACTGCTTTTCAACGAATTAATTTCCTTCATTGATTCTGCACGAAGGGTCGAATTATTCTGCACGGAAGAAACTAACTCAATGTCACATTAGTCACATCAGACTTCAAAAATTCAAATGCTTGCCAAAGATACGCGTTATGACGTGAAAACTTTCCCGCGCTTTTTGCTTCGTTTGAATTTTCTCAGCGTCGATGTCAATTTTGATTATTTATAGTAAAATAACTAATGCGATTTGAGGGCTGATATTTAGAATACGGTGTTTTTAAACATGAACGCACACTTTAAAATAAGTAAATAAGATAAAGAAAAATGGGCAAGTTCCTTATTTCGGAGTTTGCCTGTCAGTCCGCCACACATTCACTAAACATTCTATTGCCGTACCACAGCGCAAAGAAAGGCCGAGATAACGAATAATTTCGGACTGGCTGAAGCGAGCCGGCAATGCGCACTTTGGCTAGGCCATATAGATAAAAAATACCTATATATGGCTAGGTAAACCTATAGATGTGACTGCACAACGGACATTGCCGACATATTATTTCGGATCAAAAAGTATCGTGTTCGAGGACAATAATAGAAAAATCAAATGTCCCACAAGAAAACAAATGCAAAATCGGGAATCCTCAGAGTTTTCAAATAAAATTGGAAAAAATTGAATCTCCTCGACAAAACAAATTGGAAAGTGGGTCACAGTCACCGAAAGAACTCCTCTACACATGTCAACGCAACGAACACGTTGAAAAAAAAAAACGAACGAAACTTCCAAATAACAGAAAATCATTAAATTGCATGACCACAACAAACCAGATTATAAATCCGAATAAAATTTTGTCGCTTCTTTTAAAATAATGAGCAATCACCCACACCCTTCATGCACAAGCGAGCGCTTGTACAAAATAAAAATAATTAAAACATCATTGAAAAACGAAAACCAAACGTCTAAAAGTATGTAGGTATCATATGACGTCACCGTCTGCGTTGATCTAGTCAAAACAGTATTCTGTATTATCTGAAAGTGGACGGCGAGAATTCACGTATAGATGACTCTAGCTAACCTGTGACAATTGTGTTGCGACGATGCCCAGCTGTAGTATATTTCCTGTAGACTGGGATTGTAATGTTTTATTAACGTAGTAACTGTTGAACTTCATAACTCTTTTGTATATTTTTCAATTTGATTTTGTTTATTAATCGACTGAAATGAAAATCATGCCATGTCCCTAGTTAATTTAATTCATTATCAAAATGACAGAGTATTAATATTGTCAAATCACATTTGTACTTGACGTTTCAGGCAACACTGTTCATTATCAACATCAACTGACTGAAAAATTGATACTCTTACTCTTGAGATGAGTCATTAATTGTTATTTTTCTGAATAATTCCAGTGATTTTAAATTAACAATATTTTAATCTGTTTTGTGCTCGGATAAACGGATAAACGAGAATAATATAATCGGTAGCGCTTTGCGCTTTATTCGATGTTGTGGTCCTCCGGAACTTTGTCGGAGAAATCCAACAGCTGACCTTCTTGAAGTGTTAAACTCTGGACTCTGGATATTTATGTGCTCATTTTATCAAAATGACTGTGTTGATACATCTTGTGGATTACCGGCTTGTTTATTTGTTATATTTGTGATTGGGACTGTTTAGATTTGGATTACAATGAGTGGGGGCTATTTTGGAAATAATGAGTCTCGATTTCTATATACGGTAAGATTCTGATTAAGATACAAGATCAAGTAATTTGGGATTAGGTATTGTTGTGTGATTGTGATTAATTTTGTTGAAATATCGTTAGTATTATAGTATTACACCCCTGACTGCACCATTGAAATATACAAGGAAATACAGCATCCAGAAATAGACACCCGACACCCTCTCTCAATCTGGTTACAAAACTAATTAGTGGTTATTACTTATTACTCGTTATTAGTTTATCAGTATCAATCGAGGTATCAATTCTATAGAGAGATCTATGCTCGGATCTATGCTTTTATGAGAAGCTCAGGCTAAAAGTTTAATGATATTGTCAAGGATATTGTGTACCTAATACTTGACCTAATATTATAAAAAACCGAGTAAAAAACTAAAGTAAGGTACCTACGAGGGTACCTACAACCGAGGGTACAACTCATGACACTAAAGGATCAAGTATCATGGGTACAACTGCATATAAAACAAAGGAATACCTACCTACACTGGTACCTACAATTTTGTCAGGTACTTTTGTTAGGTATTGGAAATACCTACACAAGGTTTAACAACACCTAAAAGACTCTGGAATACGTTTGGCTCGACTTTGGGTCTCTCGAATTTTGCACCTGAATGAATTTATTTGTAAGATAAGGACTGGGATAAGGAGATCACCTGAGAGATCACGTTAACTCGAGCGTTAAATTGAGCGTTGAATTTTATTTTTTTTGTTTACAACACAAATTTGGATTACCCGAGGGATTACCCAAGTGGGGGAATTAGTCAAGGAGTAAAGTAGTCCCGAGTGAAGTATTCATTTTTCAATAAAAAAAATCAAATATTGTTTCATGCACTTGAGAATTCCAGGGGATCAGATAATTATTATAATATAAAGCTTTTCAAAAGCGGGTGCTGACCCCCTGGCACCCGCGAGGGGTCAATTCTTGAGCATTCGCAATTTAAAACGTATAGGTACCTCGATAGGTACCTACGCAATTGTGCGACCAGCATTTGAAATAACCAGGGAAATAACATGGTGATCGCCTCGGTGATCGCATTCTTGCGTATGCGTTTCAAATTTGCTAAGGGTCAAGAATTGACTCACAGAGCAGAGTACGAGGCAGAGTATTTAAGCTCAAGAAATGGAGCTTGCGCTGGCGATCAGAGTTAATTTTTCTCCAGCTACATTCAATTGCATTGGAAGTGCCACGAATGAATCTAATAAAAAATGCGAGGGGTCGTCCACTAGGTCAAAATTTGTACCCGTACCCGTACTGCAAAGAACCCAGTACCTAATTAGAGCGTAATTCCGTGTAATGCATTGTAATTCAACGTAATTCAAAGTAATTCAGGGTAATGCAGTGTAATTCAGCGTAATGCAGTGTAATTCAAAGTAATTCAGCGTAATGCATTGTAATTCAGAGTACTGCAACAGTAATTCAACGTAATGCAGCTTAATAATTCTATGAATTTTCGCATAATTCGATGTGATGAATGGAATAATATGGATGAATTTGAAGGTTATAAGTAGTCTAAAACGAATTAGGCGACACGAGTTTCCTCTAATTATTTAAAATTTGAAGATTCCTTTACTGTGCCACTGTTTAAGATTCTTAATTCACAATCTCTAACGTGTGTTAGTTTTGAATAAAAGTTTCTTCTATTAGGTATACATTACAATCACGTGTCTTTATCTCTATGAGTTTGCGAGTATGGATTGCATTCCATCATTGTATTGATTTGAAATTTTATTGAAAGTACTCATGTCTTACCACCGAACATTCTAGTCTTATCTTCAATAGATTGAGTATACCCACATACAGTGTGACGCATTTGTTTTCGGGTCATCCTGAAAAAAAGTTATCAATTGACCGATGGGGCTCGAGTTTTTTTGTAAATTCTAGAGCTTGACAAAGTAGTGTGGTTTGTCAAAATGTTACTCCTGAGAACTGGCCAAGTAGGCCTTGAATTTTGTATGGGGGAGGTCATTTTTGGTGAGAAGATAAAGTTTGTCAAGCTCTACAATTTCAAAAAAATCGGGCAATCAATAAACTTTTTTTCCGGGATACATGAAAACAAATGGGTCAAACTGTTTATCAGCTACCACAGTATCAACTTATTTGAAATAACTCAAAGTCAGATTCGCAAATATTGTATATTTGTTACTGAAAGGTTTGTATTATACAATTAGTGCTATTAGTTGGGAAAGATGAAGCTGATATTCCAAGAGCTTGCAAACATTTTTGAGTTGGTATTTGAGGCACTATGAAAACTTGTGGAATACTTCTTCTATGATACCCGAGATGATACCTATCTGAATTCAAAAACGTAAACATGGCTGGAGAGTTCGGAGGCAAAACGAAAATAGAGATTTTCAAAAAAAAAGAATTGGCTCTCAAAAAAGATCCTTGAGGCACTTTGAATTTTTTATAGGATCAAAATTTGATAGAGTGTGAAAATGAGTTTGCCAAGTGATTTAGCCGGGCCTTAACCTTTGCCAGGTGTTGCCAAAGCTACACAGGGGTGACTAACGTAGATGGTCTGTTCCAAGTATTTCAAGAACAGCTTTTCCAAATCTTTTGAATTTTGGTATGAGTAGATATGAAAGTATACGGCAACTTTCAAAAATATTTTGATGATTGCAGCGTTGCCAGATATACTAGTTTTTCCAAGTAACTATCTCACTTCAAATCCTACGACACCCTGTATATTATTCGATTTTTGAATTCTGTATAAAATTTACGAGCAAATCTATTTTGAAAGTGGATTTATAAAACATGTGTAGTTTTTTTGAGCATTGAAGGATGAGTTCAGAAAGAATCTAATTGTTTAATCTTGCCAATATGGCATGCAAAAATGACCATATAATGAAAACTTCGAGGAACGAGGAAAACTCATTTCATAATACTAAGTCTATTTTTGTTCATAAAATTGCAGCTTTTGTTATTTTTTATGGTTTAAGATTTTCGAAAAAAATAAAGGCTTGTCTATTTCGTTTCTCTTTTAATTCATGACTTACTATATTTCTGGAGATGGGCAGGTTTGACATTTTTTTATTCAATTTAGGTAGGTATTTTATATTTTCCTCGATATTTTCCATGTAAAAAAAACATTTTTGATTTATCCAGGATGTCCCCGCTTAATTAGTGAAGTAGTTTGAGATGTGACACCGATTGAATAAAAAATTGTGTGTAGTCTCGAGAAAAAAAAAATGCTAAACAGCGGCTTAGCTGGACTGTTTTTTTTTCCAAAAAATTCTTCCAATTTCTATTAAAAAAGGTTCCTCGAAAACTGAATTTCGATACTATGGTTTTTATTTGTTTACTCGAAAACTGTGCGTTGGAGAGAAAAAAACTGAAGAGACCTTTTAACTCGGGCAGGAGCAGCCATATGATGGGCAGAAGCGTTTTTTTTTTTTTTTTTTTCCATAAATTTTTTTGCACAAACGTACAAGATTTCACGATATCTTTCAAATAAATTCATTAGATGTGCGAAATTCGAGGGGTCCTAAAGTGTACCAGAGCCATATTTAATAGTTTTTCCAAGTTTGGCCCTGGATAAGTTAAATCTGCTCCAATGGCTCAAGGAGTTTCAGGAAAAATTCGTATTTTTTTGAACTTCAGCATCGTTTATTTTGGAAACGATGTTCTTTCGGTCATCATAGCTGTCAAATCTCGAATTACTTCTTCATGCTTTCTCAATAATATACTCTAGGAGTTTCTCGAGAAGTTTTAACCAGTTGAGCGGGGACAGCATTGTATAATGTGTCCCTGTATGGACCGTATAAGTCCCTGTATGGACCGTATAGTTCGGAATTGAGGTATCGGAAAATCGGAATAATTTTCAACAATGAGCAAAACTTTTTATAACAAATTATCAGTTTTGATCGTGGATCGGTTACGTATTCAGAACTTATTCGCATGCGTAGTTGATAAAATATCACGATATTTTGCTCGATATTCTGATAATCTGCGCATGCGAATTAGTTCTGGAATGGTTCGAAACCGACCCGCGAACACAGCTATTTTTACCCTTTCAAAGTAAATGAGTAGAGACCGAGGTACAGACACAAACCAATCTATACTAAAGAACTTGTCCTGACTGGATCATCAACGCCGAGCCAAAAACTATTATTGATAGAGCCATGAAATTTTGAAGCTAGGTAAAATCTTATATTGATGAAAAATTATGTAATTTTAGTCACAACAACTTGAAACTTGAAACTTCATTCGTTATTTTGCGAAATTCATCCCGTAAGGGGGTCAAAGTCGGGCTCAAGGGAGATGGGGTGAAAAACAATTAACAAGGGCACATTATCATAGGAAATGCATAGGAAAGATTTGCCCTTGTTGCACCAAAGGTGCGATTTGTTGACCTCGTATTTCAGAACAAGTTCGAGGGCAAGGTAAAATAACGTATTTTTGTCACATCCTTATTGGGATAGACGGGGTGGGGGTGTGGAAAATCATAAATCAATAAAAAATTTGTATTTTTGGTCACATTGACTTCAAACTTCATATTAATAATCTTGCATGAAATCAACGAAACAATAAGTGTTCTGTCGATGGGGTGGGGGAGTGAAAGATCATGAATCAATGGAAAAATGTATTTTTGGTCACATCGACTTGAAACTGATCTGGATAAAGTGATCTTGGATAAAATTAATAAAACACGTGTTTCGTCGTTTCCCAAGTTTATTAGTGTAGCTTTCAACGTTATTCGATAACATTCAAACAATTGCGGGCGAAGCCGTGACGGGTACTGCTAGTTCGCTAGTTCTGACTAAATTTCTTGCTCGATTCCTCGTTATATACTCGTAGGACAAAATGGCTGCTGCATTTCAGCTCAAAGCGCGAATGTACTACGCAATCACGATATACATTGTACGGTATGCGGATGTGCATATGTGACGTCACGATGGAGTTAATAGGTTCTTAGCTCAAAATCCAACAAAATCAACTCTAAAATATCATAAATACTCAAAAATCACAGCAAAATAGCGATAAATATCAAATGTCAAAAACTTACAACTCTAGCATTGGTTAAAATTGCAGAGAAAGAATTTCGCTTTTCTTTTATCTGCTGCGCGAAACGTGTAAATTTGAGACGACAAGACATGTAATGCAAGTAATTCAGAGTAATGCATTGTAATTCGGTGTAATTCAAAGTAATTCACGTAATACAGAGTAATTCAGCGTAATGCAAAGTAATACAGCGTAATGCAGGGTAATTCCGCGTAATTCAGACTAATTTGTACCCGTACTGCAGTTAGTGGACGACGAAATTCATAGTTTCCGAAAAAACAAAAAAAAGTAGACTCATGGGAAAAATTTCTTGAATGATGTAAATCCTACAATGTTACAGGCTTGGTTACAGGTCAAGTTTTTGGACAACATTTTTTTTCCATCAAATTTTGCACAGAGAACAATGCACTACATATTATTATCTATTAAGTAATTATTAAAATCGTGAATGGACTGCTCTGATATACCTACAGGGTGTTACGAATTCGAGTGTATGCATGCATTGGGATCTCGTAGACCGTAAGAGGTACAAGGTTGGTTAAATTGAGTTGTACCTACAATTTCAATCTCAAAAAAATGTCCCTTCGAAACATGGAAAATTCCGAAAACTTCCGACAATAACCGATTTTTTCGAAATCCTTTTCTCGAGCCTTTTTTATTTTGTCCTGAATTTATTTGAGAAGATAATTAAAAACGAATAATATATTTTCATGGTCACTTTTTCTGCTCTTCAAGATACTTAGCATGGTCGACACTGAAATCCGACGCTTCGATTTCTCGCAACCATCCACAACTTTTTTTTCAAATAC
This sequence comes from Orchestes rusci, assembly GCA_958502075.1. Lineage (NCBI taxonomy): Eukaryota > Metazoa > Arthropoda > Insecta > Coleoptera > Curculionidae > Orchestes > Orchestes rusci. The sequence goes on along the minus strand of OY293305.1, from coordinate 20,405,843 downwards.
GAACCCAACTTGTTTAATTCATCTATGAATAACTCTTTGCTTCCTGAAAATAATAATATGTCACAATTGCCTTTTTGAAACAATGCAGAAAGTAAATACGAAAGTTATCACAATCCAAAGTTGTCGATCCTCTCAGAACGCGTCACGCGGATCGTAGACATGGTAACAATAATGATTTGTGTCTTTTTTAGTTTGAATAAAGCTCCAGGTTTGAAAAGTCTAAAAATAATAAAAAAAAGGGATAAAAAAGTAAAAAAAGAAATATAGGTACCTAAAGTGTGATGCATCATTATTTTCAGGGAGCGAGGAGTTATCTTAAATTGGATCAGAAAATTTAGGTTCGTACCTATTTGAAAAAAAAAATTGATAACGGTTGCGAGAATTCGAATCGTCGGATTTCAATTATTTTGACCACGCTATCATGAAGAGTAGAAAAAGTGGACATGAAAATGTGTCATTCGGTAATTGACGGATAACTCGTTTCGAAGCGGCATTTTGTTGAGATTGAAATTGCACAACTATGCCTCAATTCAACCGTTCTTGTATCTCTTCTAGCTCAGAAATATCAGGGGTTCACTGCGGAATAAGAGATAATAAGCTGTAAACTCGTATACACCTTAATTTTAGCATTCTGAAAGTTGTCTTGAAAGTCTCATAAAATCTCGTGTCGGCGTCTTGAGATATCCAAGGTCAAAGGTCACAAAAATCAGTTTTTCGTCAATATCTCGCTTCCTATGGTTCTAACCTCATTTGGATCTATTACAAAAATTGTGGAGCATAAAATTCTGTATACATTTTGCTGTTTTTGAGATAGACCGCGGAGAGCGCGCTGCTCTCAACTCAACCATACATTGCAATGCAAGGTCAGCCGTGAGTCCCGGTAAATAATACGTTAGATAAAGTAGATAAATCACCCAGGCATTTTTGATTTTGGATAGTTTGTATTGATACATTATGTTTAATGATATTTTTTCAATTTAGAGAATATTTTATTTGATCAATAATATGTACCTCTTATCAAGTGTTGTTCCTATCATGATTATATTACATTTGAATATAATATATTCTGGTGATATTCCAAGAAGAAAAAGAAAAGAGTACATACATTTTTAATTGATATCGTTTTTTACCAATAGCCCAACTTTTTCTTCATCATCATCGTCGCCAAAGAGATATTTATTCGTCTTTCAATCTTCAAGGAATTCGGGGTCTAATGTAGATACTTTCTTTATCAAGATCGCTCTGATGCGATGAAACATTGGGGCAAGCTTGTCTATTCCGTTGATCACAAGCTGCAGAACATTGAATCCTCGATTTTCTGCATCCGCAGCGCGAGCAACAACAATTCTTCATTCTTGTAGTTGCAAAATAGCTTGTTTAGCAATTCATCCTGATGCTGAATATTGTGGTTATCGGTTCCAGGAGTTCATTTCGAATTACCCATTAACCTTATTCCTGGGGTTCTTAATCATTCCCTGATAAAGTTTTGATTTGGTAATGGTAATATACCTACACTCCTTTTATGTGGATGAGCTGCTGCATTTGTTGGTGGAAGATAAACCTACTTTGAAGGTTAATTTTTTATCTTTTTGACTAGATGAATTGGGCATACACTGAACGAAAAAAGTACGTGATATCAATAAAAATGTACATCAAATCAATGAACGAGAACATTGTTTTTGCGCCGACTACGGTCGACATTGATACAATGAACGTTCATACGTAGATTTTTCTGTCCGCGAGGTAACGATGACTCTACGTGAGCATGAATTCCATGATCGCAAGTAATTGATTTTACGAGCTAAGAAACATCAAGTTTATTATCGCTGTACGTTGAATCAATGAACAGTGGGCATTCATTTCGTGGATCGGCTTTTGCAGCAAGTTGAATGTTAAGAATAATTTTTGAATATCGGTGTTATATTCTCCATGAAAGTGTATTGAAAGACTAGTATAGTTTCATAAATCTTTCATCCTATCCTCAAAATCATCGTCTTCGTCCATAGATTTGATGAAGGTATCTTGGTTCTGTAAATAGAAATAGGTAAGCTCACATCAAGTTTCTAAAACTTGCTTCGTTTATCCACAGTCTGGATATTTCCTCGTGTATTTCTAGAATTCAAAAAGAAGTAAGATTTCACTACTAGTACTCACCCAACTTTTTTAGAGTAGGGGAAGACAAACTTCGTACCTCTCGGCTTGGCATCGACTACCTCTCCTCATAATATTAATGTCTTTGGTGGTTAATTCAACAATCGACAGCATAAACTTTGGCGTCTCTTTAGCAGATCGATGGTCGGGTTCGCTAAATCGATGTTTACTGTACATTGAAACAACGAAGGATGTTTATTGAAGTTTATGAATACCGTTCATTTATCTATGACCATGTATTCATTGATTTGAAGACGGAAAACATGGATTGATGTTGGTCATACGTAGGTTTAATGAATTTTGAACATTATGTTGATGAAAAGAGTGATCAATATTTGATCCACGTTCATTAATCAGTGTTCGCTTATTCATTGATTTGGTGCTCTAAGTTATAAATCTATGAGGCAGAAGTCATTGTAACAGTGACGAAATATTTGAATTAATGTTCAAAAAGTTGACGACTCCTGTTTATTAATTTTACGTACAAATTTTGGTTCTGTGTACAGTAAACGCCAAAAAACTATCGATCTTCGTCATCAATGCCACCAAGTGCGTTGTTTTGTGATGACTTGCCAACAAAATGCGTATTCAATTTCAATGCAGTACAGTACAACTTCAGTAATCCGGACACATGCCGTTCCGGTCGATGCCGCGAGGTATCTGGACTACTGGGAATTATTTATTTCTTGATTAAAAGTCGCAGAACTGCCTTCAATCAACCAACATGTAAGCTTAAAATGTGGATCAAAATAATTTATTTATTCCTCTGGAGGATGAGAGGGTGCTTTGTCGATTAGCGTTAAAGGTTTTTTGGGCCTGTTAAAATCTGTTAGAAATTTGTTGACGCTAGGATAATACATGTTTTAAACCACTCTATAAAATCCTTTGCTGGATGCTTTTTCTCAACGGGTAGCTCAGCCTATTAGAAACTCTGTAAGTTTTTGATTTGCCGAGAACCAGATGGTAAAGCTTATGTGTGCCTTCTGCCTTTCAACCGGGCATGAAGGTCACACGGTCTTTGGAGATTTTTTTGCCTGGAGCTGATGTTTCTTGACTATGAACACATGTCCTTTCGGACAACGCTTTCCAAAATTCCGCGGATTCGTCAAAATATTATACACCTGTTCCTTTGTTAAGCCCATTTCCTGCATCACAGCAAGAAACTTTTCATGAAATGGAGTGATGACGTTCTTATCACTCGAAAGTTTCTCAGCACAAACCTTCATAGATCGAATAAGGTGTCGTTTCTTGAATAATTTATCAATTCAAACAGAGCTCGCCAAAAAATCATATTTTTGAGGTGATTCGCTTTTGTTAAAAGATCTGAAGAAACAGGTAAGTGGGCCTTCCGTTATGAAGCAGCCCATAGACGTATAACCACTCAATTTCGGGACACTTGTGAAGACCAAGACAGGAAAATTGTTATGATTTTCTTACGAAATATTTTATCGTCCGGTTTAAAGAGGTAACATTTTGAAAATGTCCGGTTTTTAGAGCAATCCGGATTACTAGAGTATCCGTTTTAGCGAGTGTCCGAACTACTGAAGTAGCACTGTATTTGTAGAAGGCAGTTTTCTTCTTAAAATACTTGAGCCAGTTGATCAAAATTCAGAAGTTTCTCTCTCAGTATTTTCAAGATGACCCATGTTTAGCCTGAGAAACAGGCAAGATCAGACCTGTGTATTTGAGGGAATGCCATTTTGAACAAATGTTAATCATTCATAATTGGAAAGGTTTCAGTGATTTAGCAACTTCATACAGCGTTTTATCGCGCGGCAATCACGCATGGCCTTGCATTGCTACGTTTTTTTCGAGCGCAGCGCGCTCTCCGCGATCTATCTTAAAAACGGTTAGCCGTATAAAAAAAGTTTTAAACTATATTTATAGAGAACTTTATGCTTTACAATTTTTGTAGTTGATGCAAATAAGATTGAAACCATAGGAAGCGAGGTATTTACGAAAAACTAATTTGTTGTACAACCTACACGTAAAGTCCACTTTTCAATTCGAGCGCAAAAGTAGGTCGCTTAGCAATGCATGGTTCCTTGGATCCCAACGCCTCTGAATCTAATAACCACGTGACAGCCTAGCATACTAAAAGGAACTAATCACGTGACAATCTCGGTGACAATGAATCTGCACCACAAAAGAATACGGGAATACACCTATTGTAACCATGATTGACAGTTGTCATTAAACTTGTCTGACTTGTCAGCAGTGTAGTGCAGTGTATCGATTATTTATTTTTGATTTTCATAATTATTATTCTTTTTCAAATTTTCACAAACTGGTTGTACAAAAAGCACTGTTTGTACCACGAACGAAAGATGATTTTGACTCGGCTAATATCTGCCCTTGCTTCGCTCGTGCTGCTACTTATACCCTCGTCAAAATCATCCACTTTCGGCCCTTGATACCAAATGTACTATTTGCGACCTTTGACTTTGGATATCTCAAGACGCCGACATGAGAATTCATGAGATTTTTGAGACAACTTTTAGAATGCCAAAATAAGGGTGTATACGAGTTTACAGCTTATTATCTCTCATTCCGCAGTTGACCCTCTTATTTGTATTAAATGACTGGAGTATTACGGTTTACGAGATCACCATGCATACACTTGAATTTGTATAACACCCTGTAGACTATGGACTACTGTACTCAATGAATTCCTACTATAGAGTCATCCATCTCTAACCCATTAAACTATGACTTAACAGAGTTGCAACGATGCAGAAATTATCTGGTTGACATTTATAAATTTTGTTTTAAATGCAATTCGTTAAGCTGCCCCGTCATGTGTATCAAAATCACTTTCAACCTGGACCACGCCGTTTATCTTCCATTGCCAACAGACAATTTACACGAATCAACATTAGTCCTTGAAAGGTCGTTTAATCCATCTAAAGCATTATTTGCTGAAGTAGCGAAAAACGTTTAATCGCTTTTGTGAGTTTTTGCTTTGGGAATAACCTGACCTCGGTGTCACGCGGCATGCGGCACCGCCCTGCCCTACCCACCACTGCTTATCAATACGGCGATCCTCATAAAGTTGTTCGCTTTTCGTGCCATCGCCGAAATTCGGATATGGTTAGCCATGAAGCTACCTCAATTATTAGAACTCAGAATTCAAAACTATCAATAGTATGAAATAGAGTATAAAATGTTCGGGATCATGCAATGCTCTGGATGGAACTAGAGTTTAGAGTTTAGAGAAGGGTGAGGAATATCTGATAGTAACAAAATATCAACTGTTTCCATATCCCAACTAAACTGTCTTTGCAGATAAGTCAAGCTGCGTTACCTTACTGGAGAAACTTCAAGAGAAACTATAATTTTGTAGTTAAAGGCTCTCAATTCTAAATGTTGTTAAATATATAAGTGCACTATTTTGGATTGCTCCGTAAGCGCTCAGATGGCATGAATTTCATAACTGGATCATTCTCTGAACCCATTCATAGTCATAAGCGCACTCATCAGAGATGATGCAAAGATAACCCGTTACTAAATTTGATCAGAGAATTTAATTAAGAATTGTGAAAAATAGGGCCCCTCGAATGACTTTAAAACCTTTTTTAGTCATTTTGATAATGACAATATGCACATAAAACACATTAGGTCATGTCATATTTACATAGAAGGGATATCACGATATAGGGTCTTCAAACTTGAGTCGGCACCTCGGTCGGCATTATTGCTAACTTTGTTATTATTGTATAGCTATAAACATGGTTAAATGGGCAAAACTTGTATTATAGTATTTTATCCGCTCATGAAAACGGAACAGACTACTAACATCGCGTTCAGAAGCTATGTCAATAAGTAAATAACATCCAATTTGTTGAATGGGACATTAAGTATACGATGCTCTCATTCTCAATCGATAGGAAATTTAATTCTAAAAATGTATTCAATGAACCTGGCAATGAACTTTAATTCTAAAAATGTCAAAGCTACATATTTATGGTTTTACTAATTGAAGGTGTAAACATATCTACTTCTACTTTTAACGAGATGGAGAACCTGCCCATAATGATTTTTTGAGAACAGATATTTATCAAGTAATGTTCCTCCTATCCATATGCCTCCTCGATCACCAGAGTTTTTTGGAGATATTTAAAAGGTAAAAAGTCTGATCTATACAAGGCGGTCTCGAAGTCCATCCAAGAAGGCCTGAACTGCAAGCCTCTCCATAACGGTCTCTGGCGTGGTTGGATAAGCCAGTCGTGCAAGGCGAGCAACATCCGCTTCAAACTCCTGCAAGGTCTCGTTGGTCTTCTGAATGCGATTTTTCAACTGAGAGTGGTAGACGTGCTCCAAGTGAGTTTGACCATACCGCAGCTCCAAATGCTTCACCAGAACATCGTAGTCCTCCTGTTCCTGGGTGTTCAGCGTCTGCAGGATCTCCGTTGCCTCCCCACGAAGCGCCAGAGTTAGTGCCAGAGCTTTCTCTGTTGCGATCCATCCATTTGCCCTTGCTGCTGCCTCGAACTGGCGATGGTAATTGTTCCAGGACAGCTTGCCATCAAACTGAGGGGCTTTCATGTGGACTCGCACGGTATCAGACTCCATTTTAGCACCTTTGCTCTCGAATGTCACTTCTGGTTGTTTCTTAATCACTGCTACTTGTCTTCGCACTTCCTCGATTTCTTCTTCCAAAGTCTTCATTGTATCTCCAAGTTTTGCTTCAAATCGTTGCTCAAGGTTCTCAATTTCTTCCGTTACCTGATCCTTCCAGAAGTTGTAGTTGTCCGCCAGCTGTTCCTTGATTTTCTCCTCCATTATTCTAGAAATTCTACAAACTTCTCTTCCATTTTTCTGGAGTTCTCTTCCATGGCTCTAGAGGATTCTTCCAGCTTCTCTTCCATTTTTCTGGAGTTCTCTTCCATTTTTCTGGAGTTTTCTTCCAATAATCTTTTTACTGCGTTGGGATCGGGAACTTCAAATTGGAACGTATCAGGATTCATGCCTTCTTCCATTAATGCCTCACGAAGCCTTGTTTGTAGATCAGTTTTCTTACCGCTACTATCCAGGTCACGCTCTTCCAGCTCCCTCTTCAACTCAGCGACCTTCAATCCGGTTAAAAACACTAGTTTCGCAGCCATTAAAGCGAATATTTATGTCCGTTTCTATAGCACACAATAAATCCCACTTCTGACACCAATGTAACGAGTTTCGCTATAGAAAACACTGTTCAGTTTTAACCAATTTATTTTACAAGTCACTATGTACAGAACTCACTATTCACATACAAAATCACAGCTTATTCATGTTTTACGATTTATATTTCACGACGTAACTGACTGAACTAACTAACTCCACTTGAAATGACGGATCTCATTATATACCCTCGCCAGGATTGAGAGAACAATCCAGATATTTTTAGAAAAGCGAAGAATGTTCGACGCCATCTAGCTTTGCTAGAATGTACCAGAAGCCAATCGATTCCAAACAATTCTACACAATGTGGTGGCTTGCGCATTCATTCATCCAATGATTTTCCGTTGAATATACGGCGAAACATATTGTCGGAAGTCGGAACTCTAAAGAATCTACAATAGACAGTGAAGTACAGGTTCTCATTCTATAGCTCTCAAGCACCATAAAAAATCAAAATCTTGTTTTTCAACTACACACTTTATCTTACTTTACTTTACATAATACCGGCCATAATACATATCTATACCCTAAATTGAAGCACCAGGTAGTCTAATGGTTGAAATATGAGCGCGCATCTTGCCAAGCACCAATAGAAACATCCTAGGTGCCAAATACATTAATAAGAAAGACATTCATCCGCATCAAAACATACATCGTTAAGCAAAGAGTGGGCTATCAACTTGCAAGAAAATCGCCAGAAAAATATTGTGATGGAAATGCATGGTGGCGGATAAATGGTATCGCTTACACTGACTCGATAAGCAACAGTGACGCCACTGCATGTCGTCGTTTCTATTGGTCGTCCGCCATATTCTGGCTAAACATTGCTATATGTGAGAATCATTGAGTTTGAAATGTTATAAAGTTGTGGTTTGTGAAAATTAATTATTTTCTGATCAAAAACATTTTTTACGAAAGTTTCTTGGTTTGATCATCTGTTCATAAGGTATGTACAGGGTTATTCATTATATTTTGACACCCATCTACAGCTCTTATTGCGAGTGATAGAAAAAAACTTTAAATACAAAAGTTTTGGTTATGGGGGTTATGTAGAAAACATGTAGCTTCGTTTTTAATGGAATGTTGATAGTTTATATGATTAAGTTAGTGTTGTGAATATCTGTTGTAGTTTAAAAAAATATATTTTTTAAATTCAAATAGTTTCAAAGTGACTGAACCAAATGCCTACAAACCATATATATTTGAAATCAGATTAAAGAGATCTTTCATTTTAGTCAATAATATACAGGGTGTTCCATTTAAAAAAATATGACTTAATGAATTTTTTCTATGTTATGATTTCGATTTGTTGATTCCGCTATCACCAGAAGATACTACGTGAAAAAAACCAAAACTTTTGTATTTAAAGTTTTTTTCTATCACTCGCAATAAGAGCTGTAGATGGGTGTCAAAATATAATGAATAACCCTGTACCGGGGTACGTACAGGGTGTCTATATATTTAAGAATGGCAAGGTGCCAGATCTCAGAAACAAGGAGTCCCAGAGACTTCCGGGTAATATGGAATAGAGAAAATGCTGGAAATATATCAGAAGCTCCCAAGATAGCCACAAGATGGCGTGACGGTGCTATCAAAACACAAAATTGCTGTTTTCTCGTGATTTTTAAATAGAACCAAATATAAATGGGCACCGCTATGGATTCATTGGAAAATTTACTTCAAATTTGTTTTTATGATTTTTTTCTCCAACATGTCAAATAAGACAGGTATCAGCTGTCAAACCTTACAACGCAAGAATGCTCATAACTTTGAAACAACCCAACCGATTGACGCGATCTTGGTTTCATGTTGAAGAGGAGGTTCTCCTCCTCCACAATTTTGAGCTTTCAAATGATTCCGATCAAAACAGACGATTGTATTCAGTATAATATGAGGACGACAGACATTTTTTGAATTTACTTAAAATTTTCCAATGCAAAGGTGTACTGAAAATTGTTCGTCCGAATTCTCGACAAAATTCCGCACAACTTTCATGTATTACACTTGTTTCTGAATTTCGAAATAAAAAAGCTACCTATACGCTGTAATCTAATGTAAAATAGTGATACTATTCAAGATGCCCTCGTAAAGAACATAGTAACAGATTTTTGCGTTACCTAGTAACCACCCAGTCACTCTTTTATTTCAAACAAACTATATCTTAGATAGTAGGACTTTGAGCATTAAATAATTACAAAAAAAGCATTTAGCTTATTTATTTCGAGAGGTAGAAAAAAGTGCATGTAGTGCATGAAAGATGTGGAAACTTAGTCGACATTCCAGACAAACTATTTTTACTATGCCTTTGTATTTAAAATTTTCGAGTAAATTTGAAAAATGTTCGTCGTCCGCATACATATTATATTGAATAAAATCGTCTCTTCTGATCAGAATCAGAATCATCTGAAATACCAAAATTATGAAAGAGGAGAACCTCCTTTTCAAAATGAGACCAGGGTCGCGTCAATCGGTTGAGTCGTTTTAAAGTTATGAGCATTCTTGCGTTGTAAGGTTTGACAGCTGATACCTGTCTTATTTGACAAGCTAAAAAAAAAGCAGAAGAACAAATTTGAAGGAGATTTCTTAATGAATACATAGCGGTACTCATTTGTATTTGTTTCTATTTAAAAATCACGAAAAAAACAGCAATTTTGTGTTTTGATAGCACCGTTACGCCATCTTGTGGCTATCTTGGGAACTTCTGATTTATATCCAGCATTTTCTTTAATCCATATTACCCAGTAATTTTTTTTCCGCAAGTCTCTGGGATGCCTAGTTTCTGAGATCTGGCACCTTGCCATTCTTAAATAGACACTACTTATGTATCATATTATTTACTTATTCCTATTTTTCAAAAATTGCGAAGTGCCTGAACGCGCCCCAGCGTTCGCCTAAAAATGGCGGATATCAGGCTCAATGGCGGCATTGTTGTTTATCGAGTCACTGTAGTTTCGCTTTTAAGGTATTATATTAAAACGTGAATTTGTGTGGTTGGTATGTGATAAAACTCCCAATTTATATTAACAATTACTTGTTTACAGTGACTACGTCACAACTTTCCACTACATATGATTTATGAACCTTATACTTGTACTATTTATTTATAACCACTGTTTACAATACCTACTAATAAATCCTGTTGAACACTAAAATTCTATCCACACCCATACGAACAATTTGTATCCATCTATAGTTTCCGTGACAATCGAGAGGACAGTAAACATATAACGAGACATTTAAACTCACTTTTAACCAGTCAGGTAAATGATACTTTACAGTATAGTATGAAATAAAATATCAAAAGATAATACGTGCCACATTTTGAAAATGATCAATTTTACGTCTTGATATACAGGGTGTAAATAAATAAGCGCAACAAAATTCAGGAGGTGATTCTTGGGTTAATCTTGAGAAAAAACTTTTTATGAACGTATATGTTCTAAAAATCTCAACTTTTGAGTTACAGATTGAAATAAAACCATTAATTCCAGTTGCGTCCCAGAGGGAAATCTAATTGATATTTATAAGTAAAATTATGCTGCCTTTTTGTCTTTTCAGTTTTTTCTTTATCTATCTTTGTTTTCAAGATAAAAATTTAAACCCGTTTCTTTTGATAAGATCCAATGGAACAGGTCAAGGTACTTGCAAGAAAACTGTTTTTAATTTTTATCTTGAAAATGGAGCTGGATACATGAAAAAGCAAAAAAGCAACATTTTTGGTTGCTTCATCTAAAATAATTATAAAATCATCAAAAAAGCAGTGACGTACCATAGATGTACCTATAAATGTCAATAAGATGACTCTTTGGGACGCCACTGGATTAATTTTTTAATTTTGATTATGCACAAAAGAAAGACCCTTATGTCGACAAATAAGCGTGCCAAATCTTGTCAAAATTAGCTAAAAGGTTTTTGAGTAATTGATAAAAGACCATCTTTTTCTAAAATATTTGACACCCTGTATCTCAAAAGTTAGGACTTTCAGGACATACGTTCATATAAAGTGTTTTTCTTGAAATTATCCCAAGAATTACACTCTGAATTTTTTCGCACTTATTTATTTATATACGTTCCTCATTCATTGACTTTCGTTCGCTAGTACTTTTCGAAAGTCTCTTGCGAGTCGCAAGGTGACGTATTACTTGCCAAAAACATTTTGAAGTATCCCACATTTTTATAATAGATGTCGAATGTAGTTTTGTTGCAGAAAAATAACAAGCCCATTTGGGATTTGAGGTTGAGACAGGTTCTCTGTATCGATACTTGAACGATTATTTGAAGATATGTCAATAAAAGTTGCATGGCATAATTATTTTATTGTATTGACTTTTTTTGCAATTATTATTTTTTTAAATGTTCTGGAATGTAATAAGTGAGTACGTCTCGATCTTTTGATTTGAATCATTGATTTGTATTGAGATATTATAGTCTATTGAATATTATGATTAATGATTTTATGGGTAGCTGAGTGTAGGTTGTTACCACTTGAAATGCACTAATTCTACAAATTACAAGCAAAACGTCTACTTGCTGTACACTTTCCAACGATTTTTCATTCTGCAATATAATTTCTTGCTTTCTACAGAATAACGTATATCATATAGAAATCAATTTACGCGTCATTAATACGATATTAATGATGTGTTGGTTGTTTGGTATCATGGAATTTATCAGTACACCCTCAAACAACTGAATGATTATTGAATTATTTAATTATTATTTTACGTGGGTACATACAGTGTGACCCATTTGTTTTAGAGTCACCCTGAAAAAAAGTTTATTAAATAGCCGATTTGGATCAAGTTTTTTTTTTTGAATTGTCGAGTTTGACAAATCATCTTCACACGAAAAATGACCTCGCTCATTCAAAATCCAATGCCTACCTTGCCATTTCTCAAGTGCAAATTTTTGACAAACCACATTACCGATTTTTCTAGAAAAAATCTTTGCGCGCCACTGGATTCGGCATCCTTCAAAACGGGCCTTTATATATTTTTACCAAAAAGTATCAAGCAGTAACTATTTTGTTGGTGGAAATAGATTATTCATTTGTTCTCAAAAATTCACAGTTGGTCATGGAAAAACAATTAAATTCTGATAATGAATTAATAAACTTTTTTCAGAGGTGTCCCTGAAACAAATGGGTCACACTGTATCTCCTTATGAAAGTATATTGTATGTTTTAGTTCTATTGAGGTACACCATTTATAATGTATTGTATACAAGATTAGAGAGTCATAGTATGAAAGTTTTATTCTAGGACTTTTCTACGCTATATCTATTCAATTTCAAGTTTCTATTATTATTTTGTGGTTAGGTGATTCGTTTTGACTGCATAGTTTATTATAATAATATTTCCAATGATTTTGAGTTCTAGTTTTGAATAGTTTTATACTTTTCAGGCATTTCAATAGAATTCAGTTGAATCTACAAAAAAGCTAACTTAATAGCATTTTGGAAATATGTATTTAGCTTCTTTTAATTTTAATATACTTTTTTTGTTTGACATATTTGGTCCGCGAGTAAAATCCCAACAAAGAAACTAACCTACTCATTTTTTCGTTTCATTCCATATTGGGAATATTTTATTGTTCGAATTGATACATCGCCAAAAAGATATGACGAAAGCCATTTCCACCACTAGACGGGCGAAACAGTGAAATCTTGTGTTGAAAATGGAAAACTACAAATGAAATGAAAATGTTTTCACCATCTCTATTTTTTTTTTAGACTAATGAGATCACAGTGGAATCTATTAACTTAAAAAGGTGTTATTACCACTTATAAGAAGTATTAAAGTACAGTGAATGTGCTTCACGCATTAAGAACCAACTAATTGCAGTGTTATTACAAACGCAACACGTCGTTCACAGAAGTATCGGCACCGAATATTGTACTTTTGTGTTCTGGAATCATAAAACATAGTAGGTATCAAGTTTATCGTTTGCTTTCCCAGAACTACACGTTTTTTTCTTTTTATGGGCAGAGAATCATTATTCGGAGTTCCCAATACACGTAAGTAATATATTTTTAAAGGAAAGTTCACAAGCCAGATTGGTTTTTCTATTTCAATTTTGTTGAAAGAAAATGATTGTCATTTTTCAAGAAAATTGACAAAATCGTTCCTTTGAAAACCCAAATCTGATTTCAGGATTTATCCAAAACTTTGATGACAAATTTTCTCAATCAATGGGATTCATACGCTCGAAAACACTGCCAACAAACATAAGTTTTCATCACGTCAGCTCCGGGCACTCTATCACCGAATATTAACTAATCATTAACCAGTAAACTGTGACTCTATGACACAGCAAAGTTTACTAATATTTATTATTAGTAAACTTTGGACACAGTAGGTATTCATCACGTCGGTAACTAAACCTCGAACTAAACTAACTGAACACAACCCCTGAAAAGAGATGGGAATAGATTTTGTTCGAAGACGGTATCAATTTATTGTGAATTACATGAAAATTTGTGGGAGGTGGTATAACTAATTCCTGTTTAATCATACTGGGAGATGGTCAGAAATGATCTCAGAAAAGTTCAATTTAGTTTATACACTATCGATTTGTTTGATTTAACGGATTATAGGTCTCTCACAAGAGGGCGGAATGATATGTAGATTTTTCGTATTTTTTGACCATTGAGATACCGTTTTTGTTACAGTTTTTTTTCCAAAAATAGATATTGGGTTGCCTAGTCTGATATCTTACCTAACTAATGAATCTAGATTTGTTCTGAAAAGTGATGTAATACAAAATTGGCACATTCCAGAAAAAATGATTGCATCTAGTGTAATTTCTGACCGGATGAATCCTTTTAAATCCAAATTCATTTGTTTGCCGAGACTTAGCCTCCGAACACAATAACTATTATTTTTATTTACTTATCCTCTGTTTCTACCAATGTTTTCTTTTTTATGTACAGGATTATTGATTATAAATGCCCCTCCTCCTCTAACTTTTTAATTTGACGTTTTAGAAAAAAGTGTCCCAAATAAAAGTTTCATGGTTGAAAATGAAATTTTTGAAGAACCTGTTTTCACATATTCAGGGCGTTCCAAAAAGTCCGGGCGAGGTCCAACTTTCTTACTTCAAATTGCTACCCAATTTTTTTATTTCATGTTTGAATCCTCCTTTCAATTCTAAACATTTTCCGAGACATTTTCTATGCAGCATATCCTATTCCTAAGTCTAATATATAAAAAATATTTGATATTTATAAATTGAATAATACTAATTTGTTTTTTTATAAAAAAGTTAAATATCTATGGTTTTGAAGTATTAACGTAAATGTCTGTGTAGGTGTACCAAAATTTTTCCAATTTTAAATTGATACCTGAAACATACTGTAGCAAATTTCGCTATAGAAAACACTGTTCAGCTTTAACTAATTTATTTTACAAGTCAATATGTACAGAACTCACTATTTACAAACAAAATCACAGCTTATTTATGTTTTACGATTTATATTTCACGACGTATTTAGAACTGAACTAACTAAAATGACGGACCTCATTATATCCCCTCGCCAGGATTGAAAGAACATTCCAGAGATTTTTAGAAAAGCGAAGTATATTCGACGCCATCTAGCCTCGCTAGAATGTACCAGAAGCCAATCGATTCGGCGCCTTCACCATTTACTGAACAATGTTGCGTCACATTGCCCCCTTCTCAGGGTATCGGCAACTGTCCCCAAACCGGCAGCCTGATGTCCTATGGAAGTTGCAGTCCACTGTCCTCTGGTTCGTCCTCCGGGAGGGATAGCAGCACACTAGGATGTCAATTCCACTTTCTTTGAAGATCACCTCCAGCATGCCCCTTACTACTCTCCAGTCCAGTTGGTCGTTCGTCATCTTCGGAATTTCCAGATGGGTCAGGTCCTGTGACAGCAATAAGCTTCTCAGCTGATAAAGTGCCCTCCAAACATCACTATAGCTGGTCCGATGTTGTGGAAGCTTCTTTTTCACCAGGTAAAACAGGTATCGTGTCCCTGTCGTGGCTTGAAGCGTCTTCCCAACCTCTGGCCTTTGTCGTCGCAGATGGTCCATTTGCCCGAATTTTGCCTTGAATGCATCAGCAAGTCCAGTCCTCATGCTGAGGTCTTCAGTGACCAAGTGAGCTAATGCGTACTCCGCCGGTGCGTTGAACAAATCCAGCTGCTGTTCTCGAACGACGCCATTCAGGAATTTCTGGCCGTTGGGTGACTTGATTTGCCTCACGTCAGCTTCCTGATGGTCTCCAGCATACGGGGCCAAAAGAAACGGGTTAAAATGAACAATCTTCGGCTTCTCTCGTGGTGGTTCCTTTATCCGGTAGACGACGTCATTGATTCGCTCCAGAATATCATACGGGCTCTTCCAAGAACTTTGCAGTTTTGGGGAGAATCCACGTCGCCTCTGTGGGTTGTGAACCCAAACCAAATCCCCAACCTGGCAAGACATCCGCAACGGTAGCCGCCTCCTGGTTTGGCAAGGCATACGCTTCGGACCACTTGCTGAAGTAATCCATAGCGACCAAGATGTATTTATTTCCTTTGTCCGATTCAGGAAACGGTCCAGCCACGTCGATTGCGATCCTTTCAAAGGTGCTTCCCACGTTGTATTGACGCATAGGAGCTTTTGGCCATTTCTGGGGTCCGTTACTTGCCGCACGTACGGCACATTTTCTGCACCATTCCTTCACATCGGCTTGACAGTTGACCCAGTAGAACCGCTCTCGCAGTTTTCCCAGCGTTTTCGTCACTCCTAGATGCCCACCCGTGACGCCATCGTGAACTTCCCTCGTCACTTCTGTCTGTCGGCTTCGGGGAACTACTATCTGCCTTCGATTCGTGCCATCCAGATTTTTCACCAGTCTCATCAGGATGCCGTCGCTAATAACCAGTGAGTCCCATTGAGCCCAGTAGGATTTCACTCTAGTTGAAAATCTTGCGACTTCTTGCCAAGTTGGTCGTTCGCCTGCTAGCTTCCATTCAATGATGAGCTTTAGATCTAGATCTTTCTTCTGATCCTCGCGAAGCGCCTTAGACTGCCAGGAATCATCCACTACAGTTGTCCTGCGAACGCTTGCTTCCTTTTCCTCGGCTTTGTGAAAGATCTCTGGTCTCCTGGACAAGTCATCAAAGCTCTTGAGGCTTGATCTCGATCGATGATCCTTGTTTTCCGATGCTAACGCAGGTGCCCGTATCTCTTTCCTACAGCGGCTACGCATATGCCCAAGCTCTCCACAATTCCAGCATCGCAGCTCCTCTCGCTTGATGGATACCTCCATTTCCTTGAGGACTCTCCTCACATTTGCGTCGAAGCTGTCCTCCTCCGGATCATACTGTTCCTCCATCCTTCGCACAGGAAGCTTGCAGCACTGCTTTGCCGCTTCAAATTTCAAGGCTTTGGCCAGAGCGTCGACTAGTCTGTCGGGTCGATGAAGTATCAGCGACTGCCTTATCTCCTGATCCCGAAGACCATCCAAAAAGGCCTGCACTGCCAGCCTCTCCATCACATTTTCTGGCGTGGTTGGATAAGCCAGTCTTGAGAGATATGCTCAAACTCCTGCATGGTTTCGTTGGACTTTTGGATGCGGTTCTTCAACTGGGAATGGTAGACATGCGCCAAATAAGTTTGACCATACCGCAGCTCCAAATGCTTCACCAGGACATCGTAGTCCTCCTGTTCCTGGGAGTTCAGCGTCTGCAGGATTTCTGTCGCCTCCCCACGAAGTGCCAGTGTCAGTGCCAGAGCTTTCTCGGTTGCGGTCCATCCATTTGCCCTTGCAGCTGCCTCGAACTGACGATGGTAATTGGTCCAGGACAGCTTGCCATCAAACTGAGGGGCTTTCATGTGGACTCGCACGGTATCAGACTCCATTTTAGCACCTTCGCTCTCGAATGTCACTTCTGGTTGTTTCTTGATCACTGCTACTTGTATTCGCACTTCCTCGATTTCTTCTTCCAAAGTCTTCATTGTATCTCCAAGTTTTGCTTCGAATCGTTGCTCAAGGTTCTCAATTTTTTCCGTTACCTGATCCTTCCAGAAGTTGTAGTTGTCCGCCAGCTGTTCCTTGATTTTCTCCTCCATTATTCTAGAAGATTATACAAACTTCTCTTCCAACTTCCTGGAATTCTCTTTCATTTTTCTGGAGTTCTCTTCCATGGCTCTAGAGGATTCTTCCAGCTTCTCTTCCAAATTTTTTGACAACTTCTCAACTACTGCGTTGGGATCGGGAATTTCAAATTGGAACGTATCAGGATCCATGCCTTCTTCCATTAAAGCCTCACGAAGCCTTGTTTGTAGATCAGTTTTCTTACCGCTACTATTCAGGTCACGCTCCTCCAATTCCCTCTTCAACTCGGCGACCTTCAATCCGGATAAAAACACTAGTTTCGCAGCCATTACAGCGAATATCTATGTCCGTTTCTATAGCACACAATAAATCCTACTTTTGACACCAATGTAGCAAATTTCGCTATAGAAAACACTGTTCAGCTTTAACTATTTTACAAGTCACTATGTACAGAACTCACTATTTACAAACAAAATCACAGCTTATTTATGTTTTACGATTTATATTTCACGACGTATTCAGAACTGAACTAACTAAAATGACGGACCTCATTATATCCGCTCGCCAGGATTGAAAGAATATTCCAGAGATTTTTAGAAATGCGAAGAATATTCGACGCCATCTAGCCTCGCTAGAATGTACCAGAAGCCAATCGATTCGGCGCCTTCACCATTTACTGAACAATGTTTCGTCACAATACACAATAAATAAAATAACATCTTATTTAAAAAAAATATATTGAATCTAATGCAAAATTATTATAATTTGATAGTTTGACACTTTAAAAGTATTTAATGACGTGACATTTACGTCAATACTTCGAAATCATAGAGATATTTCACATTTTTATGTCAATAAATAAGTAGATATGCTCTGTAGTTTTGTGGCGCATCCATGATTTACCAGATTTTTTTGGTTATTTCGCCACACCCTATCAAAAAAACAATCAAACTAGTGTTAATATACCGGATCTTGTATATTACCTGGGAAAAAGTCTATTAGTGAACAATAAATATCTATCAAACGTTTCGGAAGCGAATCTGCTTCCGTCGTCAGTGGAACCTAAAAAAGAAACAATTGTCCAAATTCAAAAAATATTGTTCGTCTTTTTGTGATTTCGCAGTAAAATTGGCTTTTTTGTGTTTTTGGCACAAAATGTCACTTCGAGTGTCACTTTTACTGACATTGAAGTGTTTGGTGTTGATTGTTTAACTTTATATATGTTCAGTATTTATAATTCACATTTTTGGGCTATGTTCAATTTCTTAATAAAGGTAACCATCTATCACTTAGATTTACAAAGCAAGTTGCTACACATTCGTTAGAATTTAACATAATATATGCACTTTCTTTTCTTTTGCTAAGATTTTTGAATAATCCCAATTTATTTTATGATTATTATCAATTGAATTTCATAGATCGGGAATTTGTCTGCATGATAATAATCATAAAATAAATTGGAATAATTCAAAAATCTTAGCAAAAGAGCCATGTTCTAAAAAACGTAAACTTAAAGAAAGTGCATATATTATGTTAAATTTTAACGAATGTGTTGCAACTTGCTCTGTTAATCTAAGTAATACATGGTTACCTTTATTAAGAGATTGAACATAGCCCAAAAAAGTTAAATATAAATACTGAACATATTATATAAAGTTAAACAATCAACACCAAACACTTCAATGTCAGTAAAAGTGACATTTTGTGCCAAAAACACAAAAAAGCCAATTTTACTGCGAAATCACAAAAAGACGAACAATATTTTTTGAATTTGGATTGTTTATTTTTTAGGTTCCACTGATGACGACGGAAGCAGATTCGCTTCCGAAACGATTGATATTGATAGGTTTTATTGTTCACTAATAGACTTTTTTTTTCAGGTAATATAGAAGATCCGGTATATTAACACTAGTGTGATTGTTTTTGATAGGGTGTGGCGAAATACCCAAAAAAATCTGGTGAATAAATTAGTTTTATTCATTTAATTAATATCAAATATCTTTTTTAGCATTAAACTTAGGTATAGGATATGCTACATAGAAAATGTTGAGAATTTAAAGGAGAATCCAAAAATCAAATAAAAAAATAGGGTAGGTATCAATTTGAAATAAGAAAGTTGGACCTCGCCCACACTTTTTGGAACACCCTGTATATGTGAAAATAGGTTCTTTAAAAATTTCATCTTCAACTATGAAACTTTTATTTGGAACACTTTTTTCTAAAACGTCAAATCAAAAAGTTACAGGGGGGCATTTATAATCAATAGCCCTGTATTTGAATATTCGACTTCTATGTTTGTTTGTTGTATTAGAAACTATATTGATTATGAAAAAGATAATTGATTCCAGCCAAAACATACCTAGACGTCTAATAAAAAAAATCTTTTAAAAACTCGAGATAATTATCTCAAAAGGGACTATCTAAATGGGCACAGACCTCGTAAATTTTCTTTTTCATTGTAAGAAGGTAACGGCTTTTCTGGGTTTGGAGGAATCCAATTTGCCCTTTATCGTAAGTACTTTTGAACCCTATCCCCTATCCAACCAACAGCCATGCAGGATCAAATTTGCATCTTCCGTTCATTGCTTTTGTTTTAAAATAGTGCAAACCAGTTCAATGATACGTCATGATAATTGTTATTGAATGAACATTGAAATTGACTGGCTTAAATTCACATAATGACTAAATATTATTTCGATGGCATTGTTTTCTTATATTTAAAGACTTTCATTAAATCACTGGATTCTACATTCAGGATGTCCGACATACATAAGAAACGACCCAAAGCATGAGTATGCACGGCAACCCAAAATATTTCCCCCCCTCAAGAAGTTATACGCCTTATTGTAAGTCAGGTTCCAAAATTCGATAAAAATCTCGGTATGGTAATTATGTTTTTTTTTTAACCATACAATTGTTTTTATAAAGAATGATTTTTTCTCGATAAATGAAATGTTTAATCCATTGGTCCTTGTGTATACCTACCCCATCGCCGGACAAAGAAAATTCTATGTATTGCGGATTAATAAGAGTTTTGAAAAGCTAATATAAAGACTGATAGAAGTAAGAGTAAGAAAGGGGTATTCCATCAGAAAAAACATGTCTGCACTATATTTCTCAATCTGTCAATCTAGAAATCAATAATTATAAGGACAAATCATGTACTAAACTTACATTTAGATATCAAATTTAATTATTATTATATAAAAAATGTCAAAAACGCTATCGCCTTTTCTACTTACAGTGAAAGTGAAAGAATAATATCTAATTACGGAAGCTGTTTTTGGATAGACAATAGGCCAATTTTCTGCATTAGAAATGTATGCGCTGCCCAGCCTTCAGTATAATTATTATTCCTGCCTTGTATTTGCAACAGGATACTTATTGTTCATGCAATGGCTGAATTGACTAAGCTAGAAAGAGAGTTTGTAGGAATATTTGTTTATGTAATATGCGGAAATAATGGAATGGGGCATAGGTTAAGATTTAGAATACACATAAATGTACAGATGATTTAAGAAAAATGTATTAGTACGACTTAAATGGACAATTTGCATGAATTTTCAAATGACTTGAAGTTTTATACAGGGCCCATTACTGCGAGGAAGATCATTTTCTCCCTTGTCAATAGAGATAGATTATAGATTTATAGAATTTCAAGACGAAAACTATATAGGGTTTCAACAGGCCCTCAATTTGTATTGTGTACACGGAATGTTCTAGGAAACCGTGACTTAAAAAAATACACTTTTTTAGTAGCAACTCCAACTTTTAATCAGAGAATTGGATTCAGCGTAAATATTTCTCAATACCTTGAAAACGCCGCAAAACAACTACCTTACGCAGAGTTGCACTCTGAATCCATTTCTCTGATTAAAAGTTGGCGATGCTATTTAAAAAAAATGTATTTTTTGACACCACGCACATAGGCCATTCTTGCGAATTTAGGTGGTAATGGATCCGTAAGACTGTTTAGCTTAACCTTAAGTAGTATTTGACAATCATGACGCTTTCGCTGATTCCCAAGATCTACAAAATTTTTGTATGGACGTCCCTCATTTGTGCTTGGAAAATCCAGATCAAAAATATGACCCGTTATCGAAGAAATTGATAGTAGTATTGAGCCAATCTCAGTGCTCATTGTCTTCACGAAGTATATCGCTTTCTTCCTGGTCATTCAGAGGAAATTCAATTAAAACAAATATTAGACAGCGTCAATTTTCTCATCTAAAGTCCGTTTCAAAGGAGTTGATAGCACAGAGATAAACGGAAAACGGAGGTCGAGTGTCTCACAAAATGTTATCTCTTATTTATGTTTTACAATGTATCTAGACTAAGAAGAAAGAAATTGTGACCCAGGCCACCCGGGCAACTATTACAACTATTTTATGGTCCGAACCCCCGATCTGTGCTATCAACTCCTTTGAAACGGACTATATGAAGTACCTTCGCAGTTCGCACTTTATTTTGTTGAACAATTCGTGTTTATCAATTTAAATATTGGGTTGTAGATAGGTACTAAAAATAAAATTTTCTCGGTTAGTGCAGAGTTGGGCAGCAAGATTTAGTATGAGCTAAGAGATGACATGAGATATCCATGAACCTCTGGGCTTTTTGAATTTTAAATTAAAAAAAAATTGTATGAATTTTTGAAACATACATTAAAATACTTTTATTATTGCGCCAATATGAACATAGAGCTGATATTATTGTTTTTATTAAAAGTAGGTATAGAATTCGGGGTTCTGGGTACAGTTACAACCTTTGTCAAAATTTTCTCAGAAAATATATTTTCAAACACCTGATCCCCAAGATACTTTCGCGACAAACTTTGGAACGGAACTAAACAAATATACAGTTTGTCCAAGATTAGGATGCACAGCATGGGCAAAGTTTACTAATAGTAAACTTTGGCATGGGGATCTCGGAAACTATGAGAGATACAGTGTCGGTTAAATTAGACAAAAATTGAGCATTTTGATAACCAACAAGATCCCGTTTTACAAATTTGAAAATTCCAAGCCGTTCCGGAAATATCCGATGAAACAAAAATATTGCGATTTCGTTTTTATTTTTTTTAAGCTATTTTGAAAGATATAAAAAAACCGAGTAAAAAACCGAAAACACTTTTTCATTGGCACATTTTACGCTCTACAAATTGACGTTAACAAATTTTCAGTACAACGTTTCGATTCCATGGAACCATCCATCAACTTTGGTGGTTAAAGAGTCGCCGGCGCCGTAGGCTGCTGTCATAGGCAAAATGAGATTGTGTCCAAATCACAGCTAAGGAAGTATGTGTCAATTTATTCCAACGTTACGCTTTATTAATGCGACAAAAGTACAGCAACTCTTTGGTTACGCATAAAAAACAAAGTTTTACAACAAAGGTAAATAAGAAAAACAATTTCTTCAGGTTACTTGATATTTATATTTCATATTTTCGTAGAAATAAATATGCTAAAAGGATAACCCATCTCAACGGAGTTGAAAAAAATGGTCGTCAAGCCTCAAATTGCTATTTCCACGCAGTTTGAGTTGCCCAAATACAGCGTGTCAAAATTCATTTCACGTTATAATAAAAGGGGACATGTAAAGAATCAATGCCAAAATCAGGTAGAGCCAGGAAAACTACATTTGTGATGGATACACGATACACGAATCAAATAAACAATTTGTTAAAATAATCCGTGGCTATCACAGCCAAGAATAATTTCGGAAATTCCCGAACTGGATGTAAGTGCGAGAACTGCTAGCGTCGATTAGTTTATGCGAAACTCTACAGGGAACCGTTCATTTCCGAAAGAAATCGCCTAGCCAGGCTTGAATTTGCACGATGTTTTTTGAACTGGAGAGTGAAGGACTCAAAAAATGCATTTTTCAGTGAAGAAACACGTTACAAAATTTTTTATTCTGACGGAATGAAGCGGGTAAGACATCCGTTTAATAAAAGATTTGACCCTAAGTACGTTACCCCAACAATTAAGCACGGAAAAGGCAGTGTATTTTTATGGGGTTGTCTGGGGGGTGGTTTTTCGTGGAATAAAGAAGGTACATTATACTAAGAGGAAATTATGGATCGCTTGGTGTGCAGGGATATAGTCGAAAACGTTATGTTGCCCTATGGTGAATGGGAAATGCCTTCGCGATCTGTGTCTCAACATGACAGCGAGTACAACGACCCAAAGCATTCATAGCGCCTGGTTGAAGAATTGTTTCAGGAAATAATGATCGGGTTCTCGGTTCTCCAGCCTGCACAATCCCTGGACCCTATTTATAACTTATGAAAAGAATGGAACGTCGTATTGGCATTACAACAAGATGCACAATTAAACAGTCATTGATTGATATAATTAACGAAGTGTGAGCGAATTTGCCGGACACTACTATCCAAAAGTTGATTCCATCTATGCCGCGTCGTTGACAAAAAGTTATAGGTAACAATGATATATGGTTATCCTATTGATTATTAAAAGACATTACTTTTATGTTGTTATGACCTATTAGCCCCATTTCATTTGTAAAAGTTGAATAAAAATTAGTTCTTTGAAAAGCACTTCACGTTTTTCGTTGCAAAAACGTGTATTCTTGAAATCAATGATCATCTACTAAAAAAAATGATAATTAATAACAACCATATTTTGCTTATAAGGGCATCTTACTATGGGGCTTAAAAATAGATGGTTAATGATTTTCAATTTTCAGATTAATTATTTTACTTATTTTATTTTCAATATCCAAATATTTGATTTTATCATAAGACTTGCTTTACTTTTGTCCGATAGTGTATATCTGATATATAGATGTGAAGGTCTGTGTGTTTTTATGCCTAAGGCTTTTGAACCGTAGCACAGAATTATCTGAACATTTGCACAGTTAGACCCAGTTTTTTTCTAATTTTTTCAATTTATGTCTTTTTTTATTTTTTATTTTTTTTTCTCCCGCTGATCGTATACCCCATAGAACCTACATATTAACAACACATGCATACTTTTTGATTTTTTTTGAATTTGTTATTTTTTAATTTTTTTATTTCTTCATTTTTTTTTTCCTAAACCATCTTTGAGTAGAGTAGATATATAAGAAGATGTACACCTGGGACCAGGGTTGCTTGGCGTCTCATATTTCAAGGGACAGTCCCGTATATTAAAGAAATGTCCCTTGTCCCGAATCCCGACGCATAACCGAATTGTTTATAACAAATACAAAATAACATATAACATAGACAAAGGTTGTTAACTATATTGCGACAAAAAAACCATTGGTGATAGAGTTTTCATTCACCGTTTCTTCCCGCGCTTGATTGGTCAGCAATTTACGAGACATTCTGTGCTTTCTACAAACCTTGTTCAAATGTCAAAACGTCAAAGAATCTCCCACGAACTATTGAAGTCTGAGAAAATATGAATCTCTGGCAATTCGCTAGCGATACGAGCTCAGCACATTAGTGGCGAATAGAACGGAACTTCCCCTACTGAAAATGAAGGGGAATAAATTAAAGAGGAGAGAAAACTCCAACAAACAAATTTCGCCTGCGGCGGTATATTCTTTTCAATGTTTGACAAAATATTGGGAAAATATATTTGTACTAGTTTTGTTCTATTGTTCACGTAATGTATACTATTATCATGTTTTGTATTGTTTTTACTTAAGCATTTTGCATTTGTATTTGCTTTGTCCATGAAATTTATCTAAATTTTTCTGTGGCAATATTTGATTTGTCCCGTATTCAAAAAAAAACTGGCAACCCTGCCCCTAAAAACTTAAGCTAGCACGGAGTTTAACATACAGCGATATCCACATGGTTCGAGGTAAAAAGTTTTTCACCACGAAAAAGAGTTCTTGGAGTTATCTGTTCTCTTCGTGGTAAGGTGCATAAAACATTAATTACCGAACGACTTTTTTATTTATTACTGCCCGAGTTACTGCCTAAAATCAAAAAAATGATCTACAGTGTGTCCACTCTGGAGTGTCCCACCCCTGTAAAATTTTTGTTTATTAACCGATTTTCAAAATTTTTTTTTGTTTGATAGGTCTCGACAAACATTTTTCGGGCATGTGACAAATTGATTCCAGGGGCGTACTTATGGGTAATTGTGAGGGTTCAAAGGGTGTCAAATTTCAGAAAATGATATTGGGCCATTTTTTAGAAAAAAAATGACAACGGAATCTCAATCAGCATAAGAAAAACCCTTCTGTACAAATTTTCATCTCCCTAATCTACGAGGTACCCGAATAAAATGGTCCTAAGTTTAATAAAAATCGTTAATTGAATCCCATTGTCGCCCACCCTGTATCAGGTATCGATGATTTTTTGTTTAGAACACACATTCTGGGATTTTATTACATCTTTATTGTGAATTAGAACGTACAGGAAGACTCAATGAGGAGTATAAGTAGGTATTAAATTAACAAATTAACAAAAAAAAATAACCAAAACATTAACATTTTCTTTTTTTTGAAAATGTGAACAGGGAGGTTTTTGGTCATTCTGATTGAGATTTCGTTGTCAGTTTTCTTCTAAAAAATCCCCTAATACGATTTTCTGAAATTTGACCCACTTTGTACGTCCCTGGAACTGATTTGTTATAATGTTCAGAAAGTGTTTGACGAGACCTAACAAACAAAAAAAAAATGAAAATCGGTTAATAAACAAAGATCTTACAGGGGTGGGACACTTCAGAGTGGACACCCTGTATGTGCCACGGTTTCCTAGAACCGAGCCTGGAACACTCTGTATACACAATAATATTTTCCCCCCTCTCTGTATTGTAAGCAACCTATTTTGACACTGCTTTGACAGACGTAAGTGAAAGCTACTCAACAAGTTACTGGTTGCTCTTAACGACAGGATGTGTGTCAACTTACATCCCTAGGGAATTTGGATTGTCAACGACACTCTACATCCCTAGGTAAATTGATGATCTGATGATCTGATCTGATGGAGAATTCAAATAGATATCAGTCCAATACCGATCTTCCGTTTTCATGGATGGGACTCAAATCGTTTTGAAACCAGAGAATTTATCTGAAATTTTTGTTAACTTGTCACTGTCAGTTTTATTTGTTTACGTTCTATTCACAGTCAGTAGAGAATTTCATGTCTTGGGAAAAAAACTCAAGCTCCTCAAACGGTTATGAAATATTGAAAAACATTTTTGTGTTCAAATTTGAATTCAAAACTATTTCTCTGAGGTTATGGTGAGAAAGCTGTCGTGTAAAAGTATCGCTTTGCGCATATTCCAATACGAACCCGTTTTCATGCTATTTTGGATATTCCAATCACGATTCGTTCCCAGGAAAAGCCTAATCGACCTTGGGATTCAAAACAATTTGAATATCTGTTTTCATGGAGTTTTCAATACCAAAACAGTATTTAATCTGGAATGAATTCTACATGAAAACGTATGTCACATTTTTTTCTGAACCTTCGAATGTATTTCGAAAAGCAGGACACACAATCATTATGTTCATATAAGATCTTTTCTATTTTAATTTGGTTCAGGAATGCGTCTTTGGAATTATATACAGCCTATCAGTAGATATGTCGAATCCCATAGGGACAAAGTTTCAACATTAGGGCTAAGCTCCACATTTGCCCAAAGTATTAGTCCCGTTTTCCAAGTAGGAGGGGAAATACGTTTTCTCAAAGCGTGATTCCAAATTACCTCTTGGAGTGGGGCTATTTGGGATTGATAGCAAAATGCGTTAAAACTCGAATAATATCGATTTTCAAGGCTTTTTGAAGGACCTAAAATGAAATAAAAAAAAAAGAAAACATTCATTTTATCGGTTGTGACAAAAGTTTGCAAATAAAAACCAAAATTAAAAAAAAATATTTGGCAAAATAACAGAAAACTAAATTTGTTTTTAGTCTTTAAAAGTTGAAAGACAATTGGATCAATCTCCCAATAGCAGAATTATGACTTGAAATTTCGTACTTTTTGGCAACCAGTCATTTCGATACGATAGTTTCGAAGAGTCAGTTTACTTTTTGGTTTTTGCATTGCATTGTTTCTACAGCCTGGAGGCTGGAGGCAAAAAAATCATTGTTACCGGCTAGGTTACCGGTCATATGTTTCATGTTTTTCGCTGTCCCAATTCACCCCCATTTATGTTCCAAATTACCCCACTCAAGGGTAATTTGGCTTGTTAAAAATATAACATGTAACATACAGTGTTTCCCAGATTCGCTTCTCTATACCTACAGGGATCTTGGCTCCTATTATACTTACAGCAAGGATTAAATGAAGAAAGTTTTGGAGAAAACTTAGTGCATTCGATGTCCGGCTTCAGATTTATTATCGGTCAATTGGTTTTCGAAATATCGGTGAAAAAACGAAAATGGCGGATTTCATTTTTTGCCAGTAATTCCGAAACGACTAATTTGACAGTTGTCAAAATGACACATTATGTGGACACTTTTTTAAGACAAATAAAATGGCGTGTATGACATGCCTCAATCACAGAATAATAAACAATTTATTCTGTGCCTCAATCGTCTTTTGTTTTCCCGCGACCCGCCCCACTTTCATTTTTCTTATGGCCGCCATATTGGTTTTTTCGATTGTTGGAAAGAGCGTAAGATTTCCAGTCTAGTGATGTCTCAGTGCATATAAGATTCAAGTATCATCGAAATATCACATTTCGTAGTTATCTCATGGCCTTTTTTTCTAAGAAGGTCTTGATTTATTGGTTTGAAAATTGGTTTATGAGCAAAATCTGTTTTTTTTTTTCAGCTTAGGATGCTCTAATCTGTCGTTCAATGATTCAGTATGACAGTTGTGTTTTGATAACGCG
This sequence comes from Orchestes rusci, assembly GCA_958502075.1. NCBI lineage: Eukaryota > Metazoa > Arthropoda > Insecta > Coleoptera > Curculionidae > Orchestes > Orchestes rusci. The sequence continues at coordinate 20,377,668 of OY293305.1, read as the reverse complement.
AGTACCTACGCTTTCCTCATTAAAATAATGAATCTGATACACAAATTGTCGAAACTTTAAAAAAAATGCCCGGTCCTATTCTCTATTTCTCTATCCAAATGAAGAAAAGTTACTCATGTTAGCGCTGTACTTGCGGTCACATAGAAATGCCGGCATTATCTCAGCAAGGTCAAGGTATTTGGAGATGTATCCCGAACGACGGCAACTTCATAAAACACAACTTAGAAAAACCGTGATTGATTTGGTCAACTATAAACAGAAATACACTTGTAAGGGTTGTTCGAAAAACAGTCGCCAATTGTCAATAATGTCTCGATGCATGTCCATGTTTTATGGAAAATTCAATGCGTTCAACACATTTGCTGCACACTAAATGCGTTGACCTTGAGTTGATACAGTATATACTTATTCATATTTTGCGACATGAAAGTTGAGGCGGGTTGCGGGAAAACAAAAAACGATTTGGACATGTCATAAACGCCATTTTATTCGTCCTAAATAAGTGTCCAGATGATGGGTCCTATGATTGAACGTTTACGCTATCTTAACATGTCCATATCACCTTGGTAACGCTGTTATCAAATGGAACTTGCATTAGTAAACAATCTTAACAGATACGTTAACTTAACGTAAACGTTCAATCATAGCCCCCAATGGGTCCTATAGTCCTATATGATTGAACGTTCACGTTAACTTAACGTATATCTGTTAAGATTGTTTACTAATGCAAATGTTCCATTTGATATAACAGCGTTACCATGGTGATATGGACATGTTAAGATAACGTAAACGTTCAATCATAGGATCCAATGTCACATTTTTATAGCTGTCCCGAGAGCTGTCCAATTAGCTGTTTCGGATTTCCTGCCAAAAAACAAAATCCGACCTTTTCGGTTTTCCGCCGATATTTCCAAAACCGATTGACCAATCGCAAATCTGAAACCATGCAGATATCGAATGCACGAAGTTTCCTCGAAGACTTTCTCCCTTCAATCTTTGATGTAGGTATAATAGGAGCCAAGATCCCTGTATAGAGAAGCGAATCTGGGACACACTGTATAGGTATCCACGATATTTTTGTTGTCTCATCTATAATTATTATCTGACAATCATCAAACTTATCATATCAGTCAGTCTTATTCCGAGAACGGAAAGTTGGACAGTATAGTTTTTTAATTCAATTTTCACACTTTTTCACGTTTTTGCAATCCACTCCACGCTTTCAAAATATAATACTGCATGCAGTTCGAAACGCATCATAACCATAACTCTCGCTCTAAACATGCTACAACGTGGTGCCGATTGCCGAACGCACAATTTGGCTAGAGGATCATCTGTTGCGTACGCTCTGTTCTTTTTCGTCTTGTCCCAAATAACGCCAAGCGCCAAGGTGCACAAAAATAACCCACACCCCCCCGACTCCAATCAATAATTTCAAAATCAACACCCACGATTCACTGTTCTATACCCCCTGAATTGATTATCTTTTACAAATTCGCGCTTGATGAAGATTTTGAAAATAAATAAATTTTATTGTAAAACACCAAATAATCGGAACCTTTCATTCCATTACGCATTATGCGTGAGTTTTTGTGCGGCATCCAAGTTATATCATTTTAAATTACCAATTCACGGTTTACGCTCTCGTTCTTGTGGTCATGGAAATGGGACAAGAATAATATGTCTTACGATTAATTGCAACACTTTCTCCTTGTGATAAATTATCATTTCTGATTTTGTCGACATGTACAAACATCAGATTAATATAAACTTTTTCCATCTAGTTAAAACTATCATTTGTCTCAAATGTCAAATTATTCCGACTCAAATCTTGATTATTTTCAAATCAGTCAAATCAAATCATTAATTTAATACTTTTTTTCAGGTAAGGGACTTCTACTTCATAATCGAAATTACCTGGTAAGTTTGTGAAAAATCAATTTGATTTTTGTTTTGCTTAATATTCAAGTTAATATTATTGACATTTTCACTTTAGCAAATCAAAATTATGGACAGTTTTTGTATAAGAGGCCATATTCCTATTATATTCAATACTCTCAAGATATTCGCACCTGAAAAAAAATAGCCTGGAACAGTTTATTGATTTATTGCGTTAAATGTTAATATTAAAGAACATTTTTCTGTTGCATTTGTTTTATATTCTGATGAGAAAGTTACACCTACCACATACCTACAGAAAAGTCGGACAAGGATAGTCCATTTTTTTTTATAACACTCTATATTAATTTAATGTTGAATATGATCAATTTGACGAAATAAAAACCCATCACGATTCTTCGAACTATTCCGTGGAATGTACCCACTGTTATAAATAATAAATGTAATTATTTTGTTACTGTAGAAGAAAGTTACGACATCAAATGAGTGACATTCAATTGCTTCCATAAACAATAACAAGTGTTTCAGTTGAAATATGTGCACTTTACCTTTTCATGACTTCCGTCCACTTTCTTCTTATTATTAAAGTTTTTCTTTCACTTAACAATTATTATATTTAAAAGCACTTTCATCTTGGTAAAAAGCATTCATATATCATAAAGCTATCAAGAGCTTTCCTTTAAGACTTTGGTGTAGAAAGCTAGGTATTAATCAGTTTTTTTTTAACGAATATAAAATTCGATTTAATATGCTTTGTTTTTACAAAATGAATTTTTCATAATAAGCTAGGGATTTTAAACCAAATTATGGCCAGAAAACATAAAATATTCCGCATCGTTGATTGATTTTTTTTTCGTTGAAAATGATAATATTCAACTAGATAGTAAGTAATGTGAGAAACAACTATTATCTGAACATTATATAAAAAACGTTAAATAGAAAGATGATGAAAACTTTGATACCCTGTAGCATGAAATACTCTATCCTATACCCATTTTACATTATCAGTATATTTTTGTAGAGTTTTGGAAACTGAGTTGTCGACTCGGTTGTCGAGATACTTATAGATGAAAATTATGAAAATAATTTCACTACGGTACAAAACAAAATCAAATGCAAGATCTTCTTACATAAATAATAACACACAATGTGTCAGAAAGATAACTTCTTAAATAATAAAGTAAACAGTCCATTACATTCTAGTGCTTTCTTTTGGTGGTGGTGGCATGCATGCAAGATTATGGGACTTCTCAATAACAGATATACTTTCAATCAGGCTTTGAGTTTCAACGTTCGTTCAGATTGAAAACCAAAGTGAAATTCATATCATTGATTTCCGCATCATTGAGTCCAAGATTTGAAAATAGTGACGTTGATCAGTAATTAGTAATTACTATTATTTCCAAAAAAGACAATGTTAAAGGATGAAATCGGCATCAGCACCAATTTTTACTTTTCAGTCTTATTGTTTTGAAGTGTCAATGTTTGCTTTATGGTCAGCAATTATTTGTTTGACATTTACACTTGTTTGCAAAACAAATTCATCATAAGTGGCAATGCCAATCTCAAAAAATTGAAAAAAAAAGTTTTTGTTGAAACTTTAATTTACATGAAATAGTATTTACTCACCAGACATAAAACGTTATCAATTTGATAATTTATGTTATGCGATATACTTATCCTCTAACATGATTTCCGTGAATTATTCAACCATTTCTTAATGCAAATGTTTAATATGAATGTATCGCTTCCTTCCATTATTTGATACTTAATGCTTAATGGTACACTAAAAGTTTTGATTAACAATCATCGATATTGCACAATCCTCACATTTATAAAAGTACACATTGAATAGAAAATTTATGGATAATTGAAAGTAATCTGGGTCCGCTTTCTACTAGATTACTTATTTCGCATGGTCTTTCAGTGCTCTGAGATTTTTAATTATGAAGGAAGCTGGATGCTTTAGATTTGAATGCGTTATACAACATTAATTTATTTTAATAGTAGAAGTATGTGTTGATTAAATTACGGAAAGTTGTTCTATGTGATGATATGTATAGTTAAATGCTGGGTTAAATGCATTCATAAAAGAAATTTATTATCTAATTCTGAAGCAGAATTGTTTAATCACTTCAGTACATGAATGTGTTGCAAACTGGTGAATATATCGTAACTTTCTTACATAAGAAGAACTTTGAAGTCCTCGTCCAGGATTATACGAGATGATCCAATAAAGAATTACCTCCAAAGTCATTTTTTACGCATTGCATTAGTTTATTGACAACAAATTTAATGATCAAAATCAAAATAACCCAAGGATTCACTTTCTCAAGGATCAACATCTTGATGAATCACCCTGTATAATATCGTTTGATACTCATTATTCTCTGGATCACGCCCATGCAATTTGTAAAATATAAAAGATTTGTGTCATAATATTTTCCGGTAAAATATGACACTGAGCTATTTTATTATTAGTTAGAACGTTTGTCATATCCCTATCCTATAAAGGCCAAGCCTTTGGATATCCGCTAATCTAATAAAAAGGTTTTTGTCTTGGGTCAACAGAAATTAAACTCTGTTTATAAAGAAAGAAGTTCATCGTCCCACATTTTTCTTGACTTGACTTTTCGGACTGAATCGATTACTTCAAAATTGTCTCTCATATTATTCTGATCACATCAAATTTTTCTGGTTATGTGCTATGTTAACACATAGCCTTTCAATATGCGCCTCATCGCTATATTATATAGAGATGATTTTTTGGCAAACATAGAGATCCTCTTCTAATCGCTCTGAACTCTAGTCAGTAAACAAACGTAATTTCTAAGGTCAATTGGATATTGCATGCGAATGCAGGCTCAAGTCCCGACGCAAAATCTGCCAAGTTAAAAACTGCGTGAGGTTAGATTTCACGACGAAAAATTGACTTACTCGGGTTCTCCTGCACACTTTACCAAAATGTCAAATGTCATGTGCCCAAGTTACCCTGGGTTGAAACAGTAGCCCCAGATTACGGTATTGTACCAGCCGAATGATATTATTTTTGATTTCTTACAACTATCTGAATTTATTTAATATTCGAAAAAAATCGACGGGAAAGTATAGCGAGTTATACGAAACAGTTGACTTCCTTATTAAAGCAAATACAATATAATAATGGATTCAGGAAAGCTCATACATATTATGTGCCGGTTAAGTTCAATTGACAAGAACTATTTCGAAACCAACGACCACAAGAGTCGTTTGATTGTTAAGGTTCATTTTCATTTTGATCGTGCAAAATTAGATAACAAAGTGGTTCGGATTGTCATGGAAAGTGATATTCTTGCGGGTAATAAAGAACAATGAGCGACACACAATGCGGTCTGGTTGCTAGCTTTTATTTTCATAATTAATTACGAAAAATATGGTGACGGGGAATGGCGTACCCATTATAATAAGCTGGTGACGTGAAAGAATATTGGAATATTTTTTTTATTATGGTTGACTAGCAGTGATTTACAAGAACGGGACCTTTATATTTATACTTGGTTTTCATGAAAACCTTTATTATTATGTATTTATCGTGTACATCTGCTCTTTGAGTTGATCACAGCAGGTAGGTGTACGTAAATAACACACACTTTAGACTTGGCGCCGTATCCTGAGGGCACTAACTAAATTTGATGAAATGACACATGAAAGCGATTGAACCGCTGTCTATTTAGCGACGATCGTTACGTTTACTTATGTAAGTATCTATTATTTTTTATCTGGAAAAAAAATATTTAACTGTTGCTCTGATTTCATGCAGTGGTCATCAATATAGGTTTTCTGATGTTATAATGAAGATTTAACTTATTTTTTTCTGTGATTTAAATACCACGCATGAATGATCAATTAGTTTTCTTAATACTGTGGTCTCATTAAGATGGTGCAACTTGAAGCAAAGATTACTAATAAAAATAATTGCCGCGCGGCGAATACTGTTCAAAAAAATGCACAATACAAAAATCCGCATCGGAAAATGTTGTCCAAAGCTGTTAACAAAAAACATGAATGCGTTTTCAAACTAGTCGGTCTAAGTCGGGGTCTAAGTATACCAAATCGCCTGAGGAAGAAAGGCCAGGCCGGTTTCGAGCGCTTCGAGAGTTCGAAAACTGATACAAAGGGAAGCTGTCATCGCACGATTCCCAAAAAAATATTGTATTGATGCAAATCTCGCTATGGAAAATACTGTCCCGCTTTAATTTATTTATTTATGTCACTATCAATTATTAACACTCACAACTTATTTATTTATCATAACTTATTCATTTATGTTTTAACTGTCCTTTAACAACTACATATTCAACGCCCACAGTGGACCGATTTTGTTTCAAGAGGGACAAGATCCGATATTTTTGTTGAGCCGCTGGACGTATTTCGTCACAGCATTGTGACGAAACATGTTCGGTTCCAGCGGACAGACAAATCGAGGCCGCCGGAACAAACCACATACCCGGACTATCCGCGGTATTTGTCTTTGCAGCACGGGAATTTTGGCCACTGTTCTAGAATCGAAGCGAATAAACCGGAACTCTATCGTGATTAGAGTCGAGTACTTATTCAGGGTGTCCCTGAAATGACTGTACAACGCTTTACCACAAATTCCTTAACCAAAAATAAGGCGATCTATAGGCAAACTTATATCTATAACCAAAATTGCTTTGTTAGGTCTACAGAGGGCGTCAAATATTCAAAAAAAAAATGGCTTTTCATACATTTTTCAAAAACGTACAAATCGATTTGATAATTTTTGGTATCTGGTCTTGGACACTCTTGGACCACGAAATAACGTTTTTTGTTTCTAGCGAACGATTGTAATTTAGCGAAAGTGTTATGAAGGTGACGTCACATGTTATTTCTTTTGATTTTTTTTTTAATTGACTTTTTGATGACTCAGATGCTTTTATCTAATAGTTCAATGTATTGGGGAGTTTTTCGCTGGGATAAGTTGTTGTGTCAGAAAAAAAACATTTTCAGTTAGGTACACAGATATTTTATTATTTATTTTTTTCTAGCTAACTACTTATCACAACAAGAGAGGAAAAAACTTACCCAAACACTGGGTTATTAGATGAAAACATCTGATTTCTCAGAAGTCCATTCCATAAAAAATCAAAAGATATAGCTGCATTATGACTAACGATTTTTTATGGAATTGATTTTCATAATTTAGATGTTTTCATCTGATAACCCAGTGTGTAGAAAAATGTTTTCCTGTCCTGAAAAAATTTGCTGGGATAAGTAGTAATGCTATAGAAAAAAATTAATCAATAATAAAATATCTGTGGAGCTAAGTGAAAAGTTTTTTCTCTGGCACAACCACTTATCTTGGCAAAATTTTTCAAAAGAGAGAAAAACTCCCCAATACATTAAACTTTTAGATAAAAAATCTGAATTATCAAAAAGTCAATGCCTAAAAAAAATCAAAAGTAATAACTACATATGACGTCACCTTAATAACACTTCCGGTTGATTACAAGACTAGGTATCAAAAATTATCAAAATTGATTTGCACATTTTTGAGAATTGTAGATAAAAACCAAATTATTTTTGAATCTTTGACGCCCTCTGCGTAGACTTAACGAAGCAATTTTGGATAGAGGTAGGTAAGTTTGCTTAGATCGCCTCATTTTTGATTAGGGAATTTGTGGTTTAGCGTTGTACAGTCATTTCAGGGACACCCTGTATAAAGTGAACTCCGGCGCCAATTCTGTCAAGTCGTAATATTATGAGATGTGAATTAACAGTTCCGGATTAGTTCAGAACATAAACAAGCGTGAATATAAATTGGTATTGCGTGTGAATACATAAATATAGTGACTGTAAATAAATTAGTCTAAACGGAACAAGTGATGTCTAAAGCAAAATTACGTTACAGTATGTAACTGCGATACTTTTATAATACTGCTTCGATATTTTTTGCCGTGCGACATGATATCGCGTAACCGAGTAGGCTGTTGTATCATTAATTAATGAAGCAGCCAAAAAAGTTGATGATTCAGCCTAGAATAAAATAGGAGTGTTTGTTATGCTCCACTTACCATTACCATTACCATTATGCTCCACTAGTGCACACTTTTCTACACTACAACACTCAGTGTGGCTTTTTTTGTCAAATGTATGTCTGTTTTTTAGGATAGAATATATTTTCTAGTTTAGTGATGATATTCTATCCTGAAAAACAGACAAACATTTCACAAACAAAGCCACACTGACTGTTGTAGTGTAGAAAAGTGTGCACTAGTGGAGCATAACAAACAGGGGCGGTCCTGACAGGTTGGGCGCCCGCGTGCAAAATTAGTTTTGGCGCCCTTTCCCCCTCCCCCTCCCCCTCCCTTAAAAAAAAAACGTTATTATAACAAAAAACATGTTGGCTGTACCCGGTTGCACCTATTGCAAAATGCACGCAGCGATCAAGCGTCGCGTCGCATCGGTGGGTGGCATGATTCAAGATGCAATTTTCTTTGTTTGGTATTCCGTTCCGATTTTGAAAAATTGCGTTGAACGTGTACGAAGTAGATAATAATTACTCGAACGGATCACTTATATTCAGTTTCAGTTTATGTGCAAAAAGAAAGAGGGCTTCTTATTTTAACTCTATATCTGATAAGTGATTATTACAATGCGCAAAAATGAAGTGAACAAGTGATAAGTAAAAATAATTGAATATATGTATATAATTGCGTGAAACTGTAACTTATTTCAAAAAAAGCATCAGCAAATAAATTGGCATTTTATATGAATTCCACTTACCAATTTTTGGAGTTTGTAAACAATATCAGCGTAGGAAAGTTGTCTGAATTCTTATTATAGGTCACGGTCACACTTCACACTACAAAGCACGTATCATTTATTAAAAAAAGCTCCAAACAATTGCTGGGCGCACTGAATTTGCCTCGCGAAACTTTTTGCCAGTTTTTACACTCTGATCCTCTGATCTCTGTCCGGAAGTTTGACATTAAACTGTACTGTCGTTCGGTGGAAAATTGTACTAAATGGGAATAATTGTACTAAACGAGTATGACGTCATCAAACGACTTGCCTAATGCTTAATCTTGCTTAATAATACGGAGATAACATTAACATTATGATGTGATATCGTGGATTTAAGATGCCAAACTGGCTCCTCCAGATAAGGCTCGGATTTTTTTTCTGTAGCTATTTGGCATTTGGCGCCCTTGTCAGCAGGCGCCCGCGTGCGGGGCACGCGTTCGCCGTACGCCAGGACCGCCCCTGATAACAAACACACCTAATAAATGACCTTATCAATCACTCAGTAGGTGGTGCTCTCAATCATCACCCTATAGTCAAAACTTGAGTTTGGACGACGGAAATGCAAAATAAGCCCTTTAGTGGCTGCGGTGTAAAGTGGCCTAATCCGTGTACCGTGTAGGTACCATGGTGTCTATACATAAACCCGTTTACCATGAGCTCTAACATGGGCCTCTACCAACCCCTACCCTGAATTCAGTTATAATAATAACGACACATTACTCTCATATTTCTGTACCTTCTGTTACTTGTGCAAAATTTGATTTTATGAGTTTGTCTTTGCTAAATTTCATTCGGCAATTCCACTCATTTTATCAAATTAGCAGTCGATCGCTTGATATCATTAACGGTAATTCAACACCCGCATTATCGCAGATCTATTCTCGTGATTGGGTTTTCAATTTAATCCGGAAGCGTCCCATAAACGACAAAACTATCAATGTAATGAATGGTTGAATGGTTCAACACAAAGCCTGCCAACCGTTTTTTGTTACAATTTTCAGAAGGTCGTCGCAAAAAACAAATTGTTTTTCAAAATGATTGCGCATTGCTGAATTGTTGCTCTGGGAAATATTGGTAAAAAGTGACTCGAAGAGATGGACAATTTACGATTGTTTATTCATCACGCGCCACAATTCTCACGACCATAACATGTCAACAAGTGCGTTAATGTTTATGTACAATATTTACTTTTGCGTTATATGACTGATGAAGCTTCAGGTGATTGTGGCGAATTCCGCAAATTAAAGCTAGTCAAATTATGTAGTTATTGTGCTCTAGATTTGTGAAGTCTTTATTTTTCTCATCTGACGTGAAAATATCGTTTTTCCTCCAAGATTGAACTAGTGAATTAGGAAAAATATTTGAACGCATAGCTTTCTCTTACGTTTATGCAAATGGCAATCATAATCGTTAGAAATAATTCATAAGATGAATAATCGAAAATATTTAATGTCATTTTAATGATGTTCTTTTTAATCCTTTCTCGATAGAAAAGCTATTTACAAACTTATTTCATGGACATTTTCATATTCAAAAAATAGTCAATCTTTAACTTTCCCTCTTCATTGCGAGACTTTCTCAGTGATTCTATCGAGCGTGATATTGTTTTGTTCGACAATAATTAAATTATTTTTACTCTTTGTTCCAATCAAGAAGACTGTCAGAAATTAAGATCAGGTCAAGATAATATACCATGGTTTTTATCGGATATCGAAATACGAGGGCAGATTGAAAGATAGAAAAAAAAAGATAATTTTCAAGCAAGTTTGTAGGATATTGAATTTGTTGATAATATCTTGTTACGATTATATTTCTTCAAAATTTAATTGGTGAACATATTGGGGTTTAATTGTCACGATTTGATATAAGGGGATATACTATGGTCAGTATGTACTGGAGTCAAGATTATAATGAATAGTAGTACATGAGCTGCTGGCAATTGTTTTAAAAAAAAAATTAGGATAACCACGAAAAGAATAACAAAGTAGAAGCAAGCTGAAAAATATCGTCGGTCAAGAACAAGCCAAGAATAATTCTTCGGAATTAAGGTATCCACGATAAGGTGGGATTTATCTTGACGACGAAAAGGTGACTGAATACAGAAGTCGAATATTCTTCACGAATTCCCATTTGGGGAAGATTTTTATTGGAAGCTTGTGCCTGCAAGAATTTATTCTATTTTGGAGTGGAGCAGCATAGTCGGAGTAGACGGAGTACGTACTGACTGTACTGTCCAATAAGAGTACTGATAAAGAAGTTCTGAGCCATTGCGAAATACCTATCCAGCATTCTACTGACTGTACTGTCCAATAAGAGTACTGACAAAGAAGTTCTGGGCCATTGCGAAATACCTATCCTGCATTCAACAGCACTGGCAATAGGGATATCCAGCAGCCTATGGCTCCAGTTCTACCAGCAGAACACCCAGCTAAGTAAACTTTTATTTGCCTGAGTGAAGTTTACCATTCTGCCCATTTGCAAGACGTTATTATGTCACTGTCAAATTTTCATATTTTAATTTGATTGCTATATTATCTTCTTTTGGACATTGGTATTGCGTACATACTATTCTAAAAAATCGTCATTATCTAATTTGTTCGCTTTCCGCAATTGCGTTAAGTAACTAGTATTTTACTTTGTTTATGATCCTAGTTTACACGTACCCTTTTCCAAAGTAAATTCTTATTATCTTTGTTTTCAAAAATTATTGTTCGCGCATTCAGGACAATATATTTGCCAGTTTCATAGGACAAAATTCTGAGGTTTTATTGACTGATATTATATTTACTCTGAACCGTTCCTGGAGGTAAGGACAATCTTCATTTTAATAAATATAATATTTAAACGATAAATTCCTTCACAGACTGTAGAGATAAATATTGCTACGGAAGTAACTGTGGACCTGCAGTTGGTGGATGTCTCTTGCCTGTGCTGAGTGAATCCGGAAGACGAAAGGTATCGTGGACAATAGTTATTTTCCTAACAAGTTCGCAAAGTGATGCTTTCCCGCACGCAAAAGCAGTTAGACGAAAGACGCGAAGCGCGCGGAGTTCGGATATGCTTTAAGGGCGGGAAAGACACTTTGCGAACGTTTTAGGAACAATATTTTTTTTACGAGCCTTCACAGATTAGACACAAAAAACTTTAGATAATATATTATTTGAACGCACTTAAAAACATAGAACTTGAGAATAATGATTATTTATGCTTAACAATATATTTATATTGCAAGAACAGTTTGTGGCGGCAGCTGGAAATTGGATAATATGGGTATAATCAAAATCATAATTGATTTATTTTATATTTGAAATGCAAGGGCATGTCCGATCACTGTTCATAAAATTTCCTCTTTTGTCGCCTTATTCCCTGCTATTGGCAACACTGTTTTGATTTGACATGACACTCTAGACAGCTGCGTCAGTCAGTCTTCGTTTAATCGTTTATACTTATATGAATTTGATTGTCCGTTTGTTTGTATACATGATCAGATTTTTTTGTTGCCAGTATTCAGCTCAAATCTTTCGAAGATTTCCGATAAACACAGTAGTTTGCACCGAAATCAAGCAAGAACAACTCACAAATGCCGATTGAAAGTCGTCATTATCAATGTTTGTTTACGTCACTGGCGAATGCGTTTTTAACGCAAAAAAAGAATTGTGTGTGTTTCATTTTGATTTTGACTGAAAAGGGAAAAGTAACAAGAACATTATTTTGTGCATTACAAAGTGCATTATCTACAGTTGGGTTGGTATGGAAACGAAGTTTAAAACAACAAATTGGTAGGTAGTTATTTGAGTTGACATTTGAGTGCGGGAAAAGGCTACTTTGCACACGCAAATGAGTGTGCGAAGTGGTTACTTTGCGCACGCTCGTAGAAAAAAGAAGTTTTCAGGGTGAGAGCCCAACGTTGGGCGCCAAAAATATGATACCGTTTTTTCTCGCGTTAAGGTGTTACTTCACGGTATTACAAAATACGCCTGAGTTGGTGGTGGCAAAATGGACAAAATAAAGGAAAAGGTATTCTCACCCTGAAAACTTCTTTTGTCCACGATACCTTTCGTCTTCCGGATTCACTCAGCACAGGCAAGAGACATCCACCAACTGCAGGTCCACAGTTACTTCCGTAGCAATATTTATCTCTACAGTCTGTGAAGAAATTTATCGTTTAAATATTATATTTATTAAAATGAAGATTGTCCTTACCTCCAGGAACGGTTCAGAGTAAATATAATATCAGTCAATAAAACCTCAGAATTTTGTCCTATGAAACTGGCAAATATATTGTCCTGAATTCGCGAACAATAATTTTTGAAAACAAAGATAATAAGAATTTACTTTGGAAAAGGGTACGTGTAAACTAGGATCATAAACAAAGTAAAATGCTAGTTACTTAACGCAATTGCGGAAAGCGAACAAATTAGATAATGACGATTTTCTAGAATAGTATGTACGCAATACCAATGTCCAAAAGAAGATAATATAGCAATCAAATTAAAATATGAAAATTTGACAGTGACATAATAACGTCTTGCAAATGGG